>VSDK01024407.1:48465-63970 GCA_009767595.1 Symbiodinium kawagutii
GAGAAGAGAAGAGAAGAGAAGAGTAGAGAAAAGTAGAGAAGAGAAGAGAAGAGAAGAGAAGAGAAGAGTAGAGAAGGGTAGAGAAGAGAAGGGTAGAGAAGAGAAGAGGAGAGAAGAGTAGAGAAGAGTAGAGAAGAGAAGGGTAGAGAAGAGAAGAGAAGAGAAGAGTAGAGAAGAGTAGAGAAGAGAAGGGTAGAGAAGAGAAGGGAAGAGAAGAGCAGAGAAGAGAAAGAAAAAAGAAAGAGAAGAGAAGAGAACAGAAAGAGGAATAACACAAAGAAATCAGCGAAACGCGCGTGAAACTGAAAGCGAGACAACACGAAACAACCCCTGAAAGCTGCCCACAAGCACCGCACCCACATTCCTATAGGCACAACATTGTGTCGCAACATCCTATAGGCCCATAATTCTTTCTATCGGAAACTTCCGCCCCCGCCTCGTGCGGGTAATATGTTATTGTCATTGTTGACTAATATTGTTACTGACCATGATAGATTACAATGACGGTCACCAACAATAATGGTTGAACAACCATGGCATCATGGTGATGATAATGGTCAATGATAGAGTATAGGTTCACCAACAAGAATAAAGGATATACCAACTAGATGGTGGTTGCTCGAGCCAGTTTTGGGACCCCCAAAATGGATGGTTTATTTCTATGAATGATAAATGTAAAGAATGATTTCGGCGTCCCCTATTTTGAGAAACCACCACATGGGAATTTAGCAATGAACCACAATAAGCCAATTGTCAATAAGTCAAGCAATAGTACGGAACACTTCATGGTTCATCATGGCCAATATTAGATCCAGCCGTTACTTCAAATAGCTGGTGATCTACCATCAAGAGCTGGATCTCCCAGTAAGCATCGTTGATCGGTCATAACGTAGGTGGACAAACGCCTGAACAAAGCACCAGTGAAACATGAACTGTTGCGCTCCTCAGTCCTCTTGTTCTCCGCCTATATTCCTCCTCCTCGCACCCTGTTCTCTCCTTGCCTTTCTCCTTCTTTCCTCTCGTGTCTCCCTCTCCTCATTTCCTCTCCTCTTCGCCTCCTCTCCTCTTCCAACCTTTGTCGCTTCCTCTACTTTTCATTGCGTCAATCTAAGCCTTTTGCCAAGCCAACGTTTTGCAAAGCCAAGCTTCAACGCTACAATGAAGCTCACACAGCTGCGCTTTATCGCGCTTCTGCTGGTCTTGCACTGCGGGTTCCGCAAGTATTGTACCACAAATCTTCCGAAGTCGATTTGCACAGCGTTTTACATGTATTTTGCTCGGATATTGACAAGTGTTTGCTCAGCGAAGATTTGCCATGCCAAAGCTTTGACGCAACAAGGCCTTTACACAGCAACAATTCGATACGAGTTACATTTACAATCCTGCTCCCGCAACAGGGCTTCACAACACTTTCGCATAGGAAAGCTTGAGCCACAGGTATTTAGACACGAGATGTGTTACACTACAAGCCCTAGTATTTGTACTACAAAATACTATATTTGCGAGAAATCTTTTGCACTACGCGAGGCTTTAGGACTCCAGGGCCGAGAGCCAGAAAGGCCCGCCACTCTGGCATACAGCAAGATGGATAAAAAAAGGTTATGAAATCAAGAAAATAAATGATAATCTACCAAATGATTATGTCTGGAATTTTGACAGTAGCAGCTGGACGTTTGCACTTGCAAAATCAACAAAGGGACTGCTTTAGTAGCCAACCAAAACGATACAGTAACAGAAATTACAAACAAACAAACAAACAAACAAACAAACAAACAAACAAACAAACAAAGAAAGTTACAAAGCAACACACATCAACACCAGCAGGGGGGAATGGTCGAGGTTGGTGAGTCCTGAGAAAATCACATATCCGAGACCCCAGGAGCATTAGAATCAGATGGGCGTCACCAACAGGTACCAGGGACCGAGCCACCCATTGTGCTGACTCTGATGCTGGTAGGACTGCAGCAAGACAGTCTATCCTTCAAGGAGGGGCCCAGGCTGTTAGCCATATAAGTTGGTTTACAACTAGGGTAACTACTAACTACGTGTTTTTGTGGATTTAGCTAGTTAGCCTAGTTCCGAGTTACTCATAGTTATATATCGACAAGTAGTTTCAGCCAATTAACCGTGACTAATTAGCTATGGCTAGTTAATTGGCTGAAACAACTTCTAAAATCTCACAACTAGGGGTCCCACCTCGTCGTTTTCTTCCCAGGGCGCAGAACTTTCTGGGGGCCCCCCTCCTTGAAGGCTGCAGCCATGTGGTTGGCATAGGCGTTGCAATCCTTGGCCCAGTGATGGCCGTTGTGAACTGCAAATAGGGCAACAAAGACTAGAAATGAGAAAACAGAAAAAACCATAGTAAAATATCATGAGAAAGGATTCTCATGAGACCTATTGGAAAGGATTCTCATGACAATGTCTAATATCATGAGAAAACAGAATATCAATGGGCAATGAGAATGAACAAGGATAATGAGACCATTTCTGTTAAACAATTACAACAATGGTGAATAACCGATAATAACAACAATGGTTAATGGTTGATCAAATAAAATAGAAATGTTTTGTTGATGATAGTCAGAACAGTTGATGATTAACAATAGTAATGGTAGGAACATAGCCAAGAAAATCAATATTAATAGTCATCATGCTTAATAATGAAATAATGCTATTGGTTTTGTTCTAAAACTTTGAGAATAATGAACATTATTCATTGATAATTATTAACAATGGCCGTTGGCCTGGGTCTTTGATAATGATAGGTGGTTAATAGTTAAGTGATAATGAATTTTCTAGTCAATATCACTTGACTATTTCATTATCACTTATTCATTGTCACTGAATATATGTTAACCATTATCACTTAACTATTGAATATATTTCACTATAGGCATAGTGGTTCAAAATAAAATTTCTAAAGCTTTTCTCTGGCTGCCACGGCACTGTGTACAAGGGATCTTTCATCCGCGTACCACGCCCTGGATAGCTCACCTGGCTCGCGGTTGATCCGGCATGATGCAAATCAGTAAGGGTGTGGTATGAAAGGTAGTATATAGTCATTACTAACCATGCATCATGACTAATCATTCTGATTAAGCATCATCAATCTTACCATTACACATCATCAATGATTATTACGTAACCATTTTCAATCCATTATTAAGATTATCAAATTAACTAATCACTAATAAAATTCCTCAACCATTCTTATTGATTACACACCATCACTAATTCATCCTTACTACACTAACATTTATTAACAATGTGGGTGTTTATCAAAATAGGGGTACCCCCAAATCATCCATTTATAGTCACTTACAATAATAAACTATCCAATTTTGGGGTACCCTATTTGTTGAGAACCCCCCTATCATTAACCATCGTTTTCCCTTGTTATTATTGGTTAGTATCCCCAGTATTGATGAATATTGACCCATAGCCATTTATTAACCATGTCTATTGATTTTGAACTGATACCGGTTCAACCGACCCCATGACGCAACGTGCGACGAAAGCGAAACTCGGCACAACGGCAGCCTCCCATTGCTCCCAAGCTTTCAGCATCTCCGACCACCTGGTGCGGAAACTCGAAACTCGGTTGCACCTTCGAAGGATGCAAAACCGGAAACCCAGATGAATCATACACTTGTTCTTGGTTGATTATGGTTGACAATGGTTGATAATGGTTGTTAAATCCAATAAATTGTGATTGATAATCGTTGATAATGGTTGATAATGGTTGCACTTGTTCTTGGTTGATATATTGTGATTATGGTTGATAATTGTTCTTGGTTGATAATGGTTGATAATGATTGATAATGATATATTGGTCATAATGGTTGAGAATGATTGATAATGATATATCATATATCCAATATATTGTTCTTGGTTGCTGGTCATGATTCATAAATCCAATACAAGAACAATGCATGATTGTGGATGATGGTTGATTATTGTATAATGGTTACTTGGTTGCTAATCATGAATAATCCAATAAATTGTGATATATTGTGATAATCGTTGATTAATGGTTGATAATGGTTGATTATTCATGAACAATGGTTGATAATGGTTACCCAGATAATCATGAATAATCATGAATTGTGATTGTGGTTGATAGTTGTTCTTGGTTGATGATCATGAATAATCATGAATTGTGATTATGGTTGATAATCATGGTAACCCTTGGTGAACAGTGATGTTAACTCTACGTAATGGTTGATTCTTGAACGATCCGGATGATTTGCTAATGGCTCTGGAAAACATTCACCTGAGTACTTCAGGTGATCATCATGAGCCATTAGCAATCTGAAAATCATTGCTGCCCGGTACTGGAAACCTCCCCAGGTCTTCGGACACCCACGGGGACCTACCCCAACCTACCGCCAATCACAGGCAAGAACCTCGATCAGCATATGGCACAGGTCTGCTATAGGGGTACCCTGCTGAAAGGGATCTGAGCTGTTCAGAGAATCGAAAGTAGTTGTTGCTCACGGGGCCCCCAACTCCATGATCATATCACAGTTAGAAGAGCGACGAATTGTTTCCCTAAAAACTACTTGGGAGTACTGCACCCAATCTGTGGACATCAGAATCTGTGGATGTCCGAACTGGGAAAGCTGCGTCCGTCCCTGCAGCCCCTCAAAGTCCAGGTTGTCCACCCACCCGTTGGTAGCAACAAATTGTTGACCAAGAATGCAGAGAAAATGTCTCTTTCGATCGCCGCTTAAATGCAACAGAAAGGGGAAAAGCCTATGACAAAGTATCCACAATCATCAGAATATAATGTTGACCCAGGACTAATAAACCCTAGGTTGATTAATTGGGGGGGTTACCGTTTTAAAGGGAAACCAGTTGGCTTTTAGGGGATACCCCCTATGATCATCTACCAGGGGTTTAGCTTCATCCTCGGTAAATATTATCCACAACAAACACGAGCGTTGCATTCGTTTCTATGCTTGGACGCTCGAGTTGCAGCTTCGCCTCCCCGGAGCTCGCTGGAAGTTGTGAGCTGAGCCCTGTCCACCACGATTTCCCGTCCAGGAGAAAATCACCAAGCGCCTCGAGTCTCGACCGCCAGAGTGACCCAACAGAAATGGGCGCCCGTGGAGATACCAACGAAGCACTGTAGGTAATGGGTCAAAACTAATCAACCAAATAATGGAGGATGATCACCAACAATAATAGGGAAAACAATGGTTAATGATGGGGAACCAGGGGTACAGGGTTTTGACCCATAGCCCTATAGGTAATGGTTCTGAAAGGTTGATACAAACAAAATGATGGTTGATAGTTGATGGTTGATGGTTGATGGGTGATTGTGACAATGATCATAAATGATTGATAATCATAGATGAACGACCAAGTGGACACAAGGGGCGGCACCAAACCCATCCAGTCGAAGGACAAAACGGGTGTCTGAAGCCTCATGAAAAACCGCAGTCGGACCTGTCACGAATCTTCAAGGACCGTTCTGGTGAATTTACGGCCGTGGGGGAAGGGGAGCACTTGGGGCTCTGTTGCCTTGATCACTTTTTCCGTAGTTCCAGTGTCATTGTTGTCGACCGGTGGCCAGCTGGGCATACATTTTCAGCAAAAGTGGGCACAAATGGTCACTGAATCAAGCTGTGAAACCAGCCAATTTGAGGGGATCCATGATTTCAAGCCGTTGCCCAACGAGCCCACGTTCCCGCCATGTTTGCAGATCAGCCATCTGGCGTCATCAAACTGGTGCTTTCCCCTTGGGCATGAGCCTCAAACAAGGGACGGCTATCTTCAGTTCCCCCAAAGCGCACATGAAAACGCTTGAGGTTGGGGGTTCGGGTAGCATGTGCACTCCTCCGAAGAATTCACAAGTGACAGCTCGTGTTCGCGAATTTGGAAGGCCTATTCCACTCGTATCCCCGATGATTGACTGGTCTATTAATCGTCATTCACCAACCATTCTTCATCAGCTTATTCACCATGATTCATCAGCAACTACGGACCATTCTTAACCATCCTTAACCATTTATTTGATTCTTAACCATCCTGTCCATCCATCACCTTAATCGGCTGACCATCCTCAAGCTCCACCATTCGCAACACCATGGTTCCGCCCAGGCACGCGGTTGCATCTGGGTTGGCTTTGCCTGTCCATGCGATCAGGTACTGATGGTTGATAGGGGTGTTTCTCAGAATAAGGGACCCCCAAAATGGTGGGTTTACTACTATAAATGGTTGATAATGGATGATTTGGGGGTCCCCTATTTTGAGAAACACCCATAGTGGTTGATTAGTGGTTAAACATAGATCATTAGTGAGTGAGTGATGCTTTTTTTGCTTCACAATGGCTGATTGAGACTGGCTTGGAATGGTGCTTGATGATACTGAACTACCCCCAGAAACACTGGCTTTGAGGGAAACGATGCAAAAACTGTGGGGGGCTTTGGGGGATGTTAAGGGTTTAAGCGGGTCCGGGGTCACTTGCGCACGCCACATTGGGGTCACTTGCGCACGCCACACAACGTTCGAAACAAGCTGCACACAGGGACATGACACAGGATGCAAGGGTGGGGATGGGGGGTTGGTGGGGTGGGGGGGATGTGTTACCGTTCGAAACAAGCTGCACACAGGGACCTGACACAGGATGCAAGGGTGGGGGTGGGGGGTTGGGGGGGGGGGGGGGTGGCATGTTACCGTTCGTGTGGATGCTCACGCCAAGTTGATGATATTAGAGGCAACACTGGGTTCATGGATGCACACATATGTGCTGCCACTCCTGAAAGCAAAGCATGTCATGCTACACACAAGACAAAGAGCCTTCGACAGGCACAAGCGAGCCCAAAATGACAGGCATAAGCGAACCTCTTTCCCATACCATCTCTTCTTTCTCACATCTGCATAGGCGATCTACCCTAGCTGAGTTGTCCATATTGTCGGAAGTTAGACTTCTAAACTTCCTTCGATCAGCAACGGTTGCTAATCATTCAGCTGTCAGAGACAGGAGTAGATGTACCACGTGCAACCATCCTATGCGTGTTGAAACCCGGCTCGTTTCCGCTAGTGCACAAGCAGATTCTTGTTGAACAGGCGCTTCCAACGTATGGTGCTGTCTCAAATTAGCAATGAATGGGGGGGTAATAATAAAACAACCATTATATATGTTCTATGAATAAAATGGGGGGGTAGTAATAATGAACCAACCATCATTTTCTATGGTACCAATAATGGTAAGCAACCAAAATTGCAATACCCCCAAAATCATCGTTTGCTGACTTTCTGTGGTAATGATAAACCAACCATTTTTGGATATGTTTTGGGGGTTCCCCATTTTGAACAAAAAACATGTCGCTGTCAGTAAAGAGAGCGTCTCTTCCAAACATTGAAATACCGAAGTCCACTTTGTACCAAATTGATGCTACGGGGGGGAAGGGGGTGGGGTGGGGTGGCATGTTACCGTTCGTGTGGATGCTCAAGCCAAGTTGATGATATTAGGCTCGGCGAAGGTGAAAAAAAACTTACTGACTATGTCCCTCTAACCTTGGTTGCTGGACATACTACCCAGACATCTATCATTCATGGATGCACACATATGTGCTGCCACTCCTGAAAGCAAAGAATGTCATGCTACACACAAGACAAAGAGCCTTCGACAGGCACAAGCGACCCCAAAATGACAGGCATAAGCGACCCTCTTTCCGGTTTAAGCCATATCAACCGTCCAGAAATGTTATGATCAACATTGGGAAATTCCTGAACTGGGTACACCCAACATGGACGATTTGCTCAACAGGATGGGGGTTGAAAGGTAGCACTAGCACCACGGCCCCCGGCTGCCCTCGGCGGCTCAACCATGAGTCGAATCATTCCCCCGGCTCTGAACCAAGTCCCGCAGGTCCACAGATCTGCACCCGGACTGAGGGTCGTTCGAAAGTTAGGACTCGGTCTGGTTTATTGCTTAACCAATCTGAATCAACCAACCATAAGGCAAAACAGAAATGTTTTTAAACCCACCTACCACCATTGATGTCCTCATCCTTGGCCATGCTTCGGAAAGATGGTCATGCCTCGATACCCATAGGTTTTGCCTGTCCGCTATTGTCTATTCATGGGGGTACCTCCTTGCACCTCCAAAATCACCGCGAAATGGTCTTCCAACCATTTGGGGGCATGTGAAACGACATCCCTTCCTTCATGAACCACCATGAGCCAACCAGCCAACCAACCTTACCAGCCAACCAACCTCCCTACCTACCATTTATAGTTGGTATATCCCTATTATTGTTGCTTATCAAGGCTCCTTAACCAACCAACCTTACCAACCCACCCACCCAGCCCACCACTTCCCTCGTTCCACACCAGGTGACTCAAGCGCTTTAGCCAAGGCGTGCTGCCAGTAGCTGCGGCACCCTGGCAGAGCTTATGCAGAATCAGTTGGCGAGCTGGGTCAAGCAGTTGACCAACCAATAATAATGGTCAACCAACAGAAATAGCTGGTTAATGGTTACTAGTACGGGATAATAAGTAACAATAGTAGGGGATATACCAGCTATATATGGATATGGGTCAAGCAGTTAACCAACCAATTTTGTAGGGATAACCAACCAATGAATCAACAAAACCATAGGGGAAGAATGGGAAAAAATGACCCACTGCCAGTTTGGTAGAATGTGTGAATAGCTTCTACTAAGCTAAGTAAATGCCAAGTGAAATAATCAACTTTTAATGTGTGAATAACATTTAATCAATCTTTCTTATTGGGTATATCACCATTGTGAAAAAACTGAGTAAATGCCCATTTACTAGGTAGAATCAGTGAAAGACATTGTTACAGAGTTAGAATCAATGGATTTTGTTATACACGAAGTGGAAGTAGCTAAGCCACCGAAGTTGAGGACTCGCAGTGACGTTGGTCAAGAAGCTACGCTGGTGAATTACTATCTACAGATTACAGATTTTCCACGCAAGCACATTGATTTATGGTACGTTGTGGGGAACCATGGTATAACAAATGGTAAGTGAATCATGGTAGGAGAAATGGCTATGGCAGGGGTAGTGCATACCAAATCATTTGAATAACTATCTAAATCTCCAGTGTGTAACCAACTTGGCTACGGTAAGTTGTACCGAGAGCAATATGAGGTAACTGAGACTAGTTGGCTGTAACTTTCTGTTTTTCTAGTTGATTCTGGCTATTGCAGTATTACTGCAGCTAGCAACTGCTATAGCTGCAGCTAGATTGGTGATGGTTAGTTGGATAGGCTGGTTGTAGTTTAAACTTGCTGGTAGGTTGGCTTTGGCTATGATTATCATATTGGCGTCTGGTAGCAGCTCTACATCTTACGACCCATAGTCCTGCAAAAACACAATTCAGGAACTGCAAGAAAAATGTCACCTCCTGCTCCAATCCAGGCCCCAAAAATATACCAGCGGATTATTAATGATAGATTCACATTGTGAAACAAAGCGTCTCTCGTATGCCTTAAATATTTGATGATTCACCATCAAGAACCATCAACTATAGTGGTATATTAATAATATGAATCTATCATTAATATTTGATATTTGTCATCATATTGGTCATCATATTTGTTCATGAATGCGAATCCACTGATGGACCACTATCATGCCGACGGTCGGCTTGCCCAGCCACTGGATCAGCCAATCAGCCAACACCCAGGTGGTACTGCTACGGTTGGTCACCTCTCCGTGCCAAGACGTCCAATGTTACAGTTGGAACCCTACAACTGGACGACATGTGCAGGGAAGAACCGGCACAAATGCCGGTTCAAGACCGGCAAACGCGTCGACGCTTGACCCATGACTCATGCCATTGGCATCTTGGCTTGGCTGGTGGAATAGTGATACATCACCACCAATCCCACAGCTGCCCTGAGAAAACGCTATCTCCGGGCCTTCTTCAATGAAGGATACGCATCATCCAGCTGTTCAAAATCCGGCAGGGACACCTGACCGGCGATGATGCTGATAAAGCCTGGATGTGCTCTGTGATGGTGGATGCATGGTTCAGGTGGCGAAAAACCTCGAAAATGAATGAAAATGAGGGGGGACTTGCTGCCACTGGAATCACAGGCCTTGGGAACTACTCTTCAAAAATAAACTCAAGTGCTGCTCATGCTTTGAGAAGCCAGGGTCCTTACCTCGGCAAAGTAATCCATGTGCAGCCGTAGCTGCTTCTATCGACTCCATAAGGAATTGCACCAGGCAGCAAGAAAGAAAAGTGTTTTTAGTTCAGTTGACCATCAAGACAAGTTACTTCCCTACCCAGGGATGTATCAATACAGAAACATTCTAATATGTGTTGGGGACACCATCATAATTGCAGCAGGATCTGCTCCTAAGACAAATCTTGATATGTCCGGAAAAATGCTGTAGCCTGAGGGCTAGCTGGTAGGATGTTTAGTGACAAAATCCACTCAGCGTCTGGAACTTGCTGAGCACTTCCGATATTTTCAAAGCATCGGGTCCAACCAGCTGCAACTTCCAAGGTCCAAGGGCAGGTTGTCCTCATCTTTTTGCGGCTCGTTGCTCCAGGAAAGTCAAAGCCCTTTGGCTTGCAATGGATGCGAACCAGCTGCTAGAAATGATGGAGAGGTGTTCCGCACAGTCCCTTCCGTCGTTCACACAAATCCTGGGAGTCGCGATGCATCCCATGGCGTCACAAATCGAACATCGGCACCCTGGTGTCTTCATGTGTCCCCTATGTGATGAACTCCGCCATTGCGGCCCTGTGCAAATGCTACAGTTGAGGGTACGTCGAGTTCGCGGAATCCCCTGTAACGGCCCAGACATGCATTGCAAAGCCACCTTGAGTGTAATGGTGACCGTACAAACCACACAAACCTCCGTGTGGAGCAATCCACAACTTTTGATTGGGGGTACCTGGGGGGATACCTGGGGGTCACCTTAGGGGTACCTGGCAGATTGCCTGGGTACATTCCATAAGGTCCAACTTCTCGGGAGGACCACCCATCGCAGGGGATCAGGCAGATGCTCGATGTCAGGCGCACCGAGGTGGCAACAACTCAGTGCAGTGCACAGCTGTTCCCACGAAAATCACCAGGCAGCGCCAGGGCCCCGATCAGCAACAAGCTAGGCTATAGCCCCCCACCATTAACTGGTAGACATCACCGCATGTGAGTAAGCACAGCTATGGCTAGTGTCAGCCTCCACATTGTACCCAACCTTAGGACCCACGTTGGACCCTGCTCAAGTTGATCAGCCAGGGCTCGAGGAGGCCTGAATGTTCAGGTGCCCTTCATTCTCTCCTGATGGACGAACACAAGGAACCAACAATGGCAGGCCAAGGTACAAACAAGCATGGCATGACGGTATTTTCTGCTACAAGTAGCGAAACAGTCACAGTTTGGTCGTTGAATCCATCAATTGATCACATCAATCAGCCAGCGGTTGCGTTGGTGGTCTGTACCTTGTGGGGGACCTTTGTGTCCAAAACCCGCACACCCACACCTTCAGAAACGGTCAGCTTCATCCAGAAAAACTCCGCAAAGAAAGTGATCCCAAGAACATCCGAACCTCCAACTCCATAACTCCACAAAAACAGACCTTCCAACTCCACAACCGCCCCAACTTCCCCAGTCGTCTCTGCCCCGCCTCCCTGCCACCAGGGCGTCAAGTTCGCCTCCTCGCACTGCTGCGCGTCAGGTCCGTCGTAGGACTGCACCCAGCTGCTGCCGCGCGCTGCGGAGGCATGCCAGGCCTTGGGCCAAAAGTAGGGCTCCGCCAGGCGCCGCATCTCTGCGGCCGAATACCCGGGCACCTGGGGGGCCGGGGGCACCTGCCCTTGGGGCACCACCTGGGGCCACCTGGGAAGATCCATGGAGCACCACCAACTTGGTCGCCAGTGGAGGAATCCGGGGCGCCATGAAGAAATGGTTGGGAGCACCCAAAGATACCAAGAATTATACTACTTATTGTTGGACAAAGACCTAGAACTCTGTGGTGCATGTTCTGTTGATATAACAATGGTCAATAGTGCCATAGTGAGGCATACCCACCATTCATATCAGGAGTGGCGTGTGATTCAGAGTGGTTGGTCCTTAGATGCAGTCTATAGCACGGCTAGGCAGCTTCGCCGCTGCACAGCTGGTTGGTTTGTTGGTGAGGAATCCAAACGCCGTTCTTCCAGGTTTACAGCGCGCAACTTGAGCTGGTTCTACTGATTCCCATGTGGCCATCAAAGCCGGTGACACCACTACTATCCCACAGAAGGCTTTAGAGAATAGCTAAATGGCTGTGGGTCAAAACCCTGTACCCCTGGTTCCCCTATCATTAACCATTGTTTTCCTACTACTATTGTTGGTTATTATCCCCCATTATTGGTTGGTTAATATTGACCCATGGCCACATATTCTCCACCACAGGTGCCGAAGACAGCCTCAGCAGCACGGTGCCCGCCTGTGCTGGCGCCAACAAGCCATGCAGCAAGGCATCCCCAAAGATGCTACTCAGAAGCCGGAGCCAGCCAGCAAGGAGCTCGAAAATCGGACCTCGTGAG
This sequence comes from Symbiodinium kawagutii, assembly GCA_009767595.1. NCBI lineage: Eukaryota > Dinophyceae > Suessiales > Symbiodiniaceae > Symbiodinium > Symbiodinium kawagutii. The sequence goes on from VSDK01024407.1 coordinate 60,989, forward strand.
GCGCACAGTTGCTACATCAACAGCCCTGAAGACGAACAACATGGACTGGATTTGTAAAGAAAAACAGAAAACGAGGGGATGAATGTGTCAAGCAAAATCATCTTCCAGGGAGGTCTTTTGCTCAGCCAGCCTTGCTGAACGGGCCTCCGCTCAAGACGTTGGGAAGAAACCCAAAAGTTCCCTGTCTAATGGAGGCATTAACTGACCGCACCAGTAGTGATTGGAATCGTTACTTGAGTCATTTGTCAGCAACTACAGTGGTTTCAATTGTGAGTAGTCAGCTGGAAAATCCACCACTGGCTAGTGTTTTTCTTGCTCTTCTTCATGTCATCAACCGGTTGCGGAGCAGCCCCTGGACTAGCTCTTAACCTCAACAAGCCTATGGTACTGTCCTAAGATCTCCCAGCCATCATCTCTGGATGAAGAACAACCTGGCTGAAGCGCCATGTTACACACCGTGAAGCGCATGACTGCAAAGGCTGTTGCCATGGCATCGCAGGTATTGCAGCCTGGCGGCGAAGCATCAAACCTTCCGTCGTAGCTGCCCCAAGGATCCATCAAGGGCGGTGCCCCTCCAAGAATGGTTGCCAGTTGGTGAAGGATTTACAGCATCCCCCACATGTACCCCCTTATTTGTGTGGGAACCAATCGCTAGAGGCTTGGCATCAAGCAATCTGGTCCATCAGTTCCCTTGGTGCAACCCCACTCGTCACTGCTATCCCGTCCTGTTTGGCCACACCAGCTCCCGTCGAAGCCCAAGACCAACAGCTTGGAAGCCCAGCTTTCGCCGCCAGCGTTCACCCGCAAGGTACACGCCGTCAGGTGCCCCCGGGAGTGTCCTCCCACCACGAGCTGCCACTGCGTCGTCTCGAGCTCCTCGCCATGCCTTCGCAGCTCGGTGGTCAGCACCGAGCGCATCGCTGCCGCATCGCTTTGGAAGCCCCAGTCGTGGATGCTGTGACCTGCGGGCAACCCGCAGGTGGAACGATGAGGTGATGGTCCTCATGGAACTCAGGGTGAGGACTGAGGTCATGGTCCTTTCCTGCTTGAGATGATTGAAACGTTGATAGAATCCATGGATGTCAACAGCTCAGGGTATCCATCGCTAAAGAGAAACACCCTGAAGCAACCAGCAAGGAAACCAACAACCCATCATTTAGCCAATCATCAATCAATCTCAACCATTTCTGGTCACTATGAACCGTCATCACATATAAACAAGTATCGATCATTAAGTATCAACCAAGACAAATCATTCTTACCCACTAACTCACCAACGGACTCGATCCTTCACCTTGACCCTTACCAACCAACCAACCAAGAAACCATTTTCCTCCAGGTCACCGCTAGGTCCCATGCCCAAGGGCTCAATGATGCACACCCGCGTGGCAACGGCCATCTGATGTTGCACAAGCAACAAGGTGCCAGCAGAGGCCATAAACCTGAAGATCTCTGCCGGTAAGGCCCAATGGATTGAGAGCAATTGATCAAGCCAGGACTTGGGGACCCCCAAGTTGTGGATATTGTACTACTACAATTGGCAAACTGGATGAGAACTGCGGGTACGCTATTTTTGCGAAACGCCGATATGGATATGTGCCAAGCCATAGCGTAACCAATAAGGTACCCAACAATGATCATTTTACCCATGGAAACCATTGGGTTTGGGGGTACCACTATTTTGGCACATACCCAAATGATTCGATATGAATGGTTGGCTAGATTCGGTTCACATTTTTTAGAGGATTACTGTGACTTGATTGATAATTATTTGCTATGAATGTTTCATAGTGGTTGATTGATACTAGTTGACTAACAATGTTTCATTGATGATGGTTGACTCGTAATGATTGATTCAAAGCAGTTAATTAAGAACGGTCAAATTCAAATGGTTGAATATGAATAGTTGGTTAGACTTGTTTGATCAACCACCAATTTAACAATAATTACCGCTTGACTAAGAATGTTTGATTCTGAATGCTTGAGTAGTAGTTGCTGATTGATAATGGCCGGTAGGAGTGGTTTTCAGTGATCAAATGCTGTTTACTACTCGCTCATGTTAAAAACCCCACCGAAATGAAATCCTGGTTTGGTTGGGAATCTACAGTATGCATTTTTGGGGTCTAGAAAAGGGGTTGCGCATGTGCTGATCAGAAAACTTAAAGCTAGAAAATCATAGGATAGTCCATCAACATGTATTTGTGTACATAGGTCCAGATGACATGCAGGCAAATGAGCAAGATATGCTGTCAGTTCCTGATAAGGATTTGAAAAGTTGGAAGGTGGGGGCAGAGATGCACGTTTACGAACATGTGTGTCTGTATATCATGGTCAACAAATCTGAAATACACCATGTGTCTGCAATCATGAGATTTGGGGAGTCATTCGCTCCCTGTCCTAGATTGCCACCGGTATTTTGTCTGTTTTGGAATGATCTTTTCAGAAGAATTCCTTCCGGCCCAAATATCTAAGAACAATCATGAAAAAAATAAGAATCATTCACTGAAAAATGCAAAACAAATCCTGAGTTGGGTTTCCAGTCCCCCTGGGCTACTGACCGGAGCTATTTCACTCCAGCGAAATTCATGGTTCTTTGGAGTTAACTGCACCACCTTAGCTGCTGCTACCATGAACCAGAGACTGCATGTCCAGGTATCTGGGTCGGTCAGGAACTGATTACTAACCGCAGTCACAAGGAGTCATCTCGGTGTTTCTCAAAATGAGGCTTCCTCCAAGCCTCATTCCGTATCAAGCACAAATAGACCAACCATTTCCTTGGAGGCTCCCTGTGGCTTGAGAAACCCTGCTCCAGGCTTTATCACCATCCCAGGGAAGCCTCAGCTGCCAGGAAGCCCAGGTTCCAGGATCACCAGGGAGGAGTTGGGCTCACCCAAACCTGGCGACGCGACCGGAGGCACCGGCTGCTGCAGCTCTCCTAGCCATGGTGGTACCTGGTCACCGTTCAGAATCCATGGGAAAACC
>VSDK01024407.1:63980-89256 GCA_009767595.1 Symbiodinium kawagutii
CGTGTAGGAAAACCACCAGTTTGGGGCGCACCATTTTTGGACAAACGTGGACAAACCCATTGGTGGCTTCATGGTTCCGGGAAGTTCCCACTAGCACGATCCCACAGCAGACAATCGGATTTTCTTCATGGCCCATCTACCATCTCAATGATTCGAAATATCAGGACCGACATCCGCCGCTCCACTCTCCTGCTTGTTGTTTGCCGCTGTGATGTCTTAGCATTCTCAACCATCTACGTTATAGATGTAAATGTCTGGAAGGTGTTTCAGGGCAGCCATGAGGCGAAGCAATCAATTTTGGCACCCAAAAAAATATTCCAAAAGATGCAAAGCAGGGACAGCATCTCGACCAAAACATGCCAGACAGACACCAATACGCAACGTCAGGATGATCATCGGTATAGCTCGGGATCGGGCTGGATGCTGCATAAATAAAGCAGCCCATGATTTGCGAGAGAAGCGGGATGCACGCCATTATGGCGAGACATACCCCACATGTGTTGCATGCACAAGAGATTCTGCTGCGCTGAGATCTGTCCTCATCTGTGTCGCTTTCACTTCGCAATGGTTGATTCTGTAGAACATAGGCTCGGCAACGGTCACACGGATTGACGCGGAGCTGCACCATTGCCATGCACAGAAACAGGATGCTGAAGATCATGTCGGATCCTATTGGAAGACTGAGAAACCCTAGAAACTTTGCAGCATTGAACGACACACATTTTGAAGGTGAACAGCTATGCAGGGTAAGTAAATGGCCAAAAAAGATTCAGAAAAATCCACCAAGAGGTGTTGCAATGGCTCCTAATCAAACCCAGCAGCATTGGCCCTAAAGATTCCAAGAGTCATAGATAACCACCATTAGCTCAAGGGGGTACTGACCATGGCCTTCCCCACATGAGGGGGATCATGTCCAAAGATTTGTTTTCGTGTTTCCTCTGTTGATCTCTTGACAATAAGAAACGAACTACGTGTGTGTGTGTGTGTCTATTGTGTATGCGGATCCACTTTTTACATGGAATTAAAAGATCTTAAAGACTGAAAACATATTTTGATAAATCTCTTAGGTTTTGTGACCTTAATTGCGCCCGAGCATCGCAGGTCCCCATTGGCCATGCTCGCAGAGGCCAGTATCAGGTATGACACGAAAGTGCACAGGGCCAGAAAAGCGAAGAGAATTCTCAGGTACCACCAGTGCCTATCACAGGCCATGTGTGCTGACAATTTGAGGTTCCAAATGTTGTTCTTTCGTTTTGATGGCTCGACAAATGTACAAAATCTTATGCCGATGTTGCGACAACCAACCACACATCAGTCTCTTCACCAGAACGAAAAGGGGCTCAAACCGCCGTGGCATTTGAGGGGTCCAAAAAATCATCCGCATTTGCTATTGACCAAAGATATCTGCGAACAATCCTTAGTACCTGGCCCTTTTGATGATTGCTTGCTGCCGATGACTATCGCTAAATCTCAACCACAGTTCCTGTGGTATCACAGTTGCACCACTGCGGGCGCCATGGAGTTGTGGATTCTGGGGAGCTTCTTTGCTTTTACTTGGTCCCCTCCCTGCCTCGTTTGCAGGCCGAAGAACCTCGGGACGTCCGACCCCTAGGGTCTGCGTTAGGGGATGATGTCCAACTGAAGCGAATGTTTATGCTGTGCATGCCCATCTTCTACTCACTTCTACAATGTGGGTCCCCCACCCCACGAGTTCTGGTTGCTGGTTTATGATTTCACTCAGCTGGTGATTTCTACCAATGGTAAACTCACCAAACGGCTCTCACTGTTTCGGGGCCCGGCTATGTCCCTTCTTCCCCGCATTTCGGTAGCCCCAATCTCTGAACCATGGCTGTGGGTGACCGTACCACCGCGGCGCCCCCACGCTTCGCCCAGCCGCCGAATTTCAACAAGGCAAAAGATCAGCCTCGGAGGAGCTTCCAAAGGGGGAACCCACGGACCTGGGACCTGGTTGCACAACAACTAAGTAACGTGGTTTAGAAGGGCTAAGGATGATGGCTACTAGTAGCATAATGCTTAATTAATGGCTACTAGTAGTTAAGAAATGGTATAATCATGTATAATCAGTATATGCTAGTATTAAGCAACCAGTGAACTAATGGCGGCTACTAGCAGTGGATAATTATATTTCATAATGCTTACTACGGGTTGCCACAGGTTTGCGGTCATCCGCCCCCAGCAGGTGCAAAGGCGGACTGTTCATGATCACACTATGGATGAGACTGTGGGCAACACCAACAAGGTTAGGGTTGAGTAGCTTTCTAACAACGGTTGGCTGGAAATGTTCGCTCAATGCTGGTACTGATTTATCATGGCAACGGCGAAGGATTAGAGGTTGATAAGGGCTACATCAACTGATACACCGGTTCGCCTTTTTCTACTGGTCGGAGTTTTCACTGCACAGCCTGTACGCCTCTCTCGAGCAAAAGAGATGACGATGTCTTCAGGTTGTGGGCCGAATTTGAAGGTCAAATGAAGGCCCGCGCCGTTGATTTTGACAATGGAACCAAATCAATCTGGCCATTACCATCCACATCTGCAAATTCTGTATAAATGAAAAATAAGGAAATATAGATAAAGAAATAAATGAGTAAATAAATGAATGGATGAATGAATATCAAATGAATAAAAAACAATCAATGTATGAATATATACACATCAAAAATAAATGACTATAATATGATATAATAAAGATATTCTAAAAATACAGAAACAAATGCAATCAATAAATTTCAAGAAATGAAAATGACAGGAACTAAAAGTATGTACATACAGATAAGAGAAAGAGAGGGAACATGTTCATTCATATATCTAGCATATCATTTGCAAATAGAATGTATATATATATATATATATTCATCTCTTTCTATATGTAAATAAACAAACCTATACATATATATATATATATACATACATATATACACATACATAATATATAAAAACATATTCATACATCTGTATATATATATATATGCCATATCCAATTAGAGAAAGATGTACATTAAAATAAATCAATATATCATTTATACACACATACATTACAAATATGCATATAAATTTGAGCAGACCTCGTTTGTACCTGGTTTGTCTAGTGTAGCATGGCATCAACAACGGTCATAACCCAGTCTTAACTACTACCGTTGCTCATCAATCAGTATGAAGCAACCTCAACAAGTATCAGCCAGCCATTATTTACGAATATCAACCCTGAATGCTCATAGCAGAAATATTTACCATCGCTTCCCACTATGAACCAGCGTATCCAATCACTCACCATTTGTGGCCATGAAAAAGTACATTCTTAACCACTCGTGTCTAGCAACTGTAAACCATTGATCAACTATCATAAATAGTTTATCGGCCAATAGCTGTAACCAGCTATATTGGCCACTACTAAAGCATTCGAACCATTGATTGCCACGGCAATTCACAGGCGCAGCTTGCCTCCCAAGAAGCCAAGTGCAGCTTGCTTCCAGGAACCACAGCAGCAAGAGACAAACGACACAAACGCAGATCCAGACCTGAAATGCTGGAAAGGTTGATCCAAAAGTAGTTGTTTAATGTGATTGTACAAGGTGGGGCCCCCTAGCTAGCTAAGTTGGTTTATAACTAGGGTAACTACCAGTTGTGGTAGATATAACTATAGTTAAATGGCTTATTAATCAACTTATAACCAGGGCGCACCACCTTGTATGATATATCATGATACAATAGTAGAACATCATAAACCGCTCATGATTCATAGTAATTCAGTAATTCAATGATTATGATTTTGGTTCTAGTGGTTGCATTCTATTCCAAAATGACTATTTCATGGTGGTCATGTAATGATCAAATAATGATGGTGATCATTGTATCAATGGCTGTCCTGGTTGATACTGGTACTGAACATGTCAATGCTGGCTTTGTCATGGTTTTCTGACGATTATATGAATGGATTTAGAACTATTATATGTTTGTGATGTAGTCGTTGTATAACTGCTGTATTGTTTATGCAGTAATACAAGTGGCATATGATTGTCGCATCATGGCTGTTCCATGCCTTTACATGATGATTATGTTGTGATTAGCAAATTGCTGTGACGTTGATAATGGTGACTGCACTCCGTGCATCATGGCTGTGTCAGGCTTGCTAATGGTTACAATAATGATTGTTCCGGGTCTGTAAGAAGGGGGCCTACGAATGGTTAGGCATTGTGTTTTGAGCTGGCCAGGAATCGATGTTTTACAATCCCTCTATAATTGTGGGTATGCTTGGTATTAATGTCACAAATTCTGCCTATGCTTTGTTCATGTCGCCATGGTGTATCATGGCCCCCAAATCACTGCTGCTTGTCCTATGAAAAATGGCGGTAGGGGACAAGCCTATGGGGTCCTCATCAGTGGTCAAAATTGAGGAGCGTCTCACCGGTTGGCGCGGCTGGTGGCAACCACTGAACCACCACCATGATGCCTTCCCCTATCCTTTTGTTGAAACCTTCCAATTGAAGGTGAACAAGTGTTCTGGGATATTCTTGGCCCCGTTTTGGTTGAAGGGTTTGTTGGGCAGATCGAAACTCAATCAAAGGGTCGCCATATTCAAAGCTCAAATGGTGAATTGGGCAATTGAAATCCAATCAATGCTCAGTCCCAACGGGCAGCTTGTCGTTCGGGTTCCTGCGGTGGACCGGCTTCAAATTCCACTGCTCCAGCCTTTCGTTGAGGAGATCCACTGATTTGGGATTTCTGAAAGGTTCATTAGTATGTAAAAATGTTGCATTCTGAAGGCCTTCTCAATGCCTTTTTTGAATTTGTAAGTATGTTAATATCTACTAAGTATTACGGAGTAAAATAAAACATTTTATCTAAACTTCAAAGAAACAATATGCTAGACTTTTAAACTTTAAACAAGGATTTCCGAAGCTTGCTAAAGGTACCTGCAGATCCCTCTCCGCTTCTCTTCCAGTCAAGGCACACGTTTGTCCTTGATCAGCCACAGCTGCGTGGGTTTCACTGATGACGATACACTGATCCCCAGATCCACATCGGCAGCCGTGCCACCAGGTAGGCGCTGGGGAGGCACAGAGGACGACATGGCCCCAATCAGGGGTCGCTAATCCCAGGAATCATGCCGGCAAAAGGTATGGAATGTAGGTGACTATCGTTATGACTGCTGGTGAGATTACATCTGCAAATTGGGATCATCATAATGTTTCACTGTTGGTATCATCGTATGCAAGCATTTGTGTAAATTGTGTACAAAATGTGCTGAATTTGCGTAGTGTTTCGTGGAAAACAGTCCATACTTGATGTAACTCAGCGATTCTAAAACCACTGGCTTTGCGGGTTGGTAATCCTGTTTGGTTCGCAAGTGAGTGACAGTAGCGCTCCCATAAGCCGGAAAATCAACAACCAACATCAAAAAAGTGCAAGTTGGATCAGATTGGTCTGTCCCCTTGCAAATTGACAACCAACAAGTCTTGCGCACTGTGTTCTGAAGAGGATCCTGTCACGCGCAAAAGGCTGACGCGAAGACATCAAGATGTCGCGAGCATGGCACGTTCAACAGCTGGTGCCCTGGTGTCCACCTCACCACATCTCTAAGAAAATCACGGCCCAGGCCTCAGGTTCGGCCACGGGTCTCAGTAGCTCCTTGCCACTGATCTTGATGCTCACCCAGCCAGTGGTGGGCCCCTCGCCATCCACCAACTCATAACCTGGGCGGAGCCACCGTCATGAAACAAGCCCTGCAAAACCTGGAGGGATCAGCGTTCAGGATTTTGAGCTAGGAAAAGTTATACAAGTTTAGGGAGGTTAGATGATTTGGGTCGGGAATTTATACAAGTTTTGGGAGGTGCTCCAAGAGGGATTGACGTTAGCGCGGTGAAGATGGGTCCCATGAAACAACAGGATGTGCAATTCTATGCTAACATCTACCACAAAGAACTCAAATAGCTGATTGGTGATATATATATATATATAGCCAGCATTGGTTTGCTTTGTGGCTGTTTTGCTTTCTAGGCCCCCGACTGCTGGTTGTCCATTTACTGTGGTTCAGCATTAACTATGAATCAACAAATGAATAATTCCTACAATCATGGACATGAAAGCCACAGGCACAGCGTGAACAAACACCACAGCAGGGTTAGCTTACACTTCGGATACGAAGCTCTCTGGTAATACCAACGGCTACCGGATTCTTTCGCTGCCACTTTGAAGGCGACTCTGCATAGCCATGATCCATGTGGTTGAGCCACCCCTATGAAAAATATGCTCGTCAACCAACCAACCATTTGTTAATACACTTGGAAAACTGAAAAGAATTTCCATCAAGGTACCAACCAGTAGTCGCTTAACCATGATTGTTGGTGATTATTCCCTCATTACTGACCATGATTAATGGCTTCAAACCACCAACCAGTCCTATGGATTCTTTCTGGTCAACCACCGGATCCCCCATGCCCTGCAAGGCTCATCCCGGGCACCGGGATCGCCCAGCAACTCAATCGATCGCCCACCAGCTGCAGCTGCTTGACCTTGGCCCCAGTGGAGAGCCGAGTCTCACAGGCCTCGCAGCTCGTGGTAAAGCTGGTGGTGCTGGATGGTACCCGTGGTGATGGCGAAGAGGGGTTGATGAATGGGTAAGACTATGCTTGAGACTGTGGTTTAGACTATGGTTAAGAGTGGTTGATTGATTGGATTGAGATCTGATGGTTAAAGAGTAGTCAATCTTCCACAATATTCTTGCTAATGTCAATCCATGAAGGTACCTGCGAACTTGTGGTTGGTTTCCCAAATGACCATTTCTAGACGCTTGGATGACGCACAATCATTCATCTCTTGGGGTCCGGAAATTCTCCGCTGGCTCCAGTTCACCTGCGGACCCGGGATCTGAACCTGCAATAGCAACACTCATTTGTACGCTTGGTGACAATACATCGCTGCTTGATACCAACCAAACAAATGCATCCCAAACTCTGCAAGAACCCGAGGTCTTGTACACTGGTCAGGGCACTCACCATGCTAGGGGTACTCCTGTGCTGTACTTTGTGTCGCGATCAAGAAACCGAAGGTCTTGGGGAACCCCATATTAATCAGCTACCATTGATTGACGAGTTGTTGATTTATATGGTGGTTCATTGGTTGTAAGTCGGTGGCAGCACTAATAAACCACCAATTTACAACACTTCCTGTATGTACTCACTAGGGATTGTCGAACCAACCTCCTACTCGCTCTGATGGTATCATTGGGTGCACAAGCCCTTTCCTGCAAGGTCATCAAAAACCCATTGTGAGACTAGCTGTTGATGGGTTCTAACGATATCCGGACATCAAACAAATCTCACAGTTTTGAAAACCCTTCTGCGAGTGTCTCACAATCAGATCCAAAGCCACTAATCTGATGGGATACCATATAGGATACCATACAAGGTGGGCCCCCCAAACGTTATAAGTTGATTCAGAAGCCATTGAACTATACTTAAGGATCTACCATTTGCCTGCTACTTCCCTCAGTTATGGGCCCCCAAGTTCGCTGTCACGTTTCGGGGGCCCGGTGGTTTGTAGGGACCACGGTAAGCCCGGGCCTTGGAGGACAGCGCCTGACCTTCCCGCACCAAAATGCCGCCCTTGTCCGCGCCGCCGGTGACCTGTTTTCGGGACGGCCGTGAGGCACCGGGGGGCGCTAGGGATTGGTTGCAGCTGGTTGCTTGGTTGGTCGCTTGGTTGGCTGTTTGCTTGCTTGATTCGCTTGATTGATTGCTTGGTTGCTTCGTAGGTTGCTCGGTTGGTGCCAAAACGGGAACGGATTGAAAAGCGTCAAACTGTGCCAAGATGTAGCAGTGGATTATACATGCACATGTGTGTATGCACGAGTTTAGTTCCAAATAAGTTTTGTAGTAGGTATAATCTTGATGGCTTCTGGACCCCTTGCTACAAGTCTAACTTTTAGTGGTTATATGGTAAATCCATCTATCCCCAAAAATGATACATGCGTACATAGATAGCTAGTGAGATAAGCAGGCAAATAGATCCCCTTGCTACAAGTCTAACTTTTAGTGGTTATATGGTAAATCTATCTATCCCCAAAAATGATACATGCGTACATAGATAGCTAGTGAGATAAGCAGGCAAATAGATGAATAAATAACACACATACAAGTATACATGTATATGTATGTGTCTGTAGATATGTGCATATATAACACACATATATGTAATATAGATATATATATATATGTATTTATTGATTTATCTATGTATTTATATTACTCTAGTAGCGTCAGCCTGCAATTGCACAAAAAGAAATCCAATGCGCGACCAAGCGCCGAAGCCAACTGCCTACCTCAACAAGTTGAAAACGGAAACACATCGATTTGTTGAATGGCAAGGCACCCCATGATGATCTACAGCAAAAACAAAAGTTGTACCCCGAAGCACCATCATTTGAAATGGATCACTTCAGTGGATAGCACCATAGAAAAACATCAAAGATCCATACCCAGCTTGCCCGTTGCGTCGTTCGCCGTATTCCAGGGTCTAACGGTCCAACCGGCCTCCCACATGTGAAGGCAGCCCGTGGACGACGATGTGCCAGGCCACACGTGGGGTTAGCAGCTTGTGTTTTGTGTCAAGAAACAACCTGCAATCTTCTGTAAAACAATGGCAGCAATGGCTCATGAAGGTAACTTGGTGGTGTACCAGGGTGGGTCCGAGTGCCAGAACCGATGGGGGTAGCGCCACGCGACATGATATGGATGTATGAGCTAAGCAAAAATCACCTTGGATCCTGTGTTTTTTCGAGCGTTTCAAACGGCGTGAGGAATAATGATAATATTACAATAATGTCAATATTGTCCAACACATCGCGTACACTCTTTGTGCATGGCTTTGGCATGGGGAACTGAGATCGCATCAAGTTACATAGCGGTTTTGACTCTCTCGGTTGAGCCTACCATGGATCCGTGAATCACAGCTTGAGCAGAAAGAAGCTAGGACAAGGTGGGCTACCATCGAATTCACCAGACATTTTCAGCCAAAGATCTGCGCATGGCAGTCGCGGTACCCCTGTGAGGAGATGGTTTCCCCAGCTTGTGAACAAATATGAGCAACCAATCTGTGCATAGCTTAGTCACCACTGGTTAGCAGTGTGCCTATCGCAACCAGTAGTGAGCAGTAGCAACCAGTAGTGACCAGTAGTGACCAGTATGACCAGTAGTGACCTGTAGCTGCTGGGTTAGTATCCAGCCACTTGGCCCCTGGTCTTGGCTGCAAATCAGTAGTCACATGTTGCAGGCTGTATCCAACCGACTCCCAACCGCCAGGGCTCCAACGGATCGACGAGCAGCCATGGTGGCAACGAGTCGGCCGGGACCCACCATGGGTGTCGTTCCAGGAGTTGAGAGTTGTGGCTTAAAGTAGTAGTGGATGTTGCACCAACAGTAGGTAGTTCAGGGACCCACCATTGGTTCAAAAACCATGTTTGCTAAGAGTTGGTTGTGGCCAGTAGTTGAAAATGCTTGAAGTTTTCTCCAATATTTGTGAAACGTCGGTGGATCTTGGCACACCAAGATAAGCTCTCAATAGCTTGGTAGAAGAATGCGACCGGTCTCAACATGTAATCAGTTGTCATCGCATTGCGGTGACTCCTGCTGTGTGGAAATTTCATGAAGCACGGACACGCTCCCTTGACCATGTGATGCTGTCAGCTACTTTTGTTGGGAGTTGCGTCCACGCAGTGTTGGATTGGTTACAGATGGATCATTCGCTCAAATTCCATCTATCATACATTTCTACTCTTCAACCCACCACTTCATGTTGATAAAGCACAACTTTCTGCTAGTAACTGCTAGTAAAAGACATGCCATGTAACTGTCTAGGCTGCTGGGAAACAAGCCTGCTTACCTCCCACATGTTACCTGGGCCGCATGTCCGGTCTTTCCATCCTGAGCCCAGAAGCTGCTTACAGCGGGCAGGTCCCACCACCGTGTCAGTGAACGCAGCGACTTGTGTCCCCTAGGCACTGTGACGACCAGCAGCCATCAGCACAAGATGGCACAAGCAGCAAATGATCAGCTTGTAGACGTTTGTACGCGAACAACCTGCAAGATCAGCTTGTTCAGAAGTGGTGCATCCCAAGAACCTGGTGCTTTCCCTGATGATCTGGTGCGAAGATTAGAGTCTTCGGTCCCGGATTTTTGAGAGATCGAGATGGTGGGTACCGGTAGCCCGTACCAAAAGTCCAACACATGGTACCGGTAGCCTGTACCAGAAACCCAACACGTGGGTGATCCGACCAAATGTGATTCGCACGTGCGTTGGCACGCGTGTTGATTGGCTTTGATCAAGAGTTGATCGAGTCCACAGGCTGAAATGCTAATCTTCAGGATGAGGGACACGCACTACTGGTGACCGGCGATTCATAGGACCTGAGAGTTCTCCAATCTCAATCTGTCGAATTGTTGGTTTTCAGCCATGATTCACCAGTCCAGTTCTTGAGTTCCTGGGATCTGGGCCAGCAGTGAAATGCTGAGCCAGATCCCCAGGTGAAAACCGCTCTTGACCAGATCTCCGGGTAGTCATTTGGAATATTCCCAAAACACAGGGAAACAACAAGGAATTGTCTTAGACCCCAATTTGGCTAGCCATTTTGCTCATCCAAGTTCGCTAGGGCGAGCTTCCAAGTCCATAGCACAAGCCCAAGAACTTCCTGGACTTTTTGGGGTTCATCCCTTGGCTTTGGGTCCTTTGGTGGTGTTATCCTCTCATCCTCCCCGGCCTCAGGACAGTCCAGCAAAGTTGCTACACGCAACATGCCCTGCCAGTGAACAAGCCAACCAATCAGAAAGGCCGGGGAAAAACTCGCAAATTCGGATGCCAGCAACACACTGCCTGAAGACAGCATCGGACAGCACAAAATTTCAGGGATAGCACCAACAAAAAGTCTGGCAAATAGCGGGGAGAGCATCAACCAAAACGTCAGGGATCCAACGAACAGCACATTCTACGAAAGGAGCATAGCTATGATCCAGATTGACCAAGCGGTTAAGGTCTCCACACCTACCATGATCAACCACCCGTGTTGTCAAAGCCCTTCTACAAATGGCTAGGATGGCGAGCATGGCTAGAATCTCCAACAAATTAATCACAATTCAATATTAGTCAGCCAGTTTCATGCTCAGTAATTGGTAAAGGTGGAAGCAGCTATCTTCAAGCTTTGTTGGTTTGCCGCTCAAATTTCTTGGATTTCCCAGCAATGGGAAGCATATCTGTATGTGGTACACATTGCCAGGGTGGGGTGTCCCATGTCCTGTGGACAAGGGGTGGGCACCAAAACAAGAACAATTTGCCATTCCCAGGTCACCATTTTCTGGAACTATACGCAGCTGTGCCATTGCGCCTGTACCAAGAAGTCCATGGATGCTCTATCTGCATCTAAACGCAACACAGAAGCCTGTCAGGTTGCGCACAGTGGGAACGAAGAAGGTTCCACGGCTACTGGGTCGCATGTTTGAGTACAGTTTGAAAATGTGTGTTCTACATCCCCATGACTGTTGCCTCAATGACTGACTATCGCAAAAGTTGATTGGTCGCTATCTAAAAATTGACTGGTTGCTGTATCGATTCGTGGGCACAAAAACCAAGGCATCAAGATCACATGGCTGTGGGTCAAAACCCTGTACCCCTGATTCCCCTATCATTGACCATTGTTTTTACTATAAATTGGTTGGTTAATATCCACCATTATGGATGGTTAATATTGACCCATAGCCACATCAACTTCGCAACACTTTGGGCCCTGGACGCCAGGTCCATGATACCAGGCGACGCCGCCTGTATCGTCCTGGCCCACACAGCCGCATCTTCCAAGGCCTAGCAGCCAGCGAAAAATGGGACGACTCCAACCATCCAACCAGCCGAGGAACGACTAAACATGGGGCACCAAACATGGATAGGACATGCCGTGCTGTTGCGTAGAAATCCACCGCAAGGCAGCTGATGCTTTGGGACGATCTGTCACTCCACTGGTGGGTCGCTTCCTTGGCACAATGGGTGGGTATCCCAAGAGCTTCCGAAACGTCCAAAGCCGACGGTGAACAAGAGCGAGTTTGTTCCAACCATGGTGGTGAATGGTTATCATGGTTAGGTGTTATGATGGTTCTGTGGCTTGGTGAATTCACCCTACCTTATAGGGTTACCATGGTTATCCATGGTTATATCCCAGGCAAGCAACCGCAGGACCTGCACATCAGCCTCACCACTGCGGGGTTCGCTATCCGGGGCTCTCCGGGGAGCATCGCCTTCCGGTCCTCCAGCGGTTCCATGATGGCCAGAAACTGTGACCTCAGCGGCGGCACTGAGAAAGGTCAGATTCACCAACCACCGGTGGTTTATTAAACCTTACAAGTGGTTCATAAGGTGGTTATGAGGTCATTATAAGTGGTGCTTATAAGGTGCTTATAAGGTGATTATAAGTGGTTTTTTTTTGGCCATTATGCCAAACATCAGTGGTTTAATTTATTGTTCGTGATTACAACTGCTCTGACATTCTCCAAGAAACCAACTACAACAAGAATCCAGGTTTACCAGGTCATCACCGACCATAAGGCTCACCATCAGGATCCAATCAGGTCAAACCATAAGGTTAAAGAACCATTGAAGCCTGGGAGAAGTTGAGTGGCTGGGGAATCATGTGAGTGGAACCAGCAAAGATGATCCCAGGTAGGCCATGATGGGCCAACTAAGCGTAGAGTTGATTTGGCTATGGGTCAATATTCACCAGCCAATAATGGGGGATAATGACCAGCAATAATAAGGGAAAAAATGGTTAATGAAAGGGGAATCAGGGGGACGGGGTTTTGACCCACAGCCATTTAGTCAGATTGAAGGTAACCGTCCAAAGTAGAAGGGGAAATCGCGAGCATGTTACATAAGAAAGCACAGACCAGCACGAAGACCGGCATTGAAATACCACACATCCCTAGTGGTGTTGATCATTGTTGTCATGTGCGATTCACTTCATTGTGTTCTGATGTTTGATTCTCGATCGTGAATCAGTCCCCTTGGTCATTGCTGATCTGAAAATTGTTGAGTTTGCTGGCTCTCATTATTTTTGTTGGTGGCTCGTATCAATACTGCTGGTTTTGCTCTGTTTCATCTACCATTCTGAACTGCCGTCTGCAGTTTGCTACTTTCTGTTCGTAGTTTGTCCGCGACGAATGTTTTGTGTTGCTGGTTGTTACGTAATCAAAAACAGACTCAAGATCCGTTGCTTCATATAAAATTGCCTACTTCTACCAACATTGAAACTTACAGGTATTGTTGCTGGTAGGGTAAGCTAGCATCGTTGCCACCAACAGATGATCACTGATCACCAGACCTGACCACCAGCTCCCTTCTCAGTGCCCCGGCGCCACTTCCCCATCACCACTGGACAGGCGCAGGGCCTCACCCGGTGCCAGAAACCATGCAGGATAATGAGGAAATCAGCCATGGGAGACCCGGAAACCCACAAGGCAATGTCAACCCTGGATAAATAAACCCTTGGTCTATAGATTGGGAGGGTATCATATCAACCACGGTTTTATTTATCCAGGGTTGGCATTACACTTCGTTCACAGCGCGAAGAAGAGAAATCTGCTCAAAGGTGATGGCAGAGAAACGGATATCTGCTCAAATGTTTCAGCAACCGTGACACACCTAAGCAGAGAAACCTGTTCACAGGAATTGTACCAGTCTTGCGGATTGAACCAAGAAGAATGTGAATAAAAGCCAGCAGTCATAGGGGAATATAGGGGAAAGGTCAACGAAAGTGTGTAAATTGAAAAACATCACCTGCCCAATGATAAGGTCACAAATGAATTCTTGGCATGTTCACAGCGTGTCATGGCACCACGACTTTGTTGTACCCAAATGTCGCTGTTGGACAAACGTCTCCTCAAATGATCATCAAGAAGTCAATCCCATCTAACTCCAACTACAGTCAGGAGTACTGCAGTAGCAACCCTGATATCCCTGCGATTGCTGAACGATCTCGATTGCTCACCACATGATCCCCTATCTTGCTAGTGACTTCCCCTGTTTACTGAGCTTGATGCGCAACTTTTTTTGAGTCAAATCCCCGTGTTTTGCTCGGGCCCCCCGCGATCTCGATCTGGTTGGTCTGTGGCAGAGGTGAAGTGCGAGCAGGGATATGTGAACCAGGGGCAGTTGCACATGGCAGAACGGCCTCAGGCTATAGACCACCAACTGTATCGGCATATCCCTGCCAGCATGTGGATTGGGGATTCCGGGCTGGGGGTGTAGGGTGCTGGCAATCCACGAGGGTCCAATGAGACCAACTTTGGTATATCTGGTCACAAGCAATCAGGCTAAGCAACCAAATTCCTGACAGCAATCAGGCTCAGCTTGGGCTGACCATAACCACAAACTGACCCAAAACTGTGTGTGTGTGTAACGCGCTTGGCAGTTGCCAGATGGTGAACTTTCTCCGGAAATTTCCCCCATCCCTTATCTCAAGGCCGCAGAACAGGAACAATGGATCTACCTCAAGTGACAAAATGATCATCGAACAGCATTCCACAGATTGATGGCTAGCAGTCCATGCTGGTGAATGTTGCTTTATGCTGGCTGCTGCTCGCTATCCATAGGGCCTGGGCCTTGAAGCTGACCGATTCTTCGAGCGCCAAGGCTTGCGCAAGTTCAACCAGATTCAACTGCAGGACCCAGCTAAAGTCCTCATCTGTGGTAAGTCATCCCTGGTGATCCTTCATCTACAGCTCATTTGCATATGAAACCAAACGAAAGGTGTTGAAACATCTGGAGCCCTGGCTTGTTTTCTTCGGTTGTTCGACCGTTGGCCACCGGTTGGGCACGTTGGACCGTTGGGCAAAGGCACCCCGATCTGCCTTGAAACCCATCTCCGTCATGGAAGCAATGGCTTGCTCTAGCCCGATCCTGGGGGAGCTGTGGGGTCCGTGGAGGCGTTGAAGGATAATCATTCATATGGCATAATAATGATTATAATGGTTATTAATAGGGGAAGCAACAGTTGAATAGTGGGATATACCAACTGTATAGCCAATATGTTGGTTTTTTAAGCCATAGGCAGCCCCAACAATCAATGGTTTGTTTAATACATCTTCATACTGTGAACGGTTGATAAACTGGATGATAAGTGGGGGTAACCTATTTTGAGAAACACCCATACGGACAAAGCATATGGACAAAAATGATGGTAATGATCTCGTGACTATGATCATCATCATGATGGGCATGGTATGAAGAATAGCGACGATGACGAGGATGATGATGATGATGATGATGATGATGATGATGATGATGATGATGATGATGATGATGATGATGATGCTGTGGTTGCGGTATGTGGTGATGCCAATGCTAATGATGATAATTGTGATCACGATGATGATATTGATAAAATGGTAGTTCTGTTTATCCGAATACCATTGCTAATGATTGTAGACCAGCTGCAATTGACAATCTTGTTGATAGCTCAACGAAAATGGTTGCCTGGCTAATTCTGAGCTGGTGACTATAAACTCAGCCTCAACGGCGGTTTTGCTACCTGGTTCATGAGGCTTCTTGGGATACCAAAACCCTTGAGTTTCCGGGTGCACCAGTCATGGCCGCCACTGAGATGTTCCCAATTTGGGGATTTGGAGGGGCTGACCTATACCTATGCGCTCAGAGATTGTGCATGCATTTATGGAGAAGCTACGCTACCTGTTTGAAGCGAGATGTGGATCCCCAACGCTTCACTGGTCAGCTGTCGCTGTTGATTCACACAAGGGAGCTCTGTCAGGCAACTATGATCTGGGAAGACAAGACAAAATCGTTCATACATTTGTTTTTGAGTCGCGCGAATGCCCACCATCACCTGCCACCCATACCAAAGCCTCCAATTGTGAGTCTCAAACATCGTCTTGTTTAGCACGGAGTCAATTCGTTCGATGTCTTTTTGCGCAGCATTCTTACTCCAAACATTCTTACCCCGAACCCCAGATTTGATTCCAAGCAAACCTATGTCCACTTGGCCTTACAAGAACCCACCCCTGCTGTGGCTGCCAAGGTGATTGCCTCGGCTTGGATTCCGCCAGAACCATGGCTTGCGCCAGCTGCGCCCCTGTCGTTTCGGCTGTCGTTTCGGGTGCTGGGCACAGGCACCCAGCGAAGATGGTCAGATCTTAAGCGAAGAGGTGGATGTGGCGGTTTTTGTTGAGCTAGGAAACCCCCCAAAAGTGGTTCCCTTATTGGCTGTGGGTCAAAACCCCGTACCCCTGGTTCCCCTACCATTAGCCATTGTTTCCCTTATTATTGTTGGGTATTACCACCCACTATTGGTTGGTTAATATTGACTCATAGCCTTATTAATATCAATGACCAATATAAAGGAAGATTGAGGGATCCCCTATTTTGACAAACACCCGTATCATCGGAACTACAATCATTCACCATTGTGACCATGGCAAGCTTGGATCTCTCGGAATTTGTCGACCCAGTGAGACTGTGCAAACTCCTCCGATGGGCCCTTTGCATTGGCTGATTGCCAATCAACACCTTTTGCAGCCCTTTGCGATGAAGGGTATTGTATCACGGAAATTCCTGGACCACACAAGTCTTGATTACAACCATGAGGCCGGTGAGGGTCCTAAAAACTTATTGTTGTCCATCACGAGAAACCAGTTCTGTGTTCATCCAGGCAAGGCCGGCCATGCCCCACCCCAAAGCTCAGTTCCTCTTCACCACCCCGGTGAATCGCTCTACCCTGCCTTCATCCTCCGAATCAGGCTCATGAGCTACAGGGTTCCCACCGGAACGTTCAGCCTAAGCATGGTGACAACAGGTACGCCAGGGCGATTCGGCGAGTGGATTATGATGGCTATAACCCCTGCGAACCGTTTGGAGCAAGATATTCACTGTGCCGAGGATTCATGGCCACCTACTGGGAGGCTGCCAAACGGTAGTGCAAAATTCCCAGCCGGAAGAATCCAATGGTTCGTCTCTGCAACTTGGATCACAGAGATGATCGCATGTGTTACTGATTGGTCATCATTTTCATCCCTGACATGACGAGTATCCAAAGGAGTCCGGCAATTGAGGGATAGACCTTCTCTGTTCGTGATCATTTGAAAAAATATCTCAACTCAACCCCACACTCGAGCGCAAAAAAAACTACGACTCCAGTTGAACACGCCTTTTCAAACTTGGCGCTGGAGGGAGGTCCTGCAAGGGGTTCCCCCATTCAAAAAACACCACCAAGGATCCATGATCCACGACCCAACATGGGTCGTGGGACCGGCCAACTGCTTGGGCGATGCCCTTGGGCTCCCGAGCTCTTTCTAGGAGGTCCGCCAGTTCATGGAAGTTCCTGGGTCCGAATTTTGGGATCTTAGGGCCCCAAGTTCTTTCGAAACCAGCTGCTTCTTCACAATGATCAATGCTTCAAAAAATGTAGATTTTGATGATTGTTATGTCATATCTATGGAAAGGCCCGAGGGATTCGTCCAAAAAGGTATCATTCTGAAGGATGCCAAGAAATATGTTTTTTTCCCTCTTGGCTTGGGCTGTGGGTTTGTGGCGGCTTGCGACCTTGTTTTATATTCATCAAGAAAATGGATATGCGCACCGGCACATATACTGGAGGATCTACCACATCCCATATCCATTTCTGTACAGTGTATATCGGACTATACCAGGAAGTGTAATAAGTAGCATTGACACGGTCATACATGAGATTATCTGTACCACCACTTGGTATTAGTGAAAAACGTGAGAAGACTTCAGGCCGCATGCTTGTGAATGGTAAACGAACCTACGCGTAGGCCTCGTATAACCATGCATGTTCCTGAAGTATTAGGCAATCATCCACGGTCATCACGGGGTCCTTGATCGTCAACAGGACATGTATAGTTGCTTGGCCATTTGTCGGTGAACAGGTCAACCTGCGATCATCACCGAACAGGCTGGTGACTCTTTGGGAGTTGAGGATTGTTTTCAAAACGGACATGGGAAATTCATATCTTGTAAACGTTTGATGCTTCGTCGCACTGACTTGATATGAACAGGGTTCAAAAAAATCGGTTTGGTTGACAAAATGGTGGAAGTAGAAATTAACAACATCCCAACCAATCACCGTTGACCATCAGTAACGATTGTCAAGCATTAACATGACCGCCCATCAACCCTTGGAAATTCCGTTGCTCTCACGAATCTTTGCTGAGCCAAGGTGCTCCAAGAAATGTCTGTCGCTTCCGGCCCTCGAGATGTTTGCAGCGAGGATGGGATTTGACGGGTCCCGATTTCTAGGCGATGGAAACCAACAACCACAACAATGCGAAATCCGTCCGTTCATCAACGACTTGTTTTTGATGGCTGGCTTGGTCCTCATCAACGACTTGTTTTTGATGGCTGGCTTGGTCCTCAAACAAAACATTTCAACGAAAAAAATGCGCCTTAACAACCTCCAGATCTCCGACCATTTTGTTTGTATCGCAGGGCAGAAGGGTGTCAGCAGACGCCAGCGCCCAATCAACCAGATTGAACCAAATGCTTTTCGTCTCGCGGATTTTTGAAGCATGAAATCATTGTTAGCGTCAAATGATCTAAAAGGGGCTATGACTTGATGGTTGAGAATGGTGAGTCATCACTCTGAGTGGCGCTAATGATGATTAATGACGGTTGAGAATGGTAGTAACTCCTGACTAATGATGGTGATTAGTCAAAGAGTCAAAGGTATTCACTTATCGCCATCAACCCTAATCATAGTGACTAATGCCAAACCATTGACCAATATTGTTTGATAATGCTTACAGTAGTGATGTTGATATAAATAAATAATGGCAATCATGGCCTGGTAATGCTTCTAGTAGTGATGTTGATACTAGTTGATGGCTAGCCACTAATATCAACATCACTACTAATGGATTTGTTCACATTGGTTTCTGCTACTCATGCTACTAATATTAATGAACCATTAGCGATGCTAGCCATGGTTTCTGCTTCAACGCTCGTCCACCAATCCGAGGCACGGAGTACTGATGGCCGGTAGACTTCCCAAGACCACGAAGATGGTGTTGCCCTGCCGCGCTTCCGCGGGTCTCAAGGTGTTGGTGTTTCGTTGGGTTGCTGGACTCATAGGATTCACAGGATTGCTTAAAGGAAAATCTACAGGAAATCCATCCAAGTCAGTTCGTTTGCAATTGAAAATATGTGCGTTTGATGTAACATGATGGTAATTTGACAAAATGCTCGTGAGCAACATACTGATACTTTTTGAGATCACTACAGAGTGAAGGTACTTGATAGCAGGGATTTCTGTATGGGAAGTGATGTCGAGCATTAGACTCAAACACCTCCCATTGAATCATGTCTCATCTCCATGTCCACCACACATACAGTACAGCTAACCAATGCCAAGTGTCATATGTGGACATATACATATATATATATATATGTATATATATATATAAATATATGTATATATATATATATATATGGTTTCTTAATAGGGGTACCTCCAAATCATCCTGTTTTAACCACTCTTGGCAATAAACCAACCATGACTTTGGGGTCTCCTATTCTGAGAAATACCCATGGATATGTAGCTTGGTTCGCGTGTCTTGTTGGTTGGTGGCTCTGATTGATCACTTCTATCAACAAAAACTTTCCAACAAAAATTTTCCAACAAATTGTGTTAAAATTGCTTATTGATCACTTCTGTCTGATATCCAGCGACCACTCATGGTTGTAAACCACGCATCTGCTTGTGCTCAGAGTCATCCCCGGCGCAGGGTCGGGCTCCAGGTTGCTTGGTCCAGCAAGTCCCATGGCACCTCCACCTCCAGTTGGGAAAGCCAGGCCTTGAACCAGCGATCCAGAGGTGAAGCCCTTGGTGAATCACCAGCTATTTGGTTAACAGTTGGAATAGTTAACTATACATCTATACTTGGTAGCCAAATAGCTGGGTTAATAGTTGGGATATACCAACTATACAGCCAACTATGGTGGTTTCTTTGAATAAGGAACCCCCAACAAATGGTTTGTTTCTTTCTGTAAATCGTGAATCGTTAATATCTAAAGGATGATTTTGGGGTCCCCGAGTTATTTTTCGAAACCACCATTTGTGGTGGTTTAGTGATGATCTATTCTTGGTGCATCATCGAAATCAACTTCAATCACCAAGGTCATGATAGCAATTTTTGAAGAATCATGGTGACAAAGGCTGTTCAAAAACGGATTGGTTGACCAAGGGCCTACGAAGGGACATTCACTCGGCTCAACGATCCCACAGATCTTCATCCGCTGCAGTTCCTGTCCAACTGCCAGAGTCGTCTTGACCAACGGCAAGGCTGGTTCTGCAACAAAAATGATGATACAACCAGCAAGTATGAGAATGATACAACCAGCAAGCATGCGAATGATGACTGACCAAATACGCTTTGAATAGGGAGCCATCGTTCTAAAGGAGATCTCTCTCTGTTGAGCGTCATCCATCATGCACCATTTACTTGGAAGATCATGTGCGCGCTTTCCGTTGACGAGATCTTACCATCTTTCCATTCACCATTTCTTCAAGAATGAGGTTTCAGCTAGAACTTTCCATTCACCATTTTATTCACCAGTGACCACTGCCCTTGGAAGATCACTGCCATGGGCCACAAGGAGCCCCTCATGTTTGGGTTCCCCGATGAAACTTGGCAGATCTTGGCAGATGCAACATGAGTGATGACTCGGTGCTACTCAATACACATAAGATATGGCTATGGGTCTAAACGCTAACCGACAATCATGGGGGAGAATAACCAACACTTTTAGTTTAATGACGGTACAATGCTACACTAGAGGTAAAGGGTATACACTGTTGTTTGACTTCAGTGTGTATATAGACTGCGCATATTTAAATTACACCAGCATAGACCCCAGATAGCGAGTACATTGCACACAAGGATTACAGTATAAAGGGAGACAAAAGGACACAAAGGGGAGACAAAAGGACACAAAGGGGAGACAAAGGGGAGACAAAGGGGAGACAAAGGGGAGACAAAGGGGAGACAAAGGGAGACAAGCATGAGCAGCGGCAGAGCAGCGGCAAACAAAGCGCCGATCCAGAGCCAACGGAGACAAAGGCAAGACAAAGGGGAGACAAAGGGAGACCAAGAATGAGCAGCGGCAGAGCAGCGGCAAACAAAAGCGCCGATCCAGGGCCAACGGAGACAAAGGCAAGACAAAGGGGAGACAAAGGGAGACCAAGAATGAGCAGCGGCAGAGCAGCGGCAAACAAAAGCGCCGATCCAGGGCCAACGGAGACAAAGGCAAGACAAAGGGGAGACCGGCTGAGCAGCGGAAAACAAAACGCCGATCCAGAGCCACAAGGGAGAAAAAGGGGAGACAAACGGAGACAAAGAGAGACAAAGGGAGACAAAGGGAGACAAAGGGGAGACAAAGGAGACAAGCATGAGCAGCGGCAGAGCAGCGGCAAACAAAGCGCCGATCCAGGGCCACAAGGGAGACAAAGAAGAGACAAAGGGCAGACAAAGGGAGACAAGCATGAGCAGCGGCAGAACAGCGGCAAACAAAAGCGCCGATTCGAGACCCTACCATAGAGAAGTAAGAACCCCTTATAGCTTGTCAGCTATCTGGGGAAAAAGAAACTGCAAACGCAAATATCTAAAAACATCGCTGTCCAAATCTTTCGGATGGAAGGATTGTGCCCTGTGGTTTTCCAGATTTAGAAACATCTGCTTATCATCATTCTCGTCATCGTCATGATTGTCATTGCCAGCATCATCATCATCATCATCATCATCATCATCATCATCATCATCATCATCATCATCATCCTCATCCTCATCCTCATCCTCATCCTCATCCTCATCACCACCACCACCGCCACCACCACCGCCACCATCATCCTCACCGCCACCACCATCATCGACAACACGAACACATCGTCGTGAAGTTGACCATACGCACAGTAGCAACTAGCTAAACGTGTTGTGATCCAGTCATTCACCCATCTGAATGCGTCATTACTGTGGAATGATTTGGAGGCGCAGCAATGATTCCTGATTGCCATAATCAAGCAGCAGATGTGTATTTACATGTACCTTTGTGCATATCTTATGTCTTGTACATATATACATATACATATACCTATATATATATATATCAATATATGTATTTATCTATCTATCTATTCATCTACTTGTTTGTACATATGTAAATATTATATATATATGTACATATTCGTGTGTGTGTGTGTGTTTGTGATGGCAATAAACCAGTGCTTGTGCAAAAGAGCGCAGCCAAAAATGGCAGCCAAGGTGCAGCCAGGTAGAAGTCACCTACTTTCGCGGGCCTGAAGGCTGCGGGACTCCAATTTGTACCAAGTAGTTTGTTGCGGCTTCGCACTGGGGAGCCACCGGCAACTCAGGGCTTTCAATGGGCTGTTCCCAAGTGGTGGTTTCCTACAATAGGGAACCCCAAAAATGGTTGGTTTATTAGTATCAATGACTATTAATGGATGATTTGGGGGTCCCCTATTTTGAGAAACACCCAAGTAGTTTGCATGGAACGCCCATCATCTGTGGTGGTAGAACCACTTGTTTGTCAACCATTGATGATTGGCGACATCATGATCACGCGAATCATTACGTTGATTAAAAAAACACAACCCTCATTGATGAACTATGATCTTTCCTCAACCAGTGATGATTCTCACAGATTCTGCTGCACCCCGCATCTCCCCGGCAGACCTCTTCCTGGTGGAGTTCAGATTCCACCACTCCCCAGAGACCTGGCACCCCTGGTGATTCAAAAAAGTAACGATCGAAATCACCCCGTGGTTTACCCTCTGATCATCGATCCCATGGCTGGCTGGAAAATCACCGGCTTTCCAATAGGTAAGTAATCTACTTAAATGGTGTGGATTATCCGCTGCTATGTTAGATCACCAGAATGTAATCATGCAGTTGTGAACGATTGTCAAGGACTATTGTTGAGTCGTGTTTTTGAGTACTATTGTCACGTACCAATTTGCTTCAACCGCGACCAGAAGACCTCGATGCTGCTTTACAATGGTGGAAAAAGACTTAGCAAGAAAAGGGGAGAACAACGAGCAGCCAACACAAAAAAACAGAAAAATCAGGTGTTTGTGATCATGGCATGCCGCAAGGTCTGAGGGTTTTGGGAAAAAAAATCTTGAAATCGCAAGGAATGGGCAACCCTCGGCAACTAGGCAAGTCAGAGGTGTAAAACCTGGTCATGGCGCTGAAGCGCAGTTGATGATTCCCTACTAGACGGTCTACCATTCGTTGCCCGTTCTGACCCTTGACCACTACCAGTGTGAGTTGTTTCTTGCATTGGGGATCCCAGCTATACAATTTTGGATTCTGGCCATTGCGCCATTGTTTCAGGATCCATCCTCAAATGATCTTGACAAGATTATAGGAAGCAAAATAGTTTCTTCAGTGAGAACTTAGATAGTCCATGCTGAGGGATGTCTAACATTTAGTTAACATCATGACCTGGTACACCTTTGTTGTGTTTCCATATGACTACTGCGGCAAAAACAAATACCGTATGCTACTCACACATCTTGCACATTGCTGGCCAAAGCAAGTGGTTTTCCACCTAGGCACGAACAAACAACAAGAAGATAGGAATTGTCCTCATGGATTCATGAGATCCCTTCCAAGCCATCAAGCGCTTTTTTGCAACACACTTCGCTCTGCTGGGGGACAACGGACAACCCATCAAACGTTGAACTGCACTGCACACGGGCTGGCTTTGGGACGATGGATCCGCAGGAATTCATGGACTGAAACTGTGCCTTAGCCTCTCGCATAAGGGCTGACATTTCCAGATTATATAGTCAGTGAACAAATGGCTTCCTGTGATGACGTTGGCAATGCCCCAGCCATTGGTGGCCCAAACTGGTGCTAGTGTGCCACAACTCCAGCATACTAAGCTTGTTATATAATTTCCTTGGAATATCAATTATCCCCCCCCTTACATGTCACGGCCCCGGAAACCGCGTTTACATGAACAGATTCTCTACTATAAACCTTTAGGGGGCGTCATATTGGAAATGGATTACAGAGATAGCTGATCCAGCTGATCTGTCAACGTGTATATTGATATATGACTTCACCATCCATCATTTGGCTATAAATAAACAGGCGGCTTAACTTCCAACAACAGCACAAGTTGATCCATCAAAATCATTATACCAACTAAAACCATCATCTCAGCACCGATTGACCATCAGTTAACCACCAATCAACCACCAATGAACCATCAATGGATGTTCAAGAATCTCTCGGGAGCATGAGGGCAGATGCATGGCCTGTGGTTCACATCGGCCTCGTCCGGATCGAACTACTCTCCAGCCGTTCTCGAAAGGGCGACCGCAACACGGTCTAGGATGTCTAGGGATTGAGATTGTCTTGACCATTTCAACAATTCCGTTGTTCCGTTGTTAAGTGATTCGCTTCTGTGTGCCTGTGCGATGGGTTCCGCCCCTCGAAAGAACGCCTCTTTTCAACCGGTGAGACACACGATGGCTTCGCACGGATGTAGGGTTGAGAAATGGCCAGGTCATGCCAGCTAGTATGGTGTGTCTTAGCATCACTTAGGATCAACCATAGCCAGCAAGAGATCAAGTAATCAGAAGCGCACCTGACCTGCCAAGCTGGTCCAAGCTAGCAGCTTTCCCATGCCAAGACGTATAGCGTGTAGGCTCCGTCGCGTCAATGATGCCAGTCCAGAAATGTGGGACCATAGCTATTCACCAATGACCAAGTGCGCTACGAACAGGGACCTGCATCAAACACTTGGGCGCTAGCCATGGTCATTGGTGAAACAAAAATCTGGGGGTACACCATGACACCATGGACAGACCTTGAGCAACACGGATTCTCTCTGGGATCCCTTGACGATCTCTGCAGATCTCTATACAAAGGTCTCTGCAAAAAGCCTCTGTCTGTCACGAAATTCGCACACCTTCGCAGATGCAAAAAATGGAGGACAAACACGCAGTCTTCAACACGCAGTCTTGATGTGGCAGTGGGTCAGTTCACCCTGTACCCCTGGTTCCCCTATCATTAGATTTGTTTTCCTTATTATTGTTGGTTAATATCCTCCATTATTAGTTAATATTGACCCGTAGCCATGTCAGAGTTCTACCGCTTTGGGATCAGCATTGCGAGCCAGGAAAAGAAGTACCCCTCATGCGAGATGATGTGAGCCAGGATCGGAA
>VSDK01024407.1:105028-121989 GCA_009767595.1 Symbiodinium kawagutii
CGACGACGACGACGACGACGACGACGACGATGATGATGATGACGATGATGATACCCCAAATGATTCTTTAATCAACCAACACCGTACAACTGGCACCACTGGACAACCCACTGTGACGGCTTCATGATCAGCGGTTTTTCGTGACAGCAGCGCCGCACCTCCAAACTCCAGGCCCCTGGGGACGCGACGATTGGATGGCTTCGATGCAGTTTGGAACCAGCCAAACTGACACGTCGTAGAAACTTGGGCCCATCTGGTGGTTTCTCAAGCCATAGGGGACCCCAAAGTTATGGTTGGTTTATGACTATGAATGGTTGACAAAGAATGATTTGGGGGGCACCTATTTTGAGAAGCACCCATTTTGATTTGATGGCACCAGACTGTAGATATAGCTGCTAGCTGCACTATCCAACTGAACTGGCTACAGCTCTAGTACCAGTTTGTAACCTGTTTCCACTGTTGCTATTGGGCGCCACCAAAAAATGCAAAATGTCAACGTGATCCAACAACCTGCTTGTGAGTAGCGAGCCCGTATACTTTCTTTCCTGTATTGATATACCATGGTTTGTTTGCATCTTGGCAGCAAGTTTGCCAGGCATTTGCCTCGCAAGCAAAAACTTGCTCCCGATCCGATCATGCAAGACATGACGAACAAGACAAGCAAATGAACAAACAAACATACATACATACATACATACATACATACATACATACATACATACATACATACAACCAAACAAACAAGCAAGCAAGCAAGCAAACAAACATTTTCGAAGGTGTACAAGCATAATGGCAGCCTGCAAGATGAAGCATATATGATGTGCTGCGCTGAGACTGCTGTCATGGTGTCTGTTTCATGTTGCCCGTTGTAGTATGTGTGCGGATGTGGACGCACGGCCTGCATTGGTCAAGCTCCTTTTGGCAGCCGTGGAGAAGCGCGGTGAGTGCCCTGCTGCTGATGTCCTTCAGCCGGATCTTCGCGAGCGCTTGGTCCTCCTGGGCTGGAACCCTGTGTTCTCCGATGCCCAGGAGACCTTGCGCGAAGTTCTGATCGAACTGAATTGCGCACCTCAGTCGAGTTTGGTACGATGATTGCTGCTGGGAGTGCGGAGATGGTTCTTGAGCTGCGCACGATCCTTCTTCGGGACGAAAACCAGGCGTGTCTGCACCCCTGTGCCTTGACCCTTCTCTCGTGTCTGGTAGTCGCGAATGAACTCCGGCGACAACGATCTCGCCAGGTCTTCCAAGAACTCGCAACAAGGCAGAGTAAGCTGAGCCATGGCGCAAGAGTGCTGGAAAAAGGGGTCGACTTCGAGGCGATGTGCGATGTTGTCGAATCCAAAATCTCTGGCCCGTCTGACGCGGTTCTTCGCCAAGTCCCGCAGGGCGGCAAAGTTGGACTTGCCAGCACGACGACCATCTGCTTGGTTCCTTTCCGACATTCTTTGTCGCCTCGGCTGCACTCCGGTCACCTTCTCCAAAGTGAAGGTAACACCAAATTCAGCGGCCTGACTTTCCATTCGGCAAAGTTCGGTAGCAAGGCGGCTGTCCTGCCATGCTTCGAGCCACTGAAAACAGTGTGGACACTTAAGAGATTTTGATAGCAAGAGAGATGGTATGTGCAATTTGCATTGTTTGCCGTTTTTTTGCTGTTTTTTGTTGTTTTTTTGCTGTTTCAATTTGCTGTTTTTTTTCTGGCCTTTTTCGCTCTTGATCTGTTGCTGGTGTTTTTTCCTTATCATGTTGCTGTGTTTATGTTGTTGTTTTGGCAAAATGTCAGATCAGTATTTCTAACTTGTTGGGTGGTTTCCATTCCAGTCGCGTTTGTCACTGAGTTTCTGACCGTGCCTTCGAAGATCAAACCCCAAAGCGGTGGCATTGAGGGCGGTTTCCGGCAAAGCCATGTGCCACGAGAAAAAAACAGCAAAAACATGCACAACTGAATCAGACCTTAAAAATGTTAAAAATCAACAAAAATTGCAATTTCCTCGAATTTTTTGCTGTTTTTTTGCTGTTTTTTTGCTGTTTTTTTGCTATTTTTTTGCTGTTTTTTTGCTGTTCCTTTCGGTGGTGTTTTCTTGGTTGCTGTTTTTTTGCTGTTCCGGTTTGCTGTTTTTTTGCTGTTTTTTTGGTGTCCCTTTCGGTAGTGTTTTTTGGGTTGCTGTTTTTTTTGCTGTTTTTTTGGTGGGCTCTGTTGTGTCCTTGTTGGGGGCGCTCTTCCTGCCACTGTCTACGCGGGCGCTTGGTAACAGTTGCTGCTGTGGTCAAAGGATCGTTGGTGCCCCAAACTCCAGCCACGCATTGTTCTCAGATCTTTGCTACACGTTGCCAGAAAACCTAGTTGATTCAAGCAGTCGTTCGCTTTCTTTTGCGACCAGCCGGGACATGAGCAGTTCATGCAGCGGAGGGAAGCGCCAAGAAGAATTTGCAGGTGCAGTTCAAGCAAATCCGCCAAACAAGGAAAAAACTGGAAAACAAAGAACGTAAAAAAACAGCAAAAAAACAGCAAAAAAACAGCAAAACAAAACAGCAAAAAAACAGCAAACAAACAGCAAACAATGAGATTGCCAAAATCTGCTCTGTGGCTAGTTAAAAATCTCTTAAGTGGACACTTCATCCAGCCATCGAGATCAGGCTTGCCACAAAAGGGACAATTCACTCTTGATCCAGCTGCATGTCGTCATCAGTGGAGCATTCGTCCTGGATCGAGTAGCTCGAATGTGATATTGTGTTCTATGGTATTTTAGATGACATATACTGTTGATGTAATACCATGGAAAGGCGCACCTCATTCTCTGAGTCGATTTCGGTTGGCGCGACGCTTGCAAGCGATGCTGGCGCTGCCTAGACGTGAGGCGTTGAATCAAGTTCGTGATCTGCATTTTGCGAAGATGTGGGAAAATGAGCGCATGATTTCAGATATAAGGGGTTTATTTTTGTGGGTTTCAGAGCGCGGGCTCCTCCGCATGACCGCGTTTTCGGCTTGCCCTTGCCGCTGCACTGGAAGGTGAAGCTGCCACTTCCTGGGCTTGAGGCGGTGAACACATTCATCATATGCATTGCGAGCAGGTGTGGGAAAGTGAATGCATTGTTCAAATGTATTTGTTGTAATTGATATTCTGCGTTGGCTGCGTAGGAGGTCCTCTGCTTCGTCGCGGTCGTTGTTCTCGAGGAGCAAATACTGGAAAGAGGCGCTTGCAAGTCGTCGATTCTACTTGGTGGTGTACGTTTGGTGTGTGAAGCGGTTGCATTTGTAAAGTCGCTCCTCTGCTTCAAGCTCGTGGATGAAGTTGTCCGTTGCCACTTCCTTCGCAAGTGATATCGCTTGGCAGTGGAGGGTTTGGTTTTGTGGTTTAAGGGTGAAGCTGGAAGAACTGCCTGGTTGCGATGCTGAGGGACTTGATTGCGATGCCTCGGAAATACAAGTTGGAGAAACTGCGGTCGCTCTTCTGCAAATGTCACGGGCGTGTGTGCGTACACCCGAGGTTCTTGCGACCAGCCTTCCCAAAATTCGGTAAGTTCCCTGAGCGTGACATTAGTAGATCAAGGTTTGAAAAAAGCGCTGGTTGAATTGGGTGAATTGCGGGTCTCTGAGTTTGTCGCTGGACGCTGGCCTTGCAGAAGATGCGATTGCTTTAGGCACATGGATGTGTGGGGAGGAAGGATCTGAATAGTCGAGCACTTCAGTGCTGAGGGCGCGACACCGTTGCCCTCCAGCGCGTGCTTCTTCTTGTTCCTGTCCCAAGTGGCAATGCATTGAAAAGAGCGTTGTTTTAGGTGAGGATGTTTTGGCGCCTTGTTGGACAGGAAACGGTTTGGTCCGTACGCTCTTTTCGCCTTGGCACAAAGAGTATTTATGTTAGACGGGTTGGTTTAGACTGAGATTTGCGAATGTTTTGCTTGCGTTTCTGGGATTCCGGCATTTCCGTTCACCACCCAGCTGCTTTGGCTGGGTGGCCGGAAAAAGACGTGGGTGGCATCTTTGCCAAGTCCTGCGCAGCATTGAGTTTGATTTAACAGTTACAATGCGTGATGTTGGAGCGCCTTGTCTACAATGCGCTTTCATGAAGCGCTTGTCCGCTGCACTCGCCTGGTTCAATTTTCATGTTGAACGTTTTCGCTGAATGCAGGATGCTTCTTGTGATGCATTTGAGGTCGCGGCCGATGGCGGAGCTGCAGCAAAGTGGACAGTCTCGTTTCTCGCCACTCCAGCACTTTGGCCTGAGATGTGTAACTTGGTGAATGAACGTCGGCCGTGATTGGCTTCTGATGTTTCATTGCGAGCTGAGTGATCGGCTGGAGCCTTCAATGGCGCTGGTTTCTTCACCTAGCAAGCGGTAGGGTTGTTAAGCGTTAGTCTATGGGGGTTGAGTTTTTTGTTATAGATTGCTTCACTCCGTATATGTGTGTCGACGGTGCGGGTTGAATGGAACTTTGCGGCCTGAAAGTGCGAGATGGAAACGTAGGTGAACGTGGTTCATTACCAGGTGTGCAAATGTGGTGTTGGCCTTGAGCGCCGTCTTTTTGCGCTGGTTGCGCCAGCGCTTTTCTTCATTGGATAGGCCCTTGGTAATTGGATAAAATCACGTGATTCGTCATTGCACCATAGAAGTTATGCAGGGAAGTAAACATAACGCGTACGCAAAGAAGTTGAAGGGCTGAGGCTCCGGCAAAAGAGGGTGGATTGTCAATGAACAAAACCTCGTGGATAAATAGCACTGAAGCTGGTGCTTGTGAAAACATACAGCAGAAGGCAGAACAAGGAACATCCTTTGCATATGTTCCCATACTCAAAATTAGCATGACGACCAAATCTACTACCTAGAAGTGTATGTAAATGCGTATGTATATATCATATATACATATAAATATTAATATATATATATATATATACATATATGTATATATTTAAAAAAGAGAGAGGAAGATATTATTGTAGAGATCATACGTGTATATATTCACTAACTGTAAATATATATATATATGTATACATTTAACATTTGATACGTAATAAATGCAAATTTATTGTATTGTATATATGTATATATATCGAATATCAAATAACAAATATGAGATATCATATATCAAAAATCAAATATCAGATATCATATCTCAAAAACATAAATCAAATATCACATATCATTTATCATATATTGTATTATATCGAATTATATTATATCGAATTATATTATATTATATTCATTAATTATACTATATTTTATTATATCATATTATATTCTATTCTATTCTATTCTATTCTATTCTATTCTATTATATTCTATTCTATTATATTATATTATATTATATTATATTATATTATATTAAATTATATTATATTATTATTAAATTATATTATATATTTTATTCTATATATTAAATTAAATTACATTATACTAAATATTGTAATATATTATATTATATTATATCACATTATATGAAATTATACTATATTACATATCACATTCAACTATATTATATTATATTACTTTATATCTTATTAAATTGTATTAACAAATATTATATTATACTATATTATTTGTGTTTTATTTTTTATTATATCATATTAAATCAAATTATATCATATAAAAATTCATTATATTGTATTATATCATATTGTTATTTTATTTTACTACTTATTATATCATATTATATCATATTATATCATATTATATTATATTATATGATATCATATAGTATATTATCTTATCTTATCTTATATCATATCAAATTATGTTATATTATATTACTTTAAAATCACTTACATTATATTATACTATATCATTTTGTTTTACTTTTTATTATATCATATTATATCATATTAAATTATATTTTATTGTATTAAATGATATTATATTATCTTATCTTATATCATATCATATCATATCATATTAAATTATACTATACTATATTATTTCATATTATACTACATTATACTATACTCTATTCTATTATATTATGTTATATCATATTTTACTATATTATATTAAATCATATCATATTATAATATTATACTATATATGGATATGATATGGATATGATATACACAAAGATGCAGCCTTCCTCTAGTTCTAGATAGCACCTACTTTTGAGAACCTAGGTAATTTTTCCCCAGTTGGGCTTCCGGAAATGATCCACCCGCTGCCCCCAGCCTCCCCCCGGTACGCCCCGAATTGCCTGTCCCAGTTGAGCCAAAAATGGCAGCAAACCAACAGGATCGACAGCTGCGGCTCTGAGATTCCCGCCCTTATTTGAGTGCAATTTAGTTGGTACTATGATTACAATGTGTTCCTGTAGCACTCTAGAGGTTAATTGCATGTAATTGGGCCTAATGATTTTGTCACAGTGTATATGCATGTTCGTTGAGATTTTAGGGTAGTATGTCTTGTCATGTGCACCTAAACCATGACGGGTGATTGGCACTATCAGCGGTGAAACAAGGAAGTTGGATCCAAGGTATGCCACGACTTGTAGACAGGATCGCCATGTCCATCAACTACGTCGTGGGACACCCACATCCAAGATGTCATGAGGGAAACTTTGAGCTAACAGCGACCGTGGAAAACCAACCCCACTGTATCATCTCGCTTCACTGGTTGTGGGTCACTAGGGATTATCAAAAAGACTTGCATCATATGTGGCATCACAACGTTTCTTTTTGGTATGTCCCTCTAGTCTTCTTTGGTACCATTGGTAGTTATCAATCGGCCATCATCAAAAATCATCCTTGTTTCCAACAAACTAATCTTACGTGGACTACCAAAAGCCATCACTATTGTTTAGACTCTTGGGCGGCATCACATGTTGAATGTGTACATAATGAATCTCAATCTTGAGCAGCCAAGCACTGGGAACATGGCGTCGCAACTGTCGGTTGCAACCGCCGGGACTTTGGAACACATCGTCATAAAAAGTGGACGGTACCAAACCAAAGTTGTTCCCATGCCACAATCCTCTGGCATATAAACATAAGGTGGGCCCCTAACCAGCTATGAGTTGGGCTAGGGCAACTACCATTACTTGCGTTGGCAATATGAGACCGTGATGGATTTCTGCAATGGTGAACTGCTCAACCAAGGAGATGTTCCAACAGTACATGAAACACTTGGATGAACATCACGTCGATCACCTCTGGGCTACCTTCAAAGGATTGGGCTTTCAACTAGCATCATACGAGGAAGGTACCAGGGAACTAGAGGGTTGGAAAGTGAAAGCGTGACTGCGGTGCGCGTCAACAAGGTGCAGACTTCCCGCAAACAAGAGGGCACTAAAAGTGTTGGAAACTATGCTCTGCTCGTTTCCGGGTCAATACTTCTGCTACGCCAATATCGGGCCCAAAATGGGTGTTTCGCAAAATATTGTACCCCCAAAGTACCCATTACTTCTGTAGGATATCATCACTACAAGGAGCTGACCGCAATCCATTTCTTGGCGTTACCAGGCACCAGCCATTGACCGCACCACTTGTAGCTCCGCCTTACGAATAGCAAACCAATGGTCTCGGCTTTGACCTCGGCCGGCTTCCAGTTGCTGTGGAAACAGGCTACCCAGGCTACCCTTGAACCATTTGTGTACCCTCACAGTCACCAGGATCCTACTGCGCTGTATGGCATGTTCAATCTGCCTTCCCAGTCGCTTGGGGCCAGTCCAGGCAGGTTCTGGGTCGCAACTGCTGCTCCAGTTCGAGTTGACATCACCTTCTGTTGCGGCAGTATCCCCCCCCCTTTTTCGCCAAATCGCTGTTGCTAGACCCGTGCCCAAGTGTGCGTTCCGAAATGAACAGCGACACCACCCAGCAGCTTGGTACCCACCTATCAAGCTGGTCATGCCATAACATCCATAACGCTACCATTTACCTGGTAGTTCACCGGTCAGTGAACTGACTTGAACGATTCTTGGAGGGTCACAACCTTCACAAGGGGAGGCATCACCCTGGGCTCAGCACACAGGAACGCCTCAGTGGCAGCTGCCGGGTCCTCAGGGCAGGGAGCCTTGCTGGTGATTGGCACAGGTTTTTCCGCTGGGAAAGAAGTGGTAGGGCCACCCTAGGAACTTCGGGGGTCAAATCGTGTTTTTGGGGTTCAGCCCTGATTCCAAGGCTTCTGGCAGGCAAAACAAGTGCAACACTGAATCATTCAACGGGGGCACGACCTGTCAATCATGACGGGTCTTCCGCGTTCGCTGGTGTGTATACGACCTGTCAATCATGACGGGTCTTCCGGGTTCGCTGGTGCGTATACGACCTGTCAATCATGACGGGTCTTCCGGGTTCGCTGGTGTGTATAGCCAGTGCCAGGGGTATAACCATTGTCACGTTTTTGGATGGTCACAACGAGTACATGACCCCTTCTCAAACAAACCAAAAATATATGACTAACCTGTGAATAGGTCTGCCGTTCTTAAAGCCAGGTTCCCGGCATACTGTTGGGAGAGAGCACGTGAACCGTGAACACTTGGGGATGCACAAAGTCATACAAATGGCCATGGTAAAATGGGGGGCATGAGTCTGACAGGATTCCATTCCGCCAATTCCTATCCTTAGAAGGCACTCCATGCCAGTACAGGGATGCCATCATGATGCCATACAGTTCCACTGTTCCCAAACCATACCCAACCATGAACCATGGTCTGAGACAAAGTTGATGGGAACGGAATAAACAAAATGAAGGCAGCACCACTTTGCGCGAGGCAGTCTTGTGTACCTAATTGGCAGGAATTGTTGATTTGCAGGTTGTTCTTCGCCCCTGAAATCATGCTATGTTTGAATGAATGAAACCAACCAGTATATCTGAAAGGAATTCATCTGCAAAAGGCAACAACGACAACAACGACAACAACTACAACAACGACAACAACCACGACAACAATGGGATATATACAGTCACGGAACCACGGGCGACCACTGATGCTTTTGCAAGGACTTTCCTTTAGAGCCATCCGTGAAGGGTCGGTACCATGGAGGAGACCATAGGTATACAACTTTTTCCAACCGTACCTGCTGCATATGCATGTGGGGGGGTCCTTTTCAGCTGTACCCTCCTTGTCTGACATAACTCGACTCAACCAAATACTTGAATACCCACTATGAATGGCTTGTTTTTCACTCTGATATAGAAACAAAGCATTCATACCGTATCTAATCTAATCAGTAGTCCAATAGTGGGTCGGTCGGTTGTACAACGAGCATCTTGCATAATGATAGCTAACAGTGTTAAATATGCACAAAGGCTTGCTTATCTGATGATACCCCAGGCTTTGTCCCAGGTAGCTTCACAAATTTCAGCACAAAAAGTAGAAGCTGATTCACAATTCAATCATGTCACTTGCATTTCCCTTGCACTAGTCACGTTATGTCACTTTCTTCGCATAGCTTTATCATTTCTTGTCACTTCACCCTGTGATGTTACAAGCAATCCACGTGGTCAACCTCCACGATGCCGGTCCTTCATAGCAACCTTCATGTTTGGATGCCTGGAAGACTTGCCACACAGCCAAACACCCTGGTGACATCCAAATTTCCAACTGACCACAGCATCAAGAACCTCCAGATCAATAGGCCACCGTTGGCTCTGCAGAATAACACAAACATGCCGTTAAACAAACAAACAAACGAACAAACAAACGAACGAACAAACAAACAAAGAAACAAACAAACAAAGCTATCAAAACAACAGCAATAGAAAACACCTAGGTTTGTGCTGCACCTGCTAAGCTGATGCTTAATGTGAGTTTAATTCCAAGAACCAACAGTTGCACAGAAGTGGATTCATTCTTGAGCTTCTAGAAGACGACACGCACAGAATTGCCAAGATATGCCGAGCAGCTTTGCAGTTATGCAAGAATCATTGGTGAAAAATCATTGGTGCAGATCAACTTGCAAGTGCTGCTGGCCAAGCGCACTGTACATTGCATCGTGTGACTACCTTCATGTTCAGAACATAATGACCACATAGGTTCCCAAATGGTGTCGCCCCCACAACTGCTTGTATACTTTCTTAGTAAAGATCAGCATTGTGGAATGCAGCACCATTTGTGGATACATGACACCCCAAGATTCGTACTCTTGTTGCAGCTCGCAATCTGAAATGTGCCTTTCAGGCTTTCAGGCTAAGCAATGTAAGAATCATCTTGGTTCAGATTCTGAGCCATTGCACAATTAGAAAATCTGGTATGACCTTTGCTATTGGACGATGCAGTCCCACCCTTCGGTCAGGTCGTGATCGGAGACGCTGTCCTGGTACGTGTCAATACCAATCAGCCTAACAGATGGTACTTGAACATCTCAACAGCCAACGATTTTCTTCATTTTCAGGATGTCAGGCTACCACCCACATAGTGGTTTCTTGAAATTGGGAGCCCCCTAATCATCCTTGATTAACCATTAAAGTAATGAAACAACCCCATTTTCGGGGGTCCCTATGGCTTGAGAAACCACCGTGAACATCGCAGCGCCTGGAAGACACAAGCTCCAGCTTGTGGCCACGCTTCAGCGCCAAGCTCAGAACCTGTTGCGCAGCGAGGGGCCTCACAGCCAGACATGTTGGGACACATGGCGAGCTGGGTCAAGCAGTTGATCAACCAACGGCTTCATGGGGGATTTCCACCAACAAAACAATCGGGAAAACAAGCTGGTTAATGATAGGGGAACCAGGGGTACGGGGTGAACTGACCCACAGCCACATGAGTCCTAAGCCAAATCATCTCTAGGACCCCTTTTTGTTGGGCTTCTGTCCAGCCGCATGGAGGATGCCAAATTGACCTGGCCATAGATCTGTTCCGACCATTCCTCCACTGCTCTCGAGCTGCATTCCTTGGTGTTTCCGCGGCGCCAGCGAGAATTCGCCTCGTCAAAAGCCTAGGAGACTCTCGTCTTCAGCGACGGAGAAAACGATCCGAAAGATCATCCCTGGGATATAGTCTTCTTGCGATTTCAATGTCAGATGCCTGCGATGTCGACATTAAGATACCACAGGCATCTCACATTGAAATCGCAACTGCCACTGCCTGCGCTTCTGCATCCTCAGCTCCTCAGCCCTGTTTGCTGCTTGTGTCTGCCGCCTTCTTTACCTCGGTTTCCATTTTACTTGTCTCTTCAAACTCTTCGGACGCCAGGAAAGTATCGTTCTTACCCTTCTGAGACATCTCCTTCCGAGCCGTCTTCAGCTAGCGGCTACCATCTCTGGTCGCCTGAGGGTGCAGCTGCAAACTAACAGCCTTCGCAACTCTAGTCGACCAACTCGCTGCCCTTTTGACCCAAAGCCTTCGACCAAATAGATCTCCGAGCAAATCAATTGCACAGCAGCATGGTTTGGTGCATTCGTATGTATTCGTGTGGAACCAAGTCTTCCGACCCCGTTTTGGGTCATGTTGGGAGGGCACGGATCAGAAGCAAAGGACTGTCCAGGACGAGTGTTGTACCTTGAGCCAGCACAGGCTGCAGAATTTCTCGGCACCTCTGTGAAGGCCGAGCTGTGCCTTTTTTCTGGTGGCTAAGAATGCTCATTTTTTTCCATGTCCAGCAGTAAAGTGATGGCCAAGAATGCTAAGAAAAGAACTTAAACTCTTGATAGGCTCATGAGAGTCATTTGAGTCCACCCAAAAAATCGGGGTACTTTCTGACCAGGGGAATGCTTGGGAGCACCTCCAGCCCATTTCTGCAAGCG
The DNA here is from genome assembly GCA_009767595.1 of Symbiodinium kawagutii. Lineage (NCBI taxonomy): Eukaryota > Dinophyceae > Suessiales > Symbiodiniaceae > Symbiodinium > Symbiodinium kawagutii. The sequence continues at coordinate 116,689 of VSDK01024407.1, forward strand.
CTGGCACCTGGATGCTGAAGTTCCCACCATCTGCTGAGCTGTCTACCTGGAGCTTTCATAGTGAGGGATTCCAAGTGGAAATGCCACGATTGGTTGATAACTATCATTTTCCACGTTTTGCTACGTCAAATTGCAACTAGGCAGCTGTTTTTTGCCATTCCATGGAGAAAATATGGCTCTCAGGATAATTCATGTGAAATGAATGACGTTTTGAGCCTTGACCATGACTGAAATCGCCTCGACAGTCTTGGGGAAATTTCGCACGATGCTTGAAAATCATGTCTATCAAGTGGCAAGCAGCCCCCTGCTTCGCTCCGAATCTGTGATCCTTTAGCGAGCACCGTTAGGCAAATTGGTAAGCACCACAATTCTGGACAGGTACTGACAGCACAGTCCTATCATGAAATTGACCCTTAAAGTGCGCTTCGAATCGCTAAGATCTTAGCAGCTTCTCGGATGTTTGCGTATCCAGCCAATTTTGTTGCCATGCATCGCTAGGCCAACCCAACTCATTAACATACCCTCTTCGTTCCTCTCCTATTGTATATCTTTTGGTTGCATACCTAGATAGATAAACCAATAATTGATGTCATGAACTACATCCTCATTGTTGTTGGTATCTGGCGCCGCTATCATAGATTTGATGGCGAAATACTACAATGAACTGCAGTTACCCATCATTAAGTATTGTAGCAGCCATTAGTAAACGTGATTACCATCATTAAGCACTTTTGTAAGCACCATGTCTTTACGCATCACCGACAATCACCAACCCATATTGCTGCTACTGTATATCCCACATAGTTGCTGATACCCAGCATCAATCGTCATTCAACCATCATGAACCCTCTAAATGGCCACGATAGAAACCCCCTATGATAGTGGATTCCAACCATCTTTCATCCTCATTAAGCCTATGTTTACCACGATTTGAGCATCAGCTTTGCGATCCTTGACCATTACATTCCCTATGATTGTTGGCTATTATCCCCTGTAGATAGCTACTATGAACCGTCCATCAAATGAACATCAACTATTTATCACCAATAGCAGTATTGATCAACCATCAATCAACCATTTCTAACCATCAATGAAGCGTTTATTAATCATCAATCATGGACTGACCAGTCGTGATGACCAACTATTCATCAACCAGTGACAGTAACGATCAACCATTGCATCAACTAACCATCCCTATCTTCTGTGTGGAGCTGCCATGGTGGATGAACCCCCCGTGGTGCTGCCGCATCGGCCCCCAAACGTTGTAGGCTTCAGGCACTTGGATCTCCTCACCTTGGTATCCGTGGGACTGGATCAGTTGAGAAACCAAGGATTGGTTGACTGGAAATCAGTTGGTTTAGATTTTTTATACATCTAAAAAACTGGAAATCAGTTGGTTTAGATTGGTTCGCTGGAAATAAATTCCCATTTGTTTTACTAACTTGGTGATAGATTTCAAATAAACTGACTAAACTATTTGGTACTCAGTGAATCCAAATTTCATAGATCCCAATTGGTGCTCACTGATTGGGCTGTCAATCAATGTTAATTCCCAGGCTACCAGCGAACCAGAGCCAGCTCGTGAGATCTATGGATTGAACATTTCATGATTGACTTGATAAACTTGATTACCAGCCCACTCAGCTTACCACCATGTGGAGGTTTATGGATCGAACATTAATGATCAGATTAGATTGTTGATGGTCGCTTGATTAATGGTGCCAATATGGGATCATACGCAATCTCAATGCCACTATATTTTTTTCAATGACCAAAAAACGCCAAAGATGAAAAGAATTCAAAAGCAAAAACGGTTTTCCCTTGGATCTTCCTACCTTGCCAATGTTTCTGAGAGCCGGTCGAACATGGTGGAAACGTCAAGACACTTTGGGTACAGGTGAAAGACATGGGAGAGTGCCACCATTAGTGGTGATTTTTTCCCAGCACCAATGAATAACTTCAACCAGGTTGAGCTCCTCTAACAAGCTGAGCAATCAGGAGTTTATGACTGAAATTCCTCCGAATGTCGTAGTTCCATCCGGAACCATTGGATTCTGCCTCTTTCCAACCAACGGTCTGGAGTCTCAGCAATAAGAGCAGGTCATGGTCTTGGTTCTACGTGGCTCTCCAAGAATGGGATTTCCAAGTCCCATGAGGTGAGAACACACCTTTAGTGATGGATGGTACCCCCCATCGCCTAAACAAAGCAATGGGGAAATCCTTGCGTCGGCTCAGGGCTCCAGCCAGTTGGTTGTCTCACCAGAGCTCTTTCCTGGCCACAGGGACATGCCATGGCTGCGATCCACCGAGTGGGTGTCCTCACGGCATGCCATGGGTGTCCTCCTCCTGCCACATTCCTTCACGTAGCATGTCCTGTCTCAGAACCACTCCTTTGGTTTTGTGGCGTGTAGATGCCTCGCTCTGTCCCCTCCACACTCCTTGACACTCACCTGCACGCATAGTACATATATGATGCAGGAGTGGGGACCATCAACATCAACAAAATATATAGCAACGTCGACATCAACAGGATCGTCAACGTCGACATCGGTCCTGTTGGTCCAAGTGGACGCCGATCTCGGCCAGGTCACCCGGTCCGAAGTGCGGGCCCTGGAACACCGGGGGTACCCAGGGGAACTGCCTGGGCATATGGCGTACATATGTGATCCACAACATGTATATCTGAGGATATAGATATGTTTGCACACAGATCTAGATGCAGGCATAGATGTAAATCTAGCTGTAGATTGAAGACATAAATACAGATCAATGTGGATATAGATAAATGGAAATATCAAAAATCTTGATATAAACGTTCGATAATATATCTATACATATGGAGAGAAACTAGATATGTGCATGTTTGTGTGTCTGTGTCTGTGTCTTCCATTTTTGGGAAAGGCCCATCTCCTGCCTGCAGGAGGTTGTTGAGACAATGCACACCTGAAGGGGTGGCAAGCCCGTAGCATGGATGGCCACAAGGCACCTCCACTCTCATAGGTCTTGAAGCCGGTCATGGCAAAACCATGGGGTTTTAGCCCCCAAAGCTGAACCAGAGCCACCATGCTCGCTTGGAGAATCAACGATTCTGATTTTGGGGAATCCCCACTCCAGGTCACATCAACAGTCAAGCAAATTCTTCTGGACACTAGGTGCTGTGTGCATCGCACTGTCACTGGAGGTGCGACGAAGGGGGACAACTACAGCACCCAGCAGCCCAACAAGAAAAGGGTAGTGAATTGGCTCCTGAAGGATGTATGCTTCGTGATCCATGGGAAATTCAAAAAGTGGTCGACGCGTCGCATATCTTCGTGAAGCAACCGCGGCTGAGTGTTGCGTACCGCAGAGGCCACCCAGTTGACGCTCATGATAGATGTACCTCAGCACACCGAACCCCAAGAAGTCTGCAGAAACCTCCAGAAGTCCATAAGTCATGAGTCCTTTGGTGGCGTTACCTCATCACCACAGTTTCGCCATGAACATTTCAAGGGGACTTGTCGTTTGACAGCCAGTTTTGGCGGTTTTATGCAAGTGTTTTTAGTGCTGAACAGCAAATAAAGACCATGAAAGATTATATATCCGGAAATACCCATCAGCACCATAAAACGACTTGGAAATTGTTCAGATATTGATCAGTTCATATTGGTTTCATGGTCATCGACTTTCATAAAGGCCAAGCAGTTGAGAAATTGTGAAGAAAACCTGGCGAATTCCACCCATTTGAGCAACTTATTCGATGATTTCAGTGATGAAATGCACGAAAAAAGGGCCCACAGGTATTAGACTCCCAGCCTTGCATGCGGATTAGGGGCATCTGCCAGAGTCACTGGATTGACCGTCATGTCACAAGCGCATGCTGTGCGGACCGTTCAGATAGTCACAAGCTGGATTTCAACATTTCCTGCCATAATAGCAGGGACATCATCAACATCAAACTCTGACGCGCGGACTGTCTGACTATCTTGTCTTCCTTTATTTTCCGTTCATTGCCACGTCTTGTGTGACCCTACTGATTTCAGAATGAAAACATGCAGGCAATTAAGTTGCAGTGGTGAATCCAGCAAAACATGAACTTTTTGCGAACGGCTAAGAACCTATTTTGCAAAAATAACAAGAAAGTAAAACTCTCAGAAGCTGCTGGAAACAGCTACGGATGGCAGCGAATTTCATAACCCTATCACACAAGCAAACAATCACAACTGTACTTGTGAAAACTGCAGATCGTGCAAGGCAAACATTGAAGCAGAATATGAAAAGCAGCGGAATCGGACCAAATACATCGATGACCAAGTGCACGGGTCTTCTCGGACCCCCAAACAAAGGACTACATGCCAACTGATGCAAAACAGCTGAAGCTGCTCATATTTTTTTGTGTGAAAGTGGGCACTGATCAGGTTCTCATCAAAAGGTTGTTAGTTGCAGAATCCCTTTGGACAACCATGTTGTGGCCAGGAAACCGAAACAATTTCAACTGGGTCGTCTGCGTAATAGTTTGCTGAAACCAAGTTGTCCAATGTTCTGCGGAACTCAAAATATTCAATTGTGCGAGTTGTAACAATGATTTCGTGTCTTTTTTGTAAGACCAAAACACCGCCTGCCTTACTCTGTAACCATGACATCCTGACACTCCCTTTGGTTACTTTAAAATGCCAGGTAAAAAACGGCTGAAATGAAAACCCAAAACACTGACAAGATTTGGACACCTGCCAAATCTCACTCCACACCTGTTTCTGAGCTTCAACACCAGTTTGAGGGGTTTTGACGAATGTACCTTCAAAGAAAAATCATCCAAATTCTTAAATGGGTTTCACCGAGGTTCCGATTTTTGAAAAACATATTTCAAGGAAATGCTGAATCTTGAACAATAATTCATTGCAACAATTCATTCTGAACGTTGGCGTGCTCAACAACAAAAATTCAAAGGACTAAATTCCAAGTTGCAGCATCACGCCAAATTCACAACAACAAAGGCAATCAACAACCAGCAGCGACAACAAACAACCACAACAGATGTTACACAGCTACGCAGCCACATTGTTACATCATCAAGAACAAGGAACATCAAACAACAAACGACAAAAAACAAAAAAACAAACTCCCAACAAACGACCAACTGTAAAGGACAAAAAACAAAAGATAAACACGAACACGAACAACAACATGATGGTTCAACAACACAATACAGCAACAGACAACCGACAAACCAAAATTAAGAAAACGACAACTAACAAATCAACAACAACAAACAACAACAACAACAACAACAACAACAACAACAACAACAACAACAACAACAACAAC
>VSDK01024409.1:8771-20218 GCA_009767595.1 Symbiodinium kawagutii
GATAGATAGATAGATAGATAGATAGAATAGCTAGAATAGATAGATGGAATAGACAGACAATTGGATAGCCAGATTCAGATGGCTAGATGGGTCGATAGATAGACAGATAGGTAGACGAAACGAGAGTCAGATAGAAAAGTAGATAGATAGTCAGGTAGATAGACAGAAAGATAGACAGATGGACACATAGATGATCAGACAAATAATTCGGTAGATAGATAGACAGATAGATAGATAGGCAGATAGATAAATAGATAGATGGACAGGTAGATAGATAGATACATAGACAGAAAGATGACGAGATAGATAGTGAGGTAGATAGAAAGACAAGTACATAGGCAGATAGATAAACGAATAGATCATCAGATAGATAGATAGATAGACAGTCAGACAGACAGAAAGAAAACTGATGCGCTGCCAGTCAAGTGGCCAGATCGATGCTCACATTGTCGCAACCACAACTGCACACTCCTATAGTGCTCCTATCTTGGAAACTTCCGCCACCGCCTTGTGCGGTACTACTTGTACCAATGGTTGGTAATAAACTATTCTGGTATTAACCAACTATAAAGTAATGGTTGGTAATACCAACTGGTTGCTTTCTGGTGGCCAACCCTTGCTTGCTTCAGTTGTTGCGTAGACTATACGACAACACATATGTGCGTGTGATTTGCATTCGGCCCAAAAGCATGTTTCGGGCCGGTGGGTTGGTGCAATGGCAGATGTTGATTATAGTTGCCCTGATTGATTTTTTTTTGCTTGTTGTTTGTGTTTGTGTGCTATAGTTGTTTGTAGATATGTTTGTTGCACTGGTTGGTGGTGGTGGTGGTGCTGCTGCTGCTGCTGCTGCTGCTTGGTTGTTGCTATTGTTGCTGCTTGTTCTTGTTGCTGCTGCTGCTGCTGCTGCTGCTGCTTTTGTCGTGGTTACTGTGGTTCTTGTTGGTTATATCAGTGTCGTTGTTGCTGCTGTCGTTTGATTCAGTTGTTTGTTGCAAGTTGTCGGTGGTGTTGTTGCCGGCACTGCTGTTGCTGCTGTTGTTGTCGTTGATTCTCTTCTTGTTGTCGTTGTTGTTGTTGCTGGTGGTGGTGGTGTTGGCGCTTTGTTGCTTGTTGCTTGTTCTGATTTTCCATGATTGTTTGGGGGACTGCTGTGGCTGTTTTTTTCTTGCTGGAAGCGCAGGTTCTTGCAAACATTGCACGTCAGTTTTCCTCAACGACCTGCTATTGGTTACTGGTGATTTTCTGAGATTGTATCAGTTCTGCACACGCTATAGGAGCTTCAGAGCGTGGGTATGGAATTGCAATGGTTTCCACATTTGTTCCTGCCAGACTGAACATGCCAACTTCGATACTGAAAGCATCGGTGTTATGCATGGGTATTTGCATTGCTGGCATTTGGTATCAATGCGGACCACATGTGGAGGGGAGGGCATTGGTGTTGCTTTTTGGGTTGCTGCCATTCGTAATTTAACGACACTCTGACACTCTTTTTCTGAAGGCTACTCTAGCCTAATGCCACTCCCCGCGTTCATCAATGGCCTTGTCAACTTGTCAATGTATCTCGTAGCCTGAAATATCTAGCTGCAACCATTGGAAGCAGTTGGGGTTGCAAACTTTGATTTCTGGTTGGTTGGTGAACTGATTTTTTTTGGTGGGTTATGACCACCAACCAGGTTTATTTTGATTATGCATTTCTGAGTCGCATGTATGATGTAAGCATCTTGAAATCGAGAGGAAAGTCAGTTTCCAAAGGGGATAGCTTTTCACGTTTTGATTTTGGATAGGAAGCCTACGATCGATGGTTCCTGCTAGATCGTACTAATAGATCCTTCATGGAAGCAACTGACCCGCGATTTCCAGCAGCTTTGCAGCACCAACTTACATGCGCAGATATAAAAGTCTGAGAGCCATTCAATGCATGTGGTTTTCATTGCGTAGTCACGCGTTCCAGGTAGTGCAGATGGGTATTTCTGAATTCAGCTCTATCATTAGACACAGGTGATGGATGAAACCCAGCGTTGTTGAGAATGGTGACCCAACCTATGCCACTGATGCTGGATTTTGTCCACAATTCCAGCTCATAAACGACCGTGAAAACAGGCCCATGGGCCATAATGCGCCGTAGTGGGCCACAGTGGGCCATACACCTTTGCCCCACCGTGCCTTTCAGTACCATGAAGTCACATGAAGTCACTACATGTTGTTCTTGACCTTGGTATTCCATGGCATGCCGTGGTTTTCACACTGCAGCATCGGTTGATTTTCCAGCTCCCCAACCCCACCACTGGTGCCGCCGTATCGCGCGCCATGGCCGTGAACGTCTCGGAACTCTTCGCGGAATACGACGCTGAGCTCGCGTAGAGCTGGTGCGGCTGCGCGTTCCGTGGCCATCTATGGCACTCTATGGGAGCAGTTAACCAACCAATAATAGCTGGTTATCATGGTCAATCGTAGGAGATAACAACCAACAATAATAGGGGATATACCAGCTATATATGGCGAGCTGGGTCAGTATTAGCTAACTATCTATGGCATATTTTTTGATTGAAGATTTTTTGGGAATGGAGGGAGGGATTGGCATGACCATACCCCAGATTTATCATGAATTACTGCGAATTGAATAAGGATGATAGCTTTCATAGGCTAGTAATTATTGTGACTACCTGTGGCTGCTTACCTTTACTACAATCAAACCCTCGATGCTTGTTGGCAAAGCCACACCGCTTTAGTCGCTGTGGACTAGCAGCGGTTGTTATAAAGATAAGCCGTACCATCATTAACTTCGATCGTGGTTGCCGTGAAACATCACATTTTTTGCGGCAATTCTCAACCTCATGGTTATCATTCAGCTGCTGTTGTCAACAATATACATCTATCGTTATTGCATTTAATCAGTACAAATGCCAATTGTAATCACTGTGCTTATCAATGCTTATCACAGTATAAATCATCATTCTTGACCATTGAACTTTTACACAACTATTCAACCCATCATCAACGACCATCAGCCATCATCAAGCATATACATTTATATATATATATACTCTTTGTGGTTATCAACTAAGCGTGCTACCCACTATCATTAGGACCATCATCATGGGCTACCACCTTAGCCATTGCTATTGGCCATTGTTAGCCATCGGCAACCACTACTATTGAGCAACCTCCAGTAACCATCATTGACTACCGCTAGGTCCTTAACCACATTGAGTATTAGTAGCCATTATTTCCGGCCAGGATTAACCATCATCAAACATTGATTGGTAACCATCGTTTAACGTCATGAACTACTACTGTTAATTCTGAACCACCATGATCTATCATGCGTCATTAACTACTTGGGCTTAAACTGTTTATCAACCACATGAAGCTGTTATTGACCATCATCATTATCAACTCTCCTTCACTACCACCTGCCATTAACCATAATCATTGACTCCTTCACTGTTTATCAACACCACCACTTGGAGGCCCCACTGCTTGCAACAGGTAGTCTTCACCATGGCTATAGGGGCTCTTTCAGCTACCTTCTAAGGGAAAGTTCACTGGTTATAACCATGGTCATACCAGGTATATCCACTGGCATCCTGGTGAATATCCCATGGTTATACCCCAGCCTGGTTGCATCCCATGGTCATACCAGGTCTATCCAGCCTCGACCCCTGGATCTTCCCCAGGAAAGCGACTTCCAACGTCTCTGCGCCCAAGCCACCGACCTCGTGCGGAGCGCCTCCTCCTGTGACGCCGCGGCCGCGCGGCCGGCCCTGCAGGATGCGGAAAAGTGCCTGGTGGAGGCGGACCAGGCGCGGCGGAGGGTGACGGTGTAGCGTCCCTGGTGATGCGCTTAGCGATGAGGAGTTGACATGGGGTATGACCATGGGATACCCATGGTTATATGGTTATATGGTTATATGGGTATATGGTGAATGGTGAATGGTGAATGGTTATACCCCATGGGATAATATGATACTCATAGTTATTTTGGTGAATATCCCATGGTTATATGGTTATACCCCTGGTATAATATACCCCAGCAATCATATTTTAGTAATGGATAGTGAATACCAGTAGTGACAACTGAAGAATGATGAGTTAATCATTGGTAGTTGATGGTAGTTGATCATAGTAATAGATAGTTAATACCAGCAATGATAGCTGAAGAATAGCAGTGCTGTGTAATAGCACTTCGAAGTGATAATAATAATGATGATAATGATGATAACACCATAACAGCAATAATAATAAGAATGATAATCAGTGATACGTGAATAATGAAAAGCAAGTACATGGTAAGTAATTGATTATGGTTAATTCCCATGATCACAACAGTTATCATGATAGTTAATCATAGTACTTGATACTGAAATTTCATGAATGATAAGTGAATGGCAAGTGGGAAATGATAGTCAAGGATAATGAGTGATAATGATTAGCTGGTTAGTGAATAATGAATACTAATGGTAAGTCAATCATTCAATTGGTAATTGATAATGGATAATAACCGTGATGCTGAGGGTAATGGTAGTTGACAATGATAATAATGATGGTGATCATATATGATATCGTTTTTTGACCGCTAAAGCATCACTTTGGACAATATTTGCGACAGAGATCGAAAGAGACATAGAGAGAGAGAGAGGTCGTGGACCGCAATCAGCCGTAATCACCATGACTTGAACTTCACCATTCACCTTTAATGGGCCACGAGTATCAATATTGTGTATTAGTTGGTCAATTAGTAGATGTTATTCACTATTAGCTCACCATTACTGAGCCATTAACGACCATCACCGATTAACCACTGGTTTACCTTTAATGGTTGGGGTAGGGGTGCAAAGGATTTTTCCAAAATAGCCAATAATTGCAGATAATTGGCAGTTGATGATCATTAAACAAATCAAATGATACCATTAATAGCCATATTGGCAGTTGATGATCAGTTTTTTTCATATACCAAGCGTACTGATGGCCACACTAAATTGATTATTTTTCAAAAATATGAAAACCATCATTGAACCACTACTACCATGCTGATCATACTGATGTTTTTTTCTAAAATATGGCAAGCATCATTGAACCATTACTAACCATACTGAACATCATTTAAACCAGTTAATTATTAACAAACAGCATTTAAGAACATTAACAGCCATGAAGGCAGTTGATGATCATTTTAAAAAGATATATAGTAACCATACCCAACCATACTGATGGCCAACAGCACGCGTTGGTTCACCGCTGCATGGCCATCCATGCTCGCTGGCTCCAGGCCATTAAGCAGATGGAGCTGGAGGTCAGGGCGTTGCCCCCCGAGGCGCGCATGAAGCTTCAGGAGCCGCGGACGAGAGGGGGCCGGCCTTCATCGGACGGTTCAAGGGACCGGGCCCCCCATTAGTATCCTTACTGTTGATGGACAAAATCCTACACCAGTTGATATATATCGTTTATCCCCCATTATTAATAGGGTTTTAACCATCCCAGATGGTGCAGGATTTCCTCCATCAACAGTATGAATAGGATTATACCAATGGGATAACCATAGGGATATCCTATTCATATGGATAGTAATATAGGGATAATGATAGGGATAATCATGGTTATCATAGGGATGAACTGATTATCCCTATGGTTATCCCCTACAAGGGACCGGGCCCCCTTAGCTAAGTTGGCGAACATAGCTAGGCTAGCTACCAGGCAAATGGCAGATATAACTAGCTTGTCAAATGGCTGATGGATCGACTCATGACCAGGGGGGCCCACCTTGTTGAAGCTGCCGGTCAAATCCTCGGAGCCCAACCCTGGTCGAATCTAACAATTTACTGATGGCCAGTGAATCTAATGATGAATCTAATGGTTTTCGGCATGAATCTAATGATGAATCTAATGGCCAGCCTTCCCTAGCCAGTGAATGATGAATCTAACGGTTTTCGGTTCAATCTCCTGGTTTAATCGAATGGTTGAATCTAATGGTTCATGATGGGTAACTAGTGGTCATCCTGAATTAATCATGGCTAATGATTCATGGTTGCTAAGGGCTTATCGAATGTGTAATTAATTAATGATGGTGAATCTAATCCTGATTGAATCCTTGTTGAATCTAATGGCTAATGATTGAGTATGGTTAAGCACCATTGAGCATCTAGGGAATCCTCAGTGAATTTACCATTGATTGACCATCTAATGGTTAATGACAGTTAATCCTGGGTCAATCTAATGGTTGAGCCTAATGGTTAATGGTTCAGTAATTAACCATTGGATCAACCATTAGGTTCAAGCATGGTTTATCTCCTAGTTGGTGGGTCCCCTGGTAAATGGGGCATCTTTTGGTTGAATCTAATGTTTAATGATTTATTTACTGATTAGATTCAATCATTCGGTTGATGATTAGTGATCGCTAATGATGACTCTAATGGTTAATGATGGTCATGAATGGTTTATCCTTGTTGGCTCTTATGCTTCAATACAGTATCTTGGTTTGCGGTGGCTAATGGTCAATGAATTGAATGGTTAATGGATGGTCACTAATTGTTAAGGCTTGTCAATGATTAACTGATGATGGTTGCCTACAGGTGGCAAACTAGTGGTCAATCCAATGGTTAATGGTTGATCTCTTAGTTGGTGAATCCCGTTTTCAATGATTTATCTCCAAGTCAACTGTTCGTGATGGTTAATCACTCGAACAATTCTAATGGTTAATGGTTAATCTCCTGGTTAATCCCCTGGTTATCCCCCGGTCAACGGATGGTTCATTTATGAAAAATCCCCTGGTTGAATCTTGGCTAACGATGGTTAATCAATCATGGTTAATGAATTACATAATCGTCAATCTAATGGTTGATGGTCAATCTCCTAGTTTGATTAACGACTAGATTCACAATGGCTCATCAGTTGTTAATCCTCCATCTGATTTTGCATAATTGGATGTTCGTTAATCTAATTAATGGTGAATCTTCATCTTCTGAAGTTGATCCTGCTTAATCTCTAGTGCTTCAATCCTGGTTATAGTTGGTTAATCTCTAGTGGTTGATCTCCTTCTAATAGTTATTAACCAATATCAACTATAATTAATCATCACCAACTATTAACTATCAGCTTCTTTTCCTGCTAATAGTTATAGCTCAACTATTGGCTATCAACTCTTAACATCAACTATGAACTATCAATATCAACTATCAACTATCAGTTTTCAACTATCAATATCAATTATTAACTATTAACTATAGTTAATCCCAAAAAAACAGTTAATCCCCATTCTCGTCTTGGCGCCTCTCAGCGCTTCAGGAGAAGATGAAGTCCTTCCGCCAGGCCGTGCGCTCAGCGCGGCAGCTGAAGGAGGCGCAGCAGCGCCAAGCGCTGCTGGGCGACGCCACGGTGCTGGGCAAGGCGGACGTCGCCGCCACCGGCGACGTGGCGCACCAGGCCATGATGGAAGGCTCCAGACGCCCGGTGAGCTGCGCCGGGAGGTGAGCTGCTTTAGATGGGTTATGGTTGGGTAAATCGGTGGGTTATGGCATGTTATAAGCCACGAGTTATATATAGATATGATATATCTCCATTATAGATGGGTTATAGATGATGGGCATAACTACTAGCTACTAGTATTGGGTATAACCTTAGATGGGTTATAGTTGGGCAAGTAGTAGTGATAGCATGTGGTATAGTTGTAGATGAGCTACTACAAATAGATGGGGATAGTTATAATCGACGGGTATAGTTACAGATAGCTATAGCTAAACAGCATGTTATCGCTACTACTTGTAGGTATACTAGATGAGTTATAGATGAGCTATAGTCAGCTGGCTGGTGGCTTTGCGTGGGTTTGTAGTTGTTTAACAGATTTTTGTAGGGGGTAATCAACAAGAATGGTGAAACTACTTCCCGCTGGTGGTTTGGTTGACATGTTTTGTTTCCCCAAGTGAAATCATTAACAAATGGCTGGTTGACTGATACTTTTCGTAGGGGTTCAAACCACCAACCAGTCAAATAAATAGACTAGTTGTATCTACATATATATATATATATTTAGTCAAGTGAATAGTTGAGTACTTTGAGTTATAACTGGTAAACTAGATGAATTGTGCTACCAAACTAACTCATTTGCAAGTAGACTTAGCAGTTGCAATGACTAAGTATCACCATGTTTGACTAACTCTAAAGATAAGTCAGTCAAGCAAATAGTTGAATACTTAGAGCAATAGAGTTGGTCAAACATGTTTGTTGTTGGATTGATATTTCAATATAGGGACCGATTGCAACAAGATGGTGGTAGACTCAGCTAGTTACTGTAAATTGACAGTTACGTAAACGTACTGAAAACTATAGCCAAAGACATGACAGCTAGGTAAGCAGTTGTAGAGTAAGCAAAAAATGGCAGGGGGAGTTGGATATATGGAAACATTGACGGATGAATTAACCTACATACTGTAGTTGAAGATATGGTCACATACTTGGCAATAAATCACAATTTATACACTTTTAATCAATATGATTCAATATGAAATGAAATGTAGTGAACTAGCTCATTAAACCATTATTTATCAATAATCAAAAAGGTTTTTTTGCCATTGACCATCGACTTAGACGCAATAAGATGGTGTGTGAAGTAGCTAAGTATTGCTGATGAAGATTGGTCCAGGATGGTTGATGATAAGGCCGACTTGACGTACGTATAGCAACGGCCAATACAAGTTGTCAGTTTTTTTTGGAGGTTGGGGGTCATCAGTGGGATAATGAATTAGATTTTGGTAAATCCATTCTTGATCAAAGAATGCTACTTTGTTCCATATCTGTGAGATAGCATTAAGCATGAGGGGCGTACTCATATCATGAGTATCTCCCTTGATTCATTGTGTAGTCAGATGAGCATTGATTGAGAATGGTGGGCAATGAAGGACAGCAAGGGCGGATAGTGGCTGTTGTTGAACATTTGTTTTTATTGGTTGGTGAGGTTAAACCAACAAATTTGCCAGGCTCAAGCAAGGCGGCATAAGGAGTCAGGAAACACCCCTAAAGATTTGCCTTGTTGCCAATATGACGGAATTTCAGAATACAGCAGCAAGGGACTGTCATTGAGGGAGGACATTTGATAGCAGATGTGCACAAAACATCGAAAACCGATCGGGGGAATCCAAAACCCATGCTTTTGCCTCAAGACCCTTCAGATCTAAGGCCCCTGTAAGGTGCAGGGATCCGGGATTATGGGTTTAATGTGGTGTAATAGAAATGGCCAGTAATGAGGGTTAATGATCATTAATCACTCATGATCAGCACTGATCATTTAATGGTGGTTGACTAGTGTTTGAATTTGCGTCATTTGGGCTTTGGATCTCGGACAAAGTGTATGCGCATTGCCGAGGCACTGGCAGAATCATGCCAGATATGCACAGCCAATTGACGATGGGCACCTTTTTGTGTTCTCGACTCTGATTTCACTTGCACTCGGCCTTGTCGGACATAGGCAGGTTACCCAAACTCTGACAACATAATAGCACATTTGAGTTTTCCAAATTGCCTCGATACTTTGGATCTATCGTGATCTATATTTTGGATTTTTGGGTTTCATCATCAGCTCAGGAATGATCAGCATTTCCTTTCTTATTGTATTTTTCAATTGTGTTTCATATGTATGTATGAAGTATATCTGGATGGCTTATACCCACTAACTTAGATTTTTAGTGTTTTTGGGATATGATTGATTTACCATGATTTACCAAATATATAACCACTAAAAATCTATATTTTGAGCAAGGGATCTAGTTCAGCCACCCAGATATTATTAATGTCTTCTGACTTGTGTGCAAG
Source organism: Symbiodinium kawagutii (assembly GCA_009767595.1). Taxonomy (NCBI): domain Eukaryota; class Dinophyceae; order Suessiales; family Symbiodiniaceae; genus Symbiodinium; species Symbiodinium kawagutii. The sequence goes on from VSDK01024409.1 coordinate 18,573, forward strand.
TTGTTAACTTGCCCGGTGCCCAGGAAAGTTGACCGAGGCCAAGAGAACCATCTTGGACTCGGAGCAGATTGGGTTGCTGGACGCCATAGGGTCATCATCCATGGATGGGAGATTTCTGCTGATACGGGTGACGACCGGTTGCTTCATTGCCTCAGGATGAGGGGTCCAAAAAGGTCACAAAAGGAGAGGAACTTCTCAGATTTTTCAGAAGCTAAGCAATATCAGAAATTTGGGCATGTAAAATCTGAATGATGCATGTATTTGGTGGTTGCGAATTCTGTTTGCAATTTCTCCGTGTGAGTTTTCTCGGTCCTTGTTGTTGAATCTTGTTTTTCAGAATCTCTAGGGGTCGTCCTCATCGATTTTTATCAACCTGCGAGTGCTTTGGAAATGGAAAGTCATACACCCTAGACTCAGGGACTGGGAACATCAGTTCACCATTTAACCATCAGCTAACCATAAGTTAACCCCCGTTTAACCACCACTTGAACCACATGTCTCCCTACAATTCAGTATGGTAGTTTCTCAAGCAGGGGGGGGCCCAAATCATCCTTTGTTGCCAATTTATATGGGACCCCCAAATCATTTTTTATTGCCAATTTATAGCATTAATCAACCAACAATTTATAGCAGGGGCACCCCTGCTTTGAGAACCCTCCCTATGTAACCATCAGTTGACCACCACTTCTCCCCGCATTTCCGCAGAACCTGAGGCTGGATGTCATGAGCGACCTCCGGCTTCAGCGAGAAACCATTGAACGAAGCCGGGAGAACATGGGCAAGGCGCCGCCACGGACACGTGCCATGGTATCCGTAGGTCGTCCTAAGATATGGTGCCATGGCCATTGCCTTGAAAAATGGGGTGGCTGCTGTTGGAGGTGATTCGGGAATGGTTGGAGGTTGTCATGACAAGCCTTCAAAATGGTAGGGTGGTTCATGTTTGGGATGTCCAGTGGTGATTTGGTCCTCCCAAAATGCGCGCTTTTGATGGCACCCCCCAATCATCGGCCAAATAAAGGTGGTGTCCTGTCGTAAAGTGATGCTTTGATATGTTTGGGGTTCAGATTCATGTTTGTGTGCGATTTTTCTGATTTTCCGCAACTTCTTGAGGTGAAGTATACTGCACCCCCAGAATTGAAATAGGTGTCCAACAAAAAGTTTCGAGATGATGTTCATAGATTTTTCTGAGGGACTTCCTGACTTTTTGGGGAGGTTTTAATTTGTTTCATTCTTTGGTGTAGAAGCTTGTGTGATGCCTTGCGCGCTTGAAAGGTGGGACAAAACTACAGCATGGCCGGCAAGACTCTGGATGGGATGCTGGCGCGAGCAGACCAGAATCGGAGGATGGTGTGTTTCATCGGCACGTTGATGCTCTTCATGATGGCCGTTGCTTTCTACTTCATCGCTGGCTGAGGGAAAGCTCACTGGCTGCAGTCCATGCAAAAAAAAGCACGCTTGGACAGTGGTTGGTGCTGTACATTGCCGGTTGCACCAATGTGGCGGTTTATTTGATGTTAATTCTGCCTAAAGTTTGTTTCCTGTAGATTTTGAATCTTGGCCTGTTTGAGACGCTATCACAGAATACGGCACAAATTGTCTTAGCTATATAACACCTTTAGCCAGTCCAATTGCAGTTCCGGCATTCC
>VSDK01024409.1:20255-70753 GCA_009767595.1 Symbiodinium kawagutii
GCATTCCTTTTCGTTCCCTGCCCAATGGGTAGAGCTTTCTCTCTGTAATTCTTTAGGCTCAGCACAGCTTTCCTTGACCTCCTTCTTGTTGCCAAGAACCCCCTACACAATTTATAATCATTGATTAAATGCTGTGTTGTACTACACATGCGCGTATAAGTGCATATGGAAGATTGACTGGCTTTGGAACACGCTCAAAATGATCAACATCTACGCTATCATATCTGTCATTCGTTTTGCCCAATGCATCACGACCCACGGCCATTTCGGCTCAGCTGATTCCATGGTGAGCACGGGCCCATTAACCTTTCACCACACTTTAACATCTCGGAACCAATGGGGGAGGGGACACCGCCCACAAGGATTGCTTGCCGCCTGATATCGAGACCTATCAAGGCGGTTCAATGGAGATTTCTTGCGCAACTGAATGCTGGCGGTAAAAACTCACAAGGGCCCTGATGGAAACACTGTCTATACATCAGTCTACCATTTTCCATGTTGAGCTATTCGTCAAGGTCGACCTGGATGCTGCCCCTGGACCTCAAACTACTGCAAGCAGGGTGAATGCATAAGGGAGCAAATTATTATTGGATTCGTTGAGGTTATTAACAAATTTATGGACAACCTCCTTGGTCGAAAACTCCGGGCTTTGTTCTTGTTCTCCAACCTTTGTGCAAGTTGCATCCTTCTTCCCACGGCCAGATGCTGCATGTAAACATACCGCGCACCTATATATTTTCTACAAACAAATATTGCAAAGTTGGCTAGTAGACATTCCTAGTTTGTTGGATCGAAGGCTGAGTTCCTTGCTGTGCAACAGACAGGTCTAGTGACGAACCATGATGAACCACCGCTATTGCCAGCCACAGCTGTCCCAGCTCCTTCCTTGCCATGGCATTCGCGGTCAGCCCAGGGGGGCCGTGCGGAATCATTGACACGTGCGTTGTGAGTTTGATGGCTTGATGGTGGGTATACATGGTTATACTGTGAGTAGGAGAAACCAGCAACACCTGCAAAGAATATCACGCTCATATACTCATATGTAAGAATTTTAAGCGTGCATTTGCACATTTTATATCATTTTATCACGTATTCATCTGTATGTTTACTTATGCCCTTGCATATGGAAGGAATAGGGGGCTTATTTGGACAATAGCCGCAACTGACAAAAAATACAGTAGTACCCGTTGTGAGATCAGACAATTAGACAAGACAGGACCTATGTTGGTACAAATGGACTAGTAGGTAGCTCACATCTCACTCCAACCCGCAACTCTAGACAGGAGCATTATACCATCTTATGCCAACAGTATGTTTGGAGTTTAGGGTTTCCAAAGCATTGGCGGATCAGAGTAACGGGCACTTTTTGGTCGAAATGGCAGGATTGGTTTAGTTGCAACTTCATGCAACTTCCCTGTGTAGCTTCATGTTAAGTGCCAACGAAAAAGCTGAAATATGCAGGCATCACCGGCTGCACTCGATGGTGTGCTGGCTCAGATCCACTAAAACATGGCTACTGTCATAGCTCATCCCGAGACTTGGCATAGCTGGTTGGATGGCATGACCCAGCGTGCCTCTCAGCACGGATGGGCCTGCGCCGCCAGCCGTGAGCACAGGCCCGGAATTCCGTGTACATCCGAAACCTCAGTGGGAAGCTAAGACGCTGAGTCCAGCTGACCTTGGGTGAAGGTTGGTGATTGGTTGAGGTTTGATGAAGGATGATAAGGATTGACCCCTAGCTAGACTAGGTTGGTTGAGATTGATTAGCTTGGTCGTGTTCGTGTTTTTGATGATTAGGAACATGTTTGATGGTTTGGATTGATTAGCTCGCTCATGGTTGGTCACTTCTGATTGTTGCATAGTTAGATTGGCATGTTTTGTCACTTCTCTAGTTGTTGCATAGTTGGCATAGCAAGGCCCAGGGCATCCATTTGACGCTTGTTGTATACCTACTTAATTACGCGTGCTGCCGTGTATATCAGGTTGGCACCAATAGGGCTGGAACTGCAAGGAACGTGGAAAGTAGGTATGTCAGGGGGTTTTCAGAGATACGACAGCGTTTAGATGCGTGTAGGGGATTCAGGATCATGTTTGCCAACTGAAACTAGCAAGTCAAGAAATCATGTACTACCCGTGAGACATTTTCCCACGTAGGTTGCATAAAAAGCTGCCGGTTACTTCACCCTTCTATTCAACTGGTCAACATAGGTCAACACTTATCCTTACAAGAAAAACAGCTGAAATGACCATATTTGGCGCTACCCCCCCACATCGTGAGCCATGATCTTTATTGATAGGCACACTTTGGATTTCACATTGAATTATTGCATGTGCTTGTTTCTTGCACCTCCAAAAAGGTTAGCACATCCAAGTTTCGATGGCGTCATCCGCCTCACGAAGAAGGACAACTCTCAGAGGAGGCCATTGATTTGTTTCTGACGGTCAGCAGTGTTACCTTACTGGTTTGCTAATGCTGCTCGATGATGCTTCATGTTGGTTAATCAACCATGGTTGATGATGATGTTAGCATATGTTAGCCATCATTGGCAATTAGCATATCAGCCATGACTGCTCATTATCAACCATTATTAGCACTTAGTAGCATAATCAGACACCATGAGGCGTTATTGAATTTAAAAATGAGCCAGATTCAATGAGCCAATCACTATTGATTAATCGTCCCTCCAAAATCGTCCCAATTTCTAAGGACTCCACTCATAGTGAGTGGACCCTCTCAAAATCGTCCCACTCATTGAGTGATTGGTTGATTAACGTAGCTCAACTAAGGACCCTCTCAAAATCGTCCCTCACAGACTTCATCCAGCCAAGGTCCCCAAGTGACCGAGGAGGTTCTGCGCGAAACCTTTGGGATGCTTGGCTCAGTTGGGCTGTCCCCTTGCAAGGGCTAAGGACCTGCCTGGTGCTGGGAATAGGCTGGTTTCTCAAGATAGCCTCCCACTCATCCATTACTAATTTAATCAATGATAAACCTGCCATTTTGGGTCCCGTATTCTAAGACACCGCTATATGGATGATCGGCTCATATCGACTGTGATGAATTGTCAGCAAGCCATGACTCACAATCAATGACCATGTTTTACTCCATGATTCAGCGTTTCTTGGTGTTGGTGATGAATCATCAGTACTGGCTGTTCATCATTAAGCCATTGCTTCCACCGTTGGGTAGAGCTGAGTGGGCCGAATACCTGAAAAACCATCCTGGAATTCAACATCCCCCCATGTTCAATTAGATTCCTTGCCTCTTGGGAATCGTCAGATTTAATAGATTCTATTACGATTGCATTTGTTCCAGGATGGTTGTATGGTAAGAATCATAAGCTATGCTAAGCACTCTCCAATAAGAAGGATCTGATTGGCAAGGACATGGTGTTCCTGCCAAGTCGCACCAAGAAAGGCCAGCAAAAAACGACATTGGCGACAACCCCAAGAAATTTCAGGATTCTCCAATTTTTTGGATGTGAATTTGTAGGTGTACGGGGGTTCCGGTCAAGTCACCTAGGGGTGTTGTATCCATCCCACCTGTCAATCAACTTTGATCATCGAATTTGCTGTACATTTTGAAGTTCGGCAGTTGTTGAATCCGCTGTAGAGTTTAGAGATGGCTCAAACGATGATAAGAGTTGCCACAGAATTTGGCTTCAGATGATTTTCCTCCTTCAGATCACCAGCAATTTCGGTGTTTGGTGCACTCAGCTAAGACAGTCCGAGGCAATGCGATGCAATCGACAGAGTGCCAAGCTGAGTTTATGGTGATGCAGATGGCTCTTTCCAAACTGGTGTCGTGGAGGGGCCTTCAGAGGGCTACCTACAGTGATGTTGTGGATAGGCCATTGTGCCACGCGTGTCGCTTGAGACTGAGTGCCTCATTGGTGCATCCATTGCTGCGAATGGTCCTTTAGTCAAGGTCATATGAAACACCTGGACCCAACCAGAACCCCAGCTACTTATTGGGGTATGGTCATGGTTGTGTAAGAAAACCAGCATTGCCGAGGTGATGAACAAGTTCACTAGTTTTCTTGCAAGCGCATGCCCACCAGTGGTTCATAGGGACCTGAAACCTCCATACCTGAGTTCTACCCACCAGTCCACCATGACAGCAACGGAGACATGGCAGCCCCGGTTGGAACAGACCAGGTTGGACCCCTCCCCGGTCCCCATCCCTGGGATCACCCGTTGCAAGCCAGGGGCATCGTTGCTGCTGCCCAGGTCCTGTTCAGGTCCTTCCAGGGAAGGTCCCCGCACCGAGGGTTTGGACAGCAGTTGATGATCCATAAATAGCTGGTTGATTTTGGTGGATAGCAGATCTACTATTAGATTATCAATTTACTCATGCTAGTATCAGTAGATTTGTATCTATCTTGATTGAAGCATTTTTATATTAGATAGATGGATAGATGGATAGATAGATGGATAGATGGATAGATGGATAGATGGATGGATAGATGGATAGATAGATAGATAGATAGATAGATATACGATATAGATATCTCCATTTATATTTGGATATATCTACAGTATATTGTTTGATCAATGCGCATTTCGTGGCAATTAATCAGCAAGAACAGAAGTTGATAACATGTAAATTGTGCAATGAAAAGTGAGTAATGATAGTGGAGAGAGATAGTCCGTTCATAACAATAGTATACAGTAGCTATCCAAAAGAAACATTGATAATCAAGTGTAATGAACAGTTAATAGCAACAGGCAAGCAGTAGTTTGTAACATATTTGACGGCGACGGGGAGAATATCAGTGCCAGCCCAAAACGCAATGGTTAATCAGGGACATTTAATAAATTGTAGATGATAAATTGATTATCAACCGTTTAACAATGGTCAATGGTTCTTTCCGGCTACCAGCATTTGTTTTTTCCTTCTTGGATGATATCCAGAATTACTCTTAGTTGTTTGTCATGGTGCCAACCGTATACAACGGCAACGAGCTGTTATACCATTGCTGCTGTATGTTGTCATTTTTTTGGTGCCCTGGTCTGTCGGGACCATCTACCTGACATTTTAATCTGATCGCTTAAGCTGGGATATCCTGACACCAGATGGTGCTAGGGGTTGATTCATGTGCACAGTGGCAATAAAGCACAGCACGTTCCAACAGTTGTATCATATGTGCAAACAAGATACACATAAGGGCAATTGTTGACCAGCGGCGTCATACGCAACGAATGAACACTAGATAAAAGCCATTGTATCAACCCAGAAATATTCCTTCTTATGTCAAGCATTGACATGAAAAACCATACAATCACAATTTTCAATGACATGACTATGGCTATATTACATTCATATTCCCATACGCGAACGCAAATTGAATATATGAACACTCTATAAAGCCGTACAATAACCATTGCATCAGTCACACAATGATTTATCTCTTCGGTACTGCACATGGTTCTTGGATGTTCACTCCCACGTAGCAAGTGGTCACAATTCCCATGGTGTCTAGGGGTGATACGCTACCTTACACGGCTTATAACCATGGTTATAACCCCAGCTGCACATCCAAGTTGGCTCCTGTTGGCACGTCGGCGGGGCCATGGTTCGATGGCCGTTAGGACCACGGAATTCTTTGCACAGCTCGATTTCCACAGCTCCAAGGGCGTCCTCGAGGCAACGTGCAGCTGTCCAGGTGGTGATCACCGGCAGCCAGCTGTGGAGGGGGTGCCATGGACTCATCCTGCTGTGATCCCCAGCAGGGGATCAGGCTTGGTGGCCCCAGGGCAGGGCAAGCAGCGCGTATGCGGAGCTCACCCCAGTATCTTGGGATCAAAGCCATTGAGTGCTACAACATCAATATTTTCAACACGTGATATCAACATTTGTCAAGGTTGGACCAAATCCAGTGCTTGCCATTGCTTTCCCCCCTTTGCTCCAGAGGGCATGTGCTTGCTAGCCTGCAACAATCTAGGGTCACCATGAGAATGCGCAGCTTGCCAAGACTTGTCAGCAACGTGTGTTGAAATAGATTGAAATTGCTTTCAAAGTCGTGAGCATTGCCCCTGGACTCCTATTCTACTATTCTTGTTGGATTGTGTTGGTGAGGTATTGCTTTTGTTGCTTATGAGAGGTCTGTTGAAGGCGGATGTTTTCCCAGCATTTTCACTGGTGGTTTCCCAAACGAATGCGTGTAGAAGGTAGGTTGGGAGCGACTGGCGTCACATGGCTGGTGATCCACTCGTGCAGAACACCATCCATTGATCCCTTCCACTATCCCCCTGAATGCCCGAAAATGAATCCAGCATTTCCTACGGGAGGTTCATAACCCCAATTTTGCCAGCCCAATAGCTTGATAGAATAGATTAGTAGATTAACCACTGATAGCCATCAAAAACTAATCAGTGTGAACCACAATGAAAACCATCATTCAAACATCAACAATCAAGAATTATCATTCCCCATGGCTACCTACCATCATCATCCATCACCGATCATGCATTTTCATAAACACGACCACCACCAGCATCATCATCATCATCATCATCATCATCATCATCATCATCATCATCATCATCATCATCGTCATCGTCATCGTCATCGTCATCGTCATCATCATCATCATCATCATCATCATCATCATCATCATCATCATCATCATCATCATCATCATCACCATCATCATCATCACCATCATCTAGTGATTGGTTCTAAACATGTTTTTTCTTCCCCAGTTGTTGGCACGGTTGGTTGACTAGTATGTTTTTTGTATCAGATGGGTGGCTCAACCACCAACCAGCCATCCATCATCCATCATCCATCATCATTCTCCGAAACTAGTCTAGTCATCATTACCCACCAGTATCCACCATTTCACCAGACCTCAAAAACCACTGATAAGAACCACTCACCACCACTACTTATTATTTTCCACCACTCATTCTCACCACTTCTGCCCACCACTCATAACCACCCCTTGTAACCACCACGCATAACCACCACTTGGAACCACCACTTGCAACAACCTCACTTCTACCTAGCACTTTTCACCACTTCACGTCTCCTCAATTTGCCCCAGGCGCACCAGATGAGTGGCACCAAAGTCATGGGCCAAGTCATCGAGGTATCTGTCATGGACCCGGGCTCCAAAGACATGGGCCGCAAGGTACCCGGGCGCGCCGCGGCGCGCCCGCTGCAAGGGTGGGGAGGTAGGGCCACCTGTGTGGAAACTTTGAAGCGGAATGAGGCTTTGGATGTGTCAGAAGAATCTTTGAACCATCAGTGTACAAGGTAATTTCCAAAAGACCCTTTTTGTTCTCTTGACATGTTTATTGTTTAGTACTTTTGAACCCTGAAGTGTAGAAAAGGAATCCAAGTCTTCCACCAGCTTTGGTGTGTCGCGGGGGCGCTGCCAAAGTTGCATCGTTTCGCAGATGTGGAATGTGCAACGGTCCTGGGAGTCGGTGTTGGAAGCCCAGCAGCTGCGATGGTTGGCCTCGCAGCTGCTCCTTGAGGAGACCACAAGTGTTGGGCACTGATCACGGCACCATACGGTACCGTGAACTGTGGAAAGCTAAATGAATTCTCGGAATCAAGTCCTGCAGATTTTTCTATCATGGACTTTCTATGACTTTCTAGTTTTCAGTTCTGACCACCTTTTGGGTATAGCTCAGGCCACTATCGCAGGCGGTCATTCAACTCTGTATCCAGTGAGATGGCCCGGTATACCCTCCATGCAACCGGTCATAGCTCTGGTTTCTTACGGAGGTAGTAGCAATTGCCATGTGATTGCCATATGATTGCCATGTGATTGCCATGTGATTGCCTTGTGGTGCTTGCCATATGATGGCCATGTGATTGCCGTGTAGTGATCGCCTGTATGAAATGGTTGGGGGGGTCGCTAGTTGTCCAGCGGCGCTCCCAGGCCAGAAGAGCAAGCCGAAGAGCTGGCGGAAGCGACCGCTGAACCCAAAGGGGTTCAGGCAGAATACTTCCGGTCCGGGCATCCCAGAAGCAACGGCCATGGCATGACGTTTGGTTGGGCGGCTGCCTGAGATAAACTCAGGGGTTGCTTGCTATGTTGCCGCTATGTTGCTTATTTGAAGCCATTGAAATGATGTCATTCTGCTGTGGGCCGTCTCTTTGAAGTTGAGTTTGGTTCAGGCGTTCATTGGCGCACTGTTTGACTACACCTTGAAAAGGAAAAACGCAGAATCAATACGCAAAGAATCCCAAAGAAGGGACAGGGATTTTTCCCCAGTTCCAGATGCATGACATGTTTGTTTGCACAATACGTAGATTTTTGGGCGCAGAGACACACATATGCAATGCCTAATTGCTCATGCACTTGAAACTCAGAGGTGGGTGATCAGCCCACAAGCCCAATGTTGGATGGGGTATGAATGGTTCCCGCAAAAGTAGGTGGTTGCCCGTCCAATGATGGAGTCGTTGCTGGCGGGATCCCCATGTTTCGATTCCCAGCATGGGGCATGCATTAATTGAACCCTGGTACTACGAAGGTTGATGGAGCTATTGTGGTGTTTTTTTGGTGGCCAGTGGCAGTCAGCGGGCAAAGTTCCAAGCATCAGGAACTAACTGCTAACTATTTTTGTGTGAGTTGAAAATAGACAGCGTCAAAATCCCTTGTCAGTAAAAAAGGTTGACATGGAGCTCCCTTTGCTACCCAGTTGGGTCATACCTGCTTGCTGTGCAGTTGATGATCCAGATGTTTTGGCGCAGCCTTCTGCTTTCAGCCAAGACCTAGAATTTTCCAGTGCAGTGGCCTGTGCCATGGTGCTTTCCTACTGGGAGAAATGGAATATGGTCGCCTTGCCGCAGTGGAACAGAGCACAGCCAGGCACATCATGTAATTTTGCATGCATATGTATGTGTTGAGCACGTCGCTCGATACATGTAAAGATGGCATGTTTACTGTAGGAGCATTCACAACCATGCGCACGCACATACACGGAACTGCATAAATAGATATAAACATGTAATTATTCTTGTGTGTGTGAGCGTTTGTGTGCCTGATTGATGACACATATGTGCATGCCCGTATGTTCAGAATTCACGCACAGACGACGAGGAGAGGACCGGCTAGCCTTACTTGCAATCCACATTTGCATCGCGGTTCTCATTGTTGTGCTCCTGGCATTTTGGTGTGACTGCCATAGTTTCTCTGTTCTTATTTTCTAGGATGTCATGTTTTTGTCAATCCCTCCAGCTGCTCGCGCCTCTGTTACAGAGACCAATGGTGCTAAGTCATTGTTTGTGCCTACGGACGTCCAAGAGTAGATGGAATGCAGCATCGAACCTTTGGATGTGAACCCTCCGTGACGATAATGATGATTGTGGCGGTGGTGGTGGTGGTGGTGATGGTGGTGATTGGTTGATGATGTAGCTCCAAGAAGTTGAGTGGTTGCCAGGTTGGCAGAGTCCTAAGAAATGACCTTTTTGTGGTCCAATGGATTTGACTGGGAGTGACCTACCACGTGTGATCACGTGTGACCGTTCAGGGCAGGCGAGGTGATCTCGCTAGAACTGAGGTTTGGCTCGCAGCCAACTTCTACATTCACTTCGGCTGGGAAATGAGTCCTTTTGCTGGCAGTCGGTTGGGAGGGAGCGATGAGCTTCGCTAGGCGTACCAAGTGCTACCCCTTTTAAAGGGCCTTCAAACAGGGAGCAATTTGGAGCTACCAGGAGGGTTCTAACCAAATGCTAGTTTGATCAACATTGCTGCGCCATGATGTGGGGCCCTATTGCAAGCCGTTCAACTTTGAGAGCGCAACTTTTGGGGCACAAGAGTGATCCATACATTGTACATACACGCTGGGGCCCCCTTGTCAGCTAACTTGGTCTAGAACTAGCGTAACTACCAGTTGTGGTGGATACAACGTGCTATAGTTCAATGGCCCATTAGCCAACTTATAACTGGGGCCCCCACCTTGCATAGACCTTTGCCAGAAGAGATATCAGCAGTGGTATCATAGATCCCCGTTCAGAACTGTGCACGCATTGCCGTGAAACAGTTCTTGCTTTAGTTTGTGATCAACACCGCTTCGCGAAACACCATGCGCCAAATATATAGTTCACTGAATTGTCCAATAAATGTAAAACCAGAAGCAAAGGTTGATTGGCAGCACGCCCCTTCACAATGGCATGACAAAAGCCCAGCAATGGCTCTTGGTGCATCAATCAGTCTTCACAAATCCTCAGCCCGCTGGACCTCTGGGATGCCGATAGAGAAAAAACTTTTCCCAGGTTGCTGGGTGGCGGAACCAGCCACTGCCTTAGGTTTTGAGTGTTTTTGGGGTTGCTTTGGTGTACCACAAGCCCCCAAAAAATGGAACTTTTAGCAAGGCATCCATAAGCCACAAAGGTTGCAATTATTTTTGCAAACACGCGGTGGCTGGTGACAGCAGCACCCATGATCCACCAATCCACTGATGGCTCAGACAGCGGCTACCCAATGCACCCACCACCAAAAAGCGTCGTGGATGTGGCTGACCTGAACATGATATATCATGATATGAACTTGTGTTTTTCATCAAGAACCACCATGTACCCTGTCCCGCTCGTTAATCATAAACTAGTACTGGCTAGTTTACCAGCTTCTCTTGAGTAATCTTGAGTAATTAATCAATTAGTGGTCGCTGTTGATATCAGAAAGATCGCAGGTAAAGAAATTTCATTTGTTGCTTCTCTTCATCGTGCTGTGCAATTCTGCTGAGGGAGTCACCGCGCTGGGATGCAATCTTAAAGGGTTCAAGTGTTTTTTTCTGAGTCAACCCTTGGTATGTGGTTTGAGTCCTTGGCAGGCCTCTGTCCTGGTATGAACCATAGACCATAGATATTGTTTGATTTTTTCTAGTCAATTGGCCTACTTGTGCACTATGCTTATTCTATCGATATCATGTACATATATACTAATGAATATATATATATATATATGTATTTGTATATTTACATATACACATACATACGTATATTATATATATATACACATACATACATATAAATATAATATTTGTATATTTATTTTTTAATGTTATATACGCTTGAAGCATCTTGACAGAATTTGGATTTGTAAATGCACATGGTTCGAATCAGTATACCATTTTTTTTGGTTGTGTGACGTTGCGTGTGCCTGCCATATCTAATTTTTTAGTCCTGTCATATGCATGCACATCCGAAATATGGAATGTAGCTCTATTCGTGAATCATTAAATGTCTTTCTTTGCTGTTTCATGTTGGGGGTCAATTGGGGTTGGTGGTCTCAAGCAACGCCTGAGGTTTGCTAGGCTTTTTCGATTACGCTGAGTGGGAAAAAGGGCACGGAATCCCAAACTGGGCGCGGTGGACCGGCTGAAGTGGCTGGTGGTTGGGGGGTTCATAGTGATGTCGTGTCCCCAAAATTCATGGGGAGTCTCCATTTGCTGGCTGGTGGTTGGGAGGGAGCGATGAGTTTCGCCAGGGGTCTAGAAGGGAAGCCAAGGAGCGACCAGGGGCATCCCATTACTGTTGTTGTTTGTATCTGGTGGCACCTGGAAGATCCCATGGAGAAGCTGGAACTGATTCAAGTGATTCAACCATCAATGTCCGTCAGTCTTGGGACGGACTTTGACCGCCGCGGGTTTGTTGAACCTTCAAACAACATCAAACGGCAATCATTTGTCGATGCCATAAGTTTGATGTGATCCTGTTGGCTTTGATCTTCGATGCTCGTTTTGCGGCTGACATCCAGACACAGACAGAGTTCCTGTTTTGTCCTTGATTCAGGAAGGTTAGGAAAGATTTGCGCAAATGAGACTAAAAAAACACTTATATATATAAATTTTAGTGTTATTTGGCAGTTTGCTTTCTTCAACGGCAGTAGGAAGCGGAGAAAGATGAAATAGAGTACAGATGAACTAGAGTACAGAGAACCTCTGAAAAAATGGCCAAGGGAGTGCAGGTTCGGCATGTATTAATTGATTAATTAATCATTATTCATACTGGATTCACACGATTTGCACCTGAGGGGTGCGAGCTGGTGAGACTGATTCATAGAACAAATGGCAGCAATGTACAGCACATCATGTTTCAGCACCATTGGTATCCAATGGTCCAGTCATTGCCTCCCAACCCTTCTCACCAAGCCAGTGAGGTTCAAGCCATGGAACTTTCTGTGTGCAACTTTCAGCAGCTACGGGAACTATGACCGACGTCCTTGGGCGTCGTGCTGTTGGCGGGGCTTGGGCTGGACAACGGCGAGTCTCCCAACGCCATTGAAGGTGAAACCAGACCTTAGCGCGTTCACTCGTCTCAAAGACAGAGAAATACCTAGAATTAAGGATATGTCTATATTCATAAACCAAGAATTGCATACATACACATTTTCAAAGGTATGTAAAAGTCTGAGACCTTAACACCAAACAAGAAACAGTTTCAAGGATGACCAGAGGAAGAAAGGCAACAAAAAGCAACTGGTGGATCATCATTTGAAGCATGGAACGGTTTTGCGTCGGTGCCCGGAATCGGGTCAAGCACAGCAGCCACTGCAATTGGATGCTTTGCCTTGTTGCAAGAAGCTGAAAATAGCGTCCAGGGACAGCAAGTAGCATCCAGGACTCTGTAGATTGGATTGGATTGGATTGGTGGATTTATTGTCGCTTGATCAGATTTAGGTTGGTGAACATTTTTCTGTGGATATTATGACGCAACCCAGTAGCACTTTCAGAACCGCAGGGCATAGCGACAGCTGGGCGCTGGTTGGTTTGAGGGCTGGTCACTGCCAGCACTGCTTGCTGCCTACCACTATTTGGTTGCCTAGCAGCTGCTTGGCAATTTTCTGCTTAAATCGTGGTATCTCGTAGTGTGTTCTGCTTGGTTTCTGTTGATCAACCTGCGTTGTTGATTTGGTGTGAATGCTAGGTGTAGAAAAATATACATCAACTACAGGAAATAAGCTAAGGTGGTATCCCCAACAGCAAGAGCCACAGATCTGAATGATTCCGCGCGTATTTTTTGGGGCATATTGGTATGTAACAAAGAAATCTGAGGCATGATCACGATGGCATGCCTAAGAAACATTCATTGAGTTTGTGTAAATATCGCCCAGGGTGCTTCTGCGCAATCCTCATGTTTTACTTCCAGAACGTTCCTGAACTTTCCACCACCTTGCCTGAACTCCCACAACATTTCGGAACCTCCGGAACCTGAGGGTGCAGCTTCCCGGAACCTTCCGGAACCTTGCCTTACATCTGCACGAATTTACCGGAACCCTCCGGAACCTTCCGGAACCTGGCCTACCATCTGCACTGGACATCCTGGAACCTTCCGGAACCGTCCCGGAACCTTCCAAAACCTGGCCTGCCATCTGCACTGGACTCCCCGAAACCTTCCGGAATTTTCGGAACCTTCCGGAAAAATCTGCACTGGAACTCGGAACTTTCCAGATCCCTCCGGAACCTTCTGGAACCTTTGCGCCAGAACTCCCCGGAACCTTCCCGGAACCTGCCGCAACCTTGCCTGGCAAACTCCCTGGAACCTTCCAGAACCCGCGGAACCTTCCGGAACCTTGCCTACCATCCACACCGGAACTCCCCGGAACCTTCCAAAACTCTCCGGAACCTTGCCTGGCAACTGCACCGGAACTCCCCGGAACCTTCCGGAACCTCCGGAACCTGAGCCTGGAAGCTGCACCGGCTCACACCGGAGCTTAACTGGGCTGAAGACCCCATAAGCTTGCGCTGTTGGGGAAAAAGAAGCATGGCTTATATTAGTTTGCGCTCATAGCTTGTGTTTTTTACATGCCAACCCGGGGAGGCCACAGGGGGCAATTCGCAGGTTCCCATAGCCCCTTAGTGAGGTTACAAGCTGAAGCCCCCTGCCGACTACCATGGCACCAAAGCCAGCATCGACAAGGCTACGCTGTGGGGGGGAAGAAGTCGTTTTAGCTACTTCCAGGCCAGGGGATGAGTCAAGACCAATGGCCCATGATCACACCAAGTGATGTATTGCGATTGTATTGCGCATATGTGATCACATGGTATTTTAAATGAAGTTTTAGGCATCTACTGTATGTGGATTTGGAGTGGGTGATTCTGATTGGTCAATCATCCGATTCTCCAACTAATCCAATGTTTCTGGTTGGTGGTTTCAAACATTTGGCGTATTTTCCCTATGATTTATTAACAACTGGTTGGTTGACTTGCGCATATTTTTCACGGTGCTTGAAACCACCAACCAGCTTTGAATTCATCCGAACAGCCCCAGCTCCCCTTCCTCCACGTAGGCGGTCCTGGCCGTAGAAGTCCCTGCTGGTTTGATCGATGGAGCCCTGTGCCTGGTGTGGCTGAAGGTGGGGCGATGGTGAGGGCCGGTGGTGGCTGGTTGCTGGCAACTCCCAACATGTCCCAACCTGGTGTGATCCTGGTCGTTGCTTTTGTTGAACGCCACGCTACCTGGAGAGCATGGCTTCTGGTGCTTTCTTTGGGAAGGGGTAGTGCTACAGACCAACCAACAACTCCTGGTGAATTTGAATGAAGTTTAACCATCTAATGTTTACGTTAACCCCGCAAGCTTGTGGCTTTGCGATGTAGATTTGAGGGCCTCCAAAAAAGATTCCGCATCCAAGCCTAGTGACATGTGAAGATTTGATATGTGAGCAACGTGTGCCCATTCCATTTCTACAGACTTACACGCCTCAAGCTTGTAGCCTTTCTCGCACGGATGGGAAGCTGTTTCACATTAAGCCACTAGTGACTAGTGACTTGGTTGTTTGATGCAATAGTCAATAGTTGGCACTCATTGTTGGTTGGTATTTGGGCATTGTGCATGTTGTGTACGGAAAGTCGTGTAATTCCATTCTATGGAACGTAATTACTGTACCGTAGGGTAACGCAAAGTAATGCATGTGCCGGCGCATGAAAACTTAGAGACAGTGCCGGTGTAGATAGTCATTGTGTTTGCATTTTGGAAGAAACAGTGTGCATTCATACATGCAACATGTGTCTCACAATGTCCACTTGTGGGCGATAATAGGTCCCTAAACTGCATACTATCTATTTTTTCAAACCTGTAATTTATATATATATATATATATGATTATACGCGCAATTCCCAGCCTTTGCCCTGAAATTTAAACATTGTACCACATGGTATCACTCATCAACACAAGTACTGGAAGTTGCGTTCCGCATGGGATGTTGCTGCGCTGCAGGGTATCCTGGACAACGCCTGGTACCGTGACATGGCGCTTACCAGCAATGGCTGGTTGCGGCGAGATTAGTGGATCTTGGTGATTAGGAGCGGGAGAGATAGATAGTAGTAAGCCATCCCTGTAGCCAAATTCCATAGATATGCTTTCCCTGGGCCGTGGTGTGTTTCTTTCTTTTCCTGTGTTGCTATGCGGAAAGCTGGTTTCTGGTATTCAAACTTTATCGTTCCATGTCTTATCGTGTCTAGTTGCGGTCCATCAAACAACCACCTAACATAGTTAATTCTCATGCTCACCAACGGAAACATGGTGACTATCAGCATCAGCACTTTACCAACAGCAAGATGCTTGTTAGGACAAACAAACTGCTTGTTAGACTCAACTCCAGGTATAACTCATGTCATCTCAATCCAGGCTCAATGGATTTTCTGATCTATTATACCAAGCAGTCTTTCATTATAGAGTTACACTATTGGTTTAATGGATATTACTTGATGTTGGTTTCTGATTAGTATAACCCCCCCTAAAGTAATGAAAATAGGCATGAAACCAACAGGTAGATACAAGTCTCAGAAACCAACATTATTGCTGATTATTACTGGTATAATGATCACTAACCCCCCCTACAGTAATGAAAATAGATGAAACAGCACTGGTATTGCTGATTATTAGTGATCATTATACCAGTCCTGTCATCTACTGGTTCAACTGGCCTGGCTCAACTCCCAGGATGGCCCGCGCAGCTGGTGGTCAGCGCCCTCCACGCCTTCGGCACGGTGGTTTTCTGGGCTGACGAGCTGGTACCAGGTCCCCGGGGGCGGATGGGCAAAGGATGGGGGTTAAAGGTGGAGATGTTTGAGATGGCTATGGGTCAATATTAACCAACCATAATAGGGGATGATGACCAACCATTTTATAGGGGAACCAATGGTGAATGATAGGGAACCAGGGGTACGGGGTTTTGACCCACAGCCAGATCATGATTTCATTCAATTTCATTCATTTTGTTTGATCGGGTTTTGTAATGAGTTCTCCTCTGTAATTTCTGGGGATGATGACTATCACTACTGTTTGTCAGGATCCTTGGGTGCTTAGGTTTTGTTTTTGGGTTTATTTTGATGGGGTCTAGCTTGGATTTGATCGCAATTCTCCGTTGGAGATTGGTGGATGCAAGGTACGCTTGGGTCCAAGTCCCTAAAGAAATACCTGTAGCTGGTGGCTTGCTGTGCTCGGCGCAGGTGTGCATCAAATAGACCATGATTCATCATGTTCTACTGGCCAAAGTGGTGAATAAAGATGGCTACTAATCACAAGTTGAGAAACCCATTCGCAACTCCCGGGTGTTCAAAGATGAGCCCCTCTAAATTTTCGCCAGCTGATCACAAGCACCAACTAGATCCAATTCGTCAAGCCTGGCGGTATATTCACAAGGGATAGGACATGAATTGAATGATTGGTGTTGGGCAAGCCGCTTGGCTGCTACACAGCACCGATCAGGCTGGATGAGCTGGTACAAAGGCGCGACGATGGCATGGTGCCTGCGCACATTGTTTGGTCGGCATCATTTGTCCGGGTCTTGGGTGACGTGCTACAAAAAATTGGGCGGAGACCACAAGCTTGGTCTAAGCCAGAATCCAAGTCATTGACATTTTAGGTCAGTGATTTTGCTTTGAATTTGTTTTTTTCTTTCTCAGGTGTGCCCACCCTATCGGCATTCTACGTTACCACAACACTGTTAGGCCTTTTTGATTCCTCAAAGGAGCATTTGGTACACACACACACACACATATGGCAATGCACCGGTGTTCTGCCTTGTTGCTTGTTCATACCTTTTCTCTTGCTGTAGGGTAAACCGTGGGAAGCCCTGGCAAAAAGTGGTCCCGGATGATTAAACGAGGTAGGTTGGTCATTCTCCTGAATGATCAGCCAATAGAATGTTGATTGATTGAAAAGAATTCCCTTCTTGCTCTGAGTTGCTGCAAAAAGGTTGGCTGTATCCTTGTCATTCTCCTGATCCTTGGGGTAGGCCCTCGGCCAATTTCTACATATCCCTACACCCTCCCATGACAAGAAGCAACAGCCACTACTACAACCGCAGGAAAATCGGCAACTGCGGCCACAGATTTGAAGATGCTATTTTTAAACGCAATGGGTTTTTGACCCACTGCGTTCCCCCAAATTCCAGACATCCTTAAAACCAGACATCCTTAAAATCCGTTGGGTGAGTCCAATCATCCAAAGTCCATCCAAATCCTTCATGAGGGTAGCAGGTCACCCAAGCTTTCCACTGGATCAGGGATCACCCCGCCGCGACCCCACGGAAAACTGGATGCTGAGGGCAGCCAACTTGGCAGCCAGGTATGCCACCAACAACAGCGAGATATGATCATTTTTTCATGACCTAGAACCATCTAGAACAACCTAGAACAACCTACGGCAATGTAGAGTACCGTTTTGACGAATTAAATCTACATGTTCACAAGGTTGTAGATGCAATACTGGGAAAGAATCTCTGGGGCACCACTTGAAACATCATTGTCAGCAATTTTGAAGGGCGCCAGATATTGCAAAGAAAATTGGCCAACTGACCATGTCTCAACTCACAGGGGTTCAATCGCTAGGCTCCAAAACCCAATGGTTTGGCCCATTCGATAAATCACTGGAGTGATTCCTGGGCGCACCGGGAAGACCCGAGCTGTGCCCATGAGTTTTCAAGATTAATCAATCAAAAATCCACCATCAACCATTGTCAACCGTCATTGACCACCATAAATCACCACTATAGAAACACCATCAACATCCATCAACATCCATCAACATCCATCAACATCCATCAACATCCATCAACCAACATTGGCCACCTGGCTTAGCTGCCTGGCATCCTCAGCCTCTCCGCGTGCGTCAGGCAGGGGCTGGAAGTGGACCCACACGGATGGCCCAGGAAACATCCACTGGTGGTGGGCCTTCATCGGTCAGGGGGCCCAGTGATCCAAACATGTTGAAGCACACAGGTGGGCTGAGGGATGTTGAGGGAGCTAGTCATGAAGGAGGTCATCTAATATGCTTCACAGGGGGGCCAAGCATGGTTCCTATAGCTGGATGAGCATGGTTGAGTTGTTGCCATGCCTTCCGTTGATTAGAAGGAACTAGCCAGGGACAGCAGGAAAGCACACCGGTCGCTGCAGGTTCCAACTTGGTGTGGGTCGTCGTGCCCATGATGTACTGTAAGAGTGTGCCTGGTCAGCGACACTGACAGTGGTACCCAAGGGTGTGGAGATTTGGGAAAGTTGTCCAGTGAAAAACTACAACTTGCCGATGGCACTTAGCAAGGACCAGAGGAATCACGGCCATTTGTGTAACACCAAGCCATCAACGACAAGAGATCGATACTGCAGCAAGTTACGTGTTCTACGTCCTTTGCTTCGGAAGAAGGTCGAATCGGATATAAGTTGGTCTGCTTTTTGTGGTCATCAATACAGAAGGAGTTTGATGGATTTTGGGCCTGGTGCAGGTTTGTGAGGGGAGATGAGCAAGAGAGTTCAATCATACAGGTTGTCCTGCTTCCGAAACATAATGGTCATTGAAGGTCCACCAGTGATTGCTTTCCAACACTTGATCAGGGTCAGCACGTTCTTGAACCATCCTGAACCCATATTAACCATGTGAATCATGCATTAATCATCATCAAGTATGAATCATCAAACAGCAGTTTGCTCCCAGTTATTGGTTGCAGGTCTTTTTTGCAACGTCAGTGGCCGCCGGGATCGCCTCATTCATGGGTACCCAATGTTTGAGGCACTGGTTGGTCTTGACTCTGATGATAAACCGTTAATATCCATCGATCGGTCATTGATGCATCCAGGATTCTTCACCACTATTATGATTGATAACAACTGGTTAACTAGCTGTTTCATGGTTGATGATGATAAGGGTAGTAGCATACAATCACCAGCAGTTGAATAGGGGATATACCAACTATGTATGGCTATGGGTCAATATTAACATATAAAATCACCAGCAGAAGGGTAGCACTTCTCATTCCAACAAGGCCATACAAAGCCGACCGGTTGGTCGGGGATGTGCCAGCCTCGCCGCCTTGGTGACCGCGGCACCAGGCGATTGATGTGATGAAACCTGTGCTGCAGACCCTCAAGTGAAGCAGGATCGGACCTGTGCTACCATCGTCCTACGTCAAACCTATGCAGCTGATCAGAATGGTCAACCCTTCAAGGCTTTTGGTATCGTAGGCAGAAGTAAAGCCTTTCTAGATATATAGATGTATATCCATGGTCATACGTCGAACTATGGTGAACACCCGCATTTGAATCATTAGAACCATATTCACCTGCATGTTCAATGTGTGTAATCTTACCGGAAGGCCCGGGAGTCGTCCTATATTTGTTCGTCATATGGGTTTGTCATTGTTTGTAGCTTTTTGTCGTGTGAATGCTTTTTGGTTGTGAGAGTTTTGCCATCGCAGAAAATGCAAACAATGCAACATATGAATTCCAAATGACATAACACATCACAACACGACAATACAATGACAACAAAATAAGTAACACATACATGACTTGAACAAACAATCAACACATCAGACAATGACAGCACAACGACAAACACACTACCAAAACATTGGCAAACACATGCCAACCAAGATGACAAATTAATTCCAACTGACAAAGAAACATTGTATGAATTGTTCGAAACTTTTTAGTTTTTCCAGGCTGACTTGATCTTCACAACTTCTTATTTTTGCACAGAATTTGATATGCAGACGTATGCTCGCACACATACACACACACATACGCGCATAGACCAAATACATACAGACATGCATGCACGCGTGTGCACATACGTTCGTATATGGACATTTCAAAATAGATATATACTTTACAATGCATTGAATACAGTCATACAGACATGCAAAATACCTGCACATGGGTTCACATCCATTGGTTACGTGTGCTTTGTATCGTTGTTTATTTCTTCCCGTTCTTACCCAGCGCACGTCCCATTGAACTACACAGAAGGGATCAGAAGGGGTTGCACTTATGACAAGCAACGGTACCTGCACGTTTCCTTCGGCATTGCCACGCAGGAGCACGACGTTGAGCTCCGTAGCAGTTTGGAGCTGCATGGAGATGTGACAGCTGACAGCCACAGCTGACTGGCCACGTCACCCAACAGCGGAACGGAGGCCGTTGTTTTAATCGACCAGATCTCAGATCTCTGTGTGCAGAGGTCCATTTTTGGGGAAGGTCATGGAAGGTCTTCAGAACATTTCAGAACCAAGTTTAGCGACGCGCGTGGGGCCGCTCCCCTTTCCAAAGCCTTCAAAGAAGCTGCGCTGCGCGTGGGACCCGGGGTGTTTCGAAGATCCGACAACTTTGCACAATTCTGGTGATGAGGTTTCCCGTTGTGTGCCCCAAGATTGGCTCATTTTCATTCATTTTTCCTGAAACAGATTTTCCTTTTTGTTGAACAAATGAGGGCATGATGCCGAGTTGGATTTGGACCTATCTATGCAGTAGCCAAATGTTCAATGAACATGCATGCACACCTTTAGGTGCATAGGTAGAATGTTGTATATCATTGCGCATTTGAAAAAACAAACATGTAGAGAGGCATTAGGCCTGTATACATACCGACATAGATATTCATTGCACATGTGTACACAAACTGAGAGAGAGATATTTCCAGATAGTTCTATGTAAATATGATCGTTCAATCAGCCTTCTCGCGATTGCCCCAATTGAATAGACAGATAAAGCATTTTTTCATGCCACTGATGTTTGTTGGTTTACTGGTTTTGAGCCTATTGCAAACCTTGTTGCACAGCGTGCGGGTGGTAGCACGGTGTTTGTATGTGTTTGCTGCAATGGTAGCTGGTAGCAGTGAATTGAACGTGATGCTACATCCCACATTCAGTGACAGTGGTAATCAGCTATCCGCATGATCAGGGCAATAAAATCACATGCGCTTAGTAATAGTGACGGGCGATTTTCCTACTGATGAGTACGGAAACGATGAGGGACTCTAATTCGTCTAACTATGATCAGCACTGACGTTGGAAATTGGATGCAATTGGTTAAGGAACACCATTGACCATCTTAGTCTCCGGATAGCATCGGGTTTTCCAGCTCCCTATTTGACCAATAGCACCTTCAGCATCTTCAACTGTTCCTCGGCTTTGGGCTGTGCCGATGGGCACGATGACCCGGAAGCATGTCCACAAGCTGCCGATGTTTGGGATTCTGTGACTGTTTCAATGCAGCAACTTGAGCATTTAGAAAGGTGAATCCGGTCCAGTTCCAGCATGATCCTTGCTTTTGGTCGAGCCTCGGACGAATCTTTTCTTTCCATTGGCCAATTTCCTGATATTCCAAGTATATCCATATATGTGCTCTTTCGAAGATCACCTCGCTTGATAAAGCATCGGTATTCCACATGTATGAGCCAGTTTGTGAAGCTTTTAACCTATATGCCTATATGCCTATATGATCCTATATGTAAAATACTTGCACGTGTACGAGTAAACCATGAACTTTCTCATTGCTCCATCAGGGCTTGCTTCGCCATCCTTGGGACGCCGAGGCGCTTTAAAGAGGCGGAGGAAGACAAGCGACTGCGAACGGCCTGGGGGCCAGGAAGCTGCTGCGAGCCACTGCCAGCACCAAGCTGCTGCGGCAACGTTGGCTGCCAGAGTTGACTACTGATACAGCGGTTGATGCGGGTCATACGTAGACGTTTAGCAAGCTTAGTCATGGTAACAGTTCACCGTCGGGGATAACAAGCGACGACAAGCAAGTGGTGGAAGAATGGTTAATATCTTTGGCTGTGGGTAATACGGGATTCATGGAAATCAAGCTTTTAAGACTCGTCCCACTATTTCCCAATCATTCACGACACATTTGGGCAAACTGGTTGACTTATCCCAGCGGGGTGTTTCTGGACAGACTGCAGTTTTTGTTGTGATCTTACGTGCGCTCTTAGAAGCATGAGCATGGCTTAATAGCTTTTTGTCATTGACCAACGGCAGTAATCAAAGCATTTCATTTATAGACATTGCCTGCTGCACGTCAACATCCCCATCCGTCACATGCGCATTTGCTCACAGACCTTCAAGAAGGAGTCATTCTGCGCAAATAGATGGGTGGACCCATCAATCAACTGGAATCCCAACAATTGCTGATATCCCAACAATTGCTGATCAATCAACTTTATAGGTGTATCATAGTGGTGTATCATAGTGGTGTGATATACGAAGAAAGAACTTAAGGGTATGTCACACCACTATGATACACCAACTCACCAAGCTGACCATGTCTTGTAATCGAGGCTTCAGCTCAAGCAACTCTATAACTTTAAACGATGTATAACCATGGCTTTTACAAAATGAGCCTCGCCCTTACAACCAATTATAACATATTATAACCATGAATTATGAATTCTCATTACTTAGCCACTGGCGGGGGTGAGTGTGCCATCAATGGGGAAGGGTCTACCCCACAAGCTCTGAGAATTTTCACTGTGGGAAGGGGGCCGGAAACGAGCTCGCACACCGAGCTTCCAAGCCTGGGAGGTGGTTGGAAAGGCCAGGCTGCAGCTGGTGGTTTGATGAAGATTTTTTTTCGCTAATGTTGGTTTCTGATTAGTGTAACCCACCCTAAAGTAATGAAAATAGGCATGAAACC
This sequence comes from Symbiodinium kawagutii, assembly GCA_009767595.1. Lineage (NCBI taxonomy): Eukaryota > Dinophyceae > Suessiales > Symbiodiniaceae > Symbiodinium > Symbiodinium kawagutii. Next base: position 43,123 of record VSDK01024409.1, read on the forward strand.
AACAGGTAGATACAAGTCTCAGAAACCAACATTAATGACTTTGGGATGGTCAGTTGGTCACTTCACAAGGCAGGGTGAGAGACGCTTTGACTCCGAGAAAAGGGATGGTTAGTTGGTTGATCAACTCGTATTTTTCTGAGGGGTTGAAGCCGCCCAGCAGTCATTACATATTTTGATTTTCAAGCCACCCTGGTGAAACTTCGAGTTTGGTAACTCTTCTTGGCACTTCTGTCATGGTTAAAAGCTGGTGATTGGAATTGCCTATGACCAGTACTCGTAGTGGACGTCACCGGGTCACACGACCCAGCTTTCTGAGGTGCACATTGCCGGTCTTGCCAGGGAGGCGCCGAAGCCAGGTGGCGGTTGTACCCAAGGGAGCGATAAGCTTTGCCAGGGGTATCTCGTTCTGGCCCTTTAAGGGGGGAGCGAGGCCAGGAGCTACCAGGAGTGGAAGAATAGAAGATGAGTGTTACACTGTCGCTCACCTGCAGTGAAAACGTTGGGTTGGTCAAACCACACCCTGGTGAAAAGAGTTGCCCTCCCTTTTTGTCTAGAAATCCGTCGATTTAGCGAATGCCTACGCTAAACCCCTTCTCAGCTTTTAGCCTTGTCTAACCCAAGTCGCTGCATCTACTCGAAACTCAGTTGTTTCAGTACAACTGAACTCTAGCTAGGCTACCTATCTTATCCCGTCTGATTTTGTGAGGTTTGCCTATCTATCCAGCTATCGATCCATCTGCCAATTGTCTTCTGCACCTATCTGTGTAATCCTTGGAGCAAATCTTCATCTATCCCTCGATGTGCCTATATCGAATAGCCTTTGGCTTAGCTCATGCAGCGGACCAGCCAGTGGGCCGGTCAAGGCAACCGAAGAAGATGTGAGGTGCCGAGTCGCTGTCGAGTCGTGAGTCAATACAGAGAGTAGGCCTTGATGAATTGAATAGCTGGTTGGTGGTTTCAAACATGTCTTATTTTCACTAGTAATCATTAAGAAATGGATGGTTGACTAATGTTTTTCGAAGGGGTTGAAACCACCAACCAGATAGTCATCAATGTCAGTTTGAGTCTTGGTGAGGAGTAATTGACATCAATTAACGGCTGCATGCTGAAGGTTAGAGATACATTCAAGCAGATAGTCATTATCAATTTTTCCAATACACATGATCATGAGATATATTTTTCCATGCTCTTGTATATGGAGGTGTGTGCATTTACATAAACATTTGCCAATAGATGCAAAACTGGTGAGCAATTTTTAAAAATCATCTATGTAGAAGTATCCAATAGATATCTACTTCAATATTTTTGGCTGTTTCTTCTCACTGTTCACTTTCTCCCGTACGTTGGGTTATCATTCACCAGTCACCAGCCAGTGTTCCCACGGCGCAGCTGATATCACTATGTGTCACTGATGCCTTGCCTGTTAATGTTCAGTGACTGGTCGATTGATCTTGAATTACGGCGAATAATGGTTGGTTGAATAACGCCAATCCCATGGTTGAATTAATGGTTGGTTGATGCTTAATACTCGCTAACCAATGCATAGCCGCTGATTGATAATGGTTCATTGATGGTTGAAAAGGTTGATTTCCCCTAAACCAGGCTTATCGTGGGATTCTGACAGAAGGGCGGCATTATAGGTCTGACACAGCCGTGCCATACTCGAAGTTGGAACCCAGATGAATGCCACAATTGTGGTCACTATCAACTACACCCAGCTATGGCCCATGTGGTTTTGGAGATGCTGTCGTGATAAAAGCATGTTTGGCTATGGGCCATAAGTGGTCAGAACCATACAAATATGACGACGTCAACATGCCAACAAAAAATTACCAAGACAATTTTGTTGAATGTGTTGAATGTTCACCCGGTGTGCAGTGTAAAGGGTACTAACTCACAGTTATATATTACATCATCTACAGAGCTTGTGCTCCTTGGGTTGGGCATCTTTTGGAACCGTGCCCCATCCTGAAACGCTGGAAACAGTGTGATATCCCCCAGCCAGCACTGACACATGTACATGGCCGGTCTATTTCGGCTCGCCGTTCACGGTTCAGTGGGCAAGCAGCGTGCGAAGCTGAGCTGGTCGCACTGTTGGCGCTAGAGAATCTTACAGAAGCAGCTGGTGTTTGCACCAGAATGGCAGAAAGCTACCAATTCTTCGGGACAAAAAAGCACTCAGAGTGGTGTTTTGTTTCCATAGTTGGGTTGTTTTTCCAGCGTGTCAAGCTGAGTGATGGAGATTTTCGGGGATGATGAAAGGATAGGATATAATAGGATATGTAAGGTGATAATAGCCCACAGCTGGTTGCTCCCTGAACCATTTTCCCAATTTGGTGGGACAAGCCTTCTTTCCTCAGATTACCCAAGGCACGGTCCACCAGCATCAACCAAACACCCAACATCCTCTCTGGTCGAAGTCCCTTGTGCTCAGGTGCCGTAAGGGATGCCGTTTGTTCCAATAGGGAGCCGGAAGGCTCACACCCTCCTCTTGGACCATGACAAGGACCGGCCAGTTGACATCCCCGAAACATCGGGTTTAGAGGAAGTCTCAATCTATGTGGCAGTATCGAAGTCTCAATGCTTTGTTTATGTTCGTTCCATTGATCAGTCTGAGCTTCGGTGCCTGTTGAGAAAATGCGGGTTTTTGTGTGTTCGGGGACTGGGTCGCTGGCGTCCAGGATCGCATCCGTGCTGAAATGCAGTCCAAGGACGAGGCAACTTGAACATCAGGGTGGTCCTGGTGGGCTGCTACTGCGGTGCATAAGGGAAGGGAAAGGAACTCAAACTGATGATCACCTTCGCAAACCAGCCTCCCCGCAAAAAGTGCGTGTACATTTGAGGCTGCTTGTGTGCCCATATGCAGTATAATATCCCAGGACTGTTTTCAGGATCACCTGTGGTAAATGTCAGTTCCGTTTTGTTTTCTCTCGTTGCTCACTTATGTAAATGGCAATCGGGTCCACAGATGGCAGTTTTGTCTGAAAACCTTGCGGTTGCCCGAGCAAACCCATGGCTATAGATACCTTCAAGTGGAGCAAATTGGTGGTTGAGGCCATATACAAAAGTATGGGAACAGGCATTGTGTCTAGTTGCTACAGTTTTGCAGTAGGCCCACGCTCCTACACACCTGCCTATGATTCGTTTGTAGTTTTTTTTGGTGATTATTGTGTATATATGTTTGTGTATTTTTGGCTATGTTACATTTTAGATGATGTTCATCAATATTGACCTGAGCCTGACACCATGAACTTCCACTAAAAACCACAGGAAACTGACTCAGCTGCGGGTTTCTCTTAACGGGTGTATGTTTCCCCCATTTCTCGGGAATAAACAACGCAGCTCTTGGTGTTTTTTAGTCGAAGTTCATGCTCTCAATGGATCAATGCTCTCAGATCTCATTTTCTATCAAGGGCAAATGGACTTGGAGAACATTTTTCTCAAGGGTTTTCTCCAAGAAAACATTCATCCATAAAAGGTTTGACGTTTTTCTCCTCATAAAATTGCATTCTATACATTCGCAAGTTTGATCCTTTGTTCTCAAGGATTTTCTCATCGCCAAGTGCTACACCAACCAACCATAATAATGTCCAAAAGAACCACTATGAACCACAACCCATATGGTAAACCACTATCATTCACCATAATTCTCAACACATTTTCCCACCATTAACCATCATAATAATCATCAACCATCCAACCATCATTAACCATAATAATAGACATCATGATGGACATCAAAACTATCAAAACCCAAGGTTGGGATATCTTAATCATCAACTATCCCATCATTTTATCCCGGCTATCCCAACCATTAACCATCATAATCATCAACCATCCAACCATCATAAACCATAATGCAGTAATTAATAATAATCGACTAACCACTACTAACCAAGTAAATACTAACCCCAACTAACCACTACTAACCACTACTAACCAGCTATATCATCATTGGCCAGCTATATCCCAACTATATCCCAACGATTCACCACTACTAACCACTACTAACCAACTATATCACCACTACTTTCCTAACCATTCACCACTACTATCCAACCATTGTCAAGCCCGCCACGGAGGCGGTGGTGGCGGAGCACTACGGCCTGGCGCCAAGCGCCCGAGGCTATCGCTTCGGCAATCACCCCATGACCCGGGGCTTCGTGAGGCGCGCGGCATTGGGGCCGGGGGCTGACCAGGACCGCCCACCTGGCGTGGCCTTCAAGTTGGTTACCAGATCTTGAGTTAGATTTGAAAATCAAGAGGGTTTGTATTAATTGATGAATGAAACCCAGTATATGAAACTCATTTGGAATTTTAGTTATGAAACTAGGTTTCATGAATTAGTTTGTTTGACTAAGATGGAGTGTTGTTGATTGATGTGTTTGACATGTGTTGGTAGAAACTGGTCGTATTTTGGTCTAGTTGTACAATTTGGAGGAATGGGACCCACAGCTGAAAACCAATGTTTTGGGTTCACCACATGCAGCCGCCACACCTGGGTAGCACTTGGGGTTCACTGTGCAGCCCACCAAACATAGTGGATAGTATCAGGAGACATCATATTTCCAGTAGCGGGCCCATAGCAACACAGAATTGTTTGCAGGCGTGATTCTTTGAATGTCAGTGTACAAGGACATATATGATGCAGTTTGTGACATGGACATTAGCACGGTAGCAGCAGAAGAGACCTTGCCAACTTGTGGTGAACTCTCGGCCAGCAAAAGTGGTCGGCCATTGGTTTTTAATGGTTTCAGCATGTTTCAACTTGGCACTTGGAAGATGTGCATCCTGAGCTAGTAAGTCATCCTGAGCTAGTAAATGAAAACTAAGCCCGGCCAAGCAGTTATAAGCTACCTCGTCGCGCTTATATCCAGTGGCTTTCACCCCTTCTCCGGTGAACGGTGCCGACCGTCCCAACCATTTTGCCCAGGGGGCCCGACGTGCCTTTCAAGGACGGGCGGCCACTGTCATGTTTCGCTCAGGTGTCCAGTCTTGAAGGCTATCTGTTTGTTGGAATCCTTGCTGTCTCTATGTCAAACTTGCCCCAAAAATCCCACAGAATCCAAGATCTGATCTGATCAGATCGGTTTTTTGTTAAATGCCTACCCAGAATTAATAAACCCCTAGGTTGATCAACCCCCCCTATCAATCAACCAGGGGGTTAGTAATCCTGGGTTACCATGACTTGATTCAGTGAAATCAGAAACTGAATCCGCGGCCGAGACCGCAGCTCCTTCCAGGAGGCAACGAAACAGTGGAAGCCATCTGAAATAGAACGAGAGGCCGAGTGGGCCCAGTCTTGCCAGAGAGGAACCACAACTAAGCCAGGAACAAAGATGGAACAACTCGAGTTTTGCCATACCATTATGTGCGAAGATTGGGGCGGATGTGGCCAGGGTGGAAAAAAGAGAGAGAGAGAGAGTGGGACAGGGACAGGAACGGGGCAGAAAAATGAAGGAGACACAATATATCACAATATACACCCACACACCTGTGCATCCACAGAACGAAGAAACCACACAGATGACTTCATGTCATTTGATGACTCCACGTTACGTGAAACCGCCGGTTTGGTGGGTTTCTTGCCAGGCAGGATGGCCATTTCTTTGTTTTGGGCAGGTTTATTGCCCTGATATTTCTCTTGAGAAAATGGGGAGGTTGACTCATGCGATCGGTTGGGAAATTTGATCCTTTACCAGCACTGAGAATGCCGCTGTGTAAATTGATAATTGTGTGTTGGCATGCGTGGGCCATAAGCATTGAGACATCAAATAGGTCACGAGGATGCTGCGTGATGCCTTATCGTCAGATGTTTCACAGGCATGAGCCACTGTGTTATGACCCCCGGTTGTCCGAGTAAGAGTTGTTTTTTGTCACAAGCAAGCCGCAGGGACCAATGGCGAATGTTGACTTCAAACAAGCGAAAGTGGGCGCCTATTGGGACAGCTGCAGCTGTTCTGGTGGGGTTCTGGTTGCGTGTGGGAGGCCCACCTGGGTTGAAAAATTAATGGTAGTGGCCTAGTGGTGTACCCCATTGATCAGTATATTTTTTCCTTGCCAAGCTATTGATCAAGGGATGGTTTGACCACATCTTAACTTTGAAATTTAGATGTCCAACCCCTGACTGCGTGAAGCCCCATAGCCCTTTGGTTTAGTGATGTTTTGGTGGCAGCAATCCAGGACGGTTCGCATGTGAAGTTGGCCGGCATGCGGCAAAGTCAATCTTCTCCTGCCTTGCACGCATCAGCGGCAGAGGTGATGCAGGCGGGAAGGTGAGTGGCCACATCAAAAGGTTGTTCAGTCACCAGTTGTTTCATGGGCACTTGTTTCAGCAACAAATGACATGGTACGTGCCTGCGTGTGTGCTTGTGTGCGCTCATGTATCTTCGTGTATTGAACGTCAACATGCGATTATACATGTATATATATACGTGTTAATATGTATAATATGTGTGTGTGTGCATGTATTTGCATTTTGTAAAAAATGGTTCGTGTTCGTGAACAAAGCGCAACAACTGGTTATTCGAAAATTATTGGAACAATGAGAATGGAACCAACAAAGCGTAAAGTCCCTAGTGGTCTGTTCCAATGCTTGGCATTGGGATTCTACCACGTCCCAGGTTTGTTGGTCATGAGGACCGGCGTTGGACATCATGAAAAACCCAACAGGATCAATTCATTGTGTGTGGTCCCGAGCTGGCAATGAGCCTCCAACTGGCCACCAGGAGTGCCTGGAGTCAATCCTGCACCTTGATTCCCTCCATTTCTGAAAGACCCCGGACAGAAACAATATGGTGGTTTCTCAAGTCATAGGGGCAGGGGTACCCCCAAAATCATATAATAGTACTGTAATCATTGCTGGAAAAATCATTGCTAGTATTGGACCGACCGTTTTTTTGGTTCCCCAATGTTGAGAAACACCCATATTCATGCCATACAACACATCATCAACAAGAAAAGCGACATGCTCGGCAGAACACCTGTTTCTGAAAGACCCGGAGTCCACGTGCACAACTGACGAGAGCTAATTGTATCCAATTGTCAGTTTCGGGGAATTTAGGCATCATGAAAAGGTCAGAAACAAAGATAGGTAGGGTAAACCCCGAAATGTAAAGGCATATCGCCAAAATGATTGACGTTGCACGTGTATAGCCAAAAAAATCACCAGCATTTCTGGTCGATTGCCATCTAAGTATCACGTAAGTATAGCTCGCCGGTTTGTGGAAAAAGCCACGTGCTGGCTATAGGCCAAAACATGGCCATCATAACATGTCACAAGTCTCATTTATAGACACCCACTTCTTACATGGCTGTCCGTTGTCATCATGTGCTGGTCGCGGATGGAGCCAACTATTGACTGCTTGGGACTGGCCATGTCACCCAACCAGGCCTGTCATCCCTTGACCACCGAGCTTCGGAGATGGGAAAGGTTGGCGAAGGTGGGACCCGGGCACCGGGTGAACCATGGAAGCTCCTGAGTCGTGATCCTACCGGGGAATAGATGCCGATCCAACAGGTCAATAGACGGAGGATCACTGAGAACCCAGTGTTTGGGTTTAAAGTTGCACTGAGTACTTCACCCAAAAAATGCAGACACCTGTGAACAAAAAACATGCAAAATCTTACAGTTGGCAGGGTACCACTGGGCATCACTGGGCAAAGAAGTTGTGGTCCTTGAAAATACGGAGACCAGCCTTAGTTGGGAGCAAGCAGCCGGGCGAGGGGCACCAGCATGTTGACCGGTACTCTTGGCTGTCATTTTTCTGGCAGTTGTGAACAGTGAGTTATCATGGAAGGCATCCTGGGAGATCTCAAAAGGAGGTTCCAGGATTCCAAGATATACCAAGTAATGTTCTCATGCTCAGTCTTAAATTGCAAAGCCGGTTTTCCACACACCACACTTGTTCAATATAGCAGCATGCACGCTAATGAATTACGCATATTGGCAACATGGGGTTTGTTCCTCAACTTGATGAAACTTGACTAGTGTCATTAGTGTCACCCTATTTGTCACAGTCACGGGGTTATTGTTCCTCAACTTGATGAAACTTGACTAGTGTCACTAGTGTCACTCTATTTGTTACGGTCATTCTGTATGGATTTTACTGGCCAAGCAACCTGGGGGCTAACAGCCACCACATTCTCAATCAGTAAATGACGCCAGGTGACCGAGCGAGGAGAGGTGAATGAGGTGCGATGGGCAGCGCTATTGCGGCATTGCCGAAGTGACTGCGGGATCCTGCTATGTGGTACCATATGCAGTTACTGGTTGATCCCCAGCTACAAGTGGTGGCAGTGGTGGTTGCCCCTTTGGCACAACTGTGTTGGCTACGTGTAGTTGGTTACCAAGCTAGGAATTGCTAATCACTGCTTCTTGCGCGAGTGCATTTCACCAGCTTTCCTCCGGGACAGACCTGGGGATGGTTGCCACAACTGGGTATAGCAAACGTCGTGAATCAGGATGCTGCCAACAAATACCAACCAACAAAGGGCTAACAGACCAGGCAACCTACGAACCAACAAGAAAAGACCAAGCAAAAGGAGTGTGGTTTCGTGTTGAAATATCCTGAAACAGTGCCGTAAACAGATGCCAAAAGCATCCAAGCAGAGGTACACTTCGGTAACTCTGTATTTGGCCTGCAAGCTGCCACGTCAAAGCCCATAGTCCATCCTCAACGTGGCAAGATCTTGCCTTGTTTTCATTGCATATGTGGATAGCGCAACCTAGATTCCACCTTGGAAGAGCTGCACGTATCTTTGTGTGCCGTTTGCCTGGTAACAACCAACTCTCTACATGGACATGTTCGCACTAGTACACCCCGTACATACAGCGGTGGGGAGCTATATATGTTCCAGAGGTTGGTTTCAATGGCTATCAATTCAGTTGATCACCAGTGATTCTTTGTTTCAAATGCATTCATGAGCAGAATGGCTTACTGTGGCTATACAGCAATAGTCTATAGAAAGTAGCCTTCACAACTCATTTCATGAGCTCCTGTGGCTTATGGCCGTTGCCCCATGACTCCGCTTTGCCCTCGCATTCTCCCAGGATCTCCAGGCTTCAATGGCCGCGAGCCGCAAGATGTGCCAAGCAGGGGTCCGGCCGAAGCCCGTTTTCGCTGGCGGTTTGGCTCGGGGCCTCAGCTTGGCGGCAATGGCCCATGGTGGAGATCTACACCCTGGGAGTCCACCACCGCCCTTTCTGTAGCGAGCCACCTGGCCCTTCGCCCAGCTGAACCTCTCCCCTGTCGTCCCCGAGCTTGCCACCTGGCGACGCCGCCGATGAACCAGGGGACAGCTACTGGAAGAGCAAATGAGGTTGTGATGTTGTGCAACAGGTGCTGCGCAGGTGTAATTTGATGTAATTTGCACATGATATGGTACATCGGTACTTTAGTTTTTTTACTTTTTCAATATACTAATTTGTACATCAGGCGTGCTTTAGGTTTATTTGCATTCGCCTGTCGACACAAATACGTAGGTGTGCACATGCACGCACGCGGTATGCAGCTGCGTACATATATGATTATAGTACACAAGTCTTCGAGTTCGGTATTCACGCGCAACGTGTGCACATGGAAATTCAGATGCTGCATCATGCTTTTATCAATAGCATTTCGGAACAACGATCAGTAGAATTGCCACAATACCTCTGGATCTGTTGCCTCCCATGCACAAACTGGTGCATGTTAGATCGCGTCCATGTGCTTCCCCATCAACACAGTATGCATGTATCCTGGACACGTGGGTGGTAGGTAGGCTGTGCGACACAAGCAACTTTTCAGGTGAACTTTCCAAAGTATATGCTCATCAACAACTGCGCCTGGGCTGCGATTCCGTGCAGCTGGGCCATGGGGGTTATCATGGCGAGTTGGCTGATTCTGATGTTGGCTGGTGAGAATGCTGCATCTCTGTGCTAAAGCCTGTTCAACTACATGAATCAAAGGGACATATGGTAGGCTAACAGCACTGAAAACAATTGCCATGGCTTCTCAGTTTCATATCCCAAATATTCCATGCATTTGGTTGGTAAATGCTCCTTGGCTTGGGTCATTTCATGGGCGTTTGTACCATCCACGGTGTATCTGGGTGTGTTTAAGACGTAGCACCGGGAGCGCCCACGAGGCCACCTTAAACAGATGGACTTGCAGCGCTATGCCGACAAATGTGCAGAGGAGGCGCGCGATTCGATGCGCGTTTGTTGTATGGTGATTCGATGCTTGATTACTGAGGTGTTGATGGTGAACTAGTGGTTGATTAACTAGGTGGTAAAAAGAATAAGTAGGTGGTAATATCTACTATTCAGTTGATCCATCAACTATACCAGCCCATATCTACTATGGAGTAGTGGTGGATTTGCTTTACATTCTAGTGGTTATAAGGGCTGGTATTTGGATTATTAATGCATGGTCAGTTATTTCTTACTGACTGCAGAACAAAGGAGTAGCTAGCTGCTGGTGAGCGCACGGTTTGCCCATGGTTCATACCCTGGGACTCCGGACCCTGGAAAAACGTAGGGTTCACTTCAAGAACCAGGGTTTGGAAATGAAACCCAGGGTTTGCAAATTCCTGGAAATTCAGAAAATTATGAAATGCACCGAACTCATCAAAGTTCATCCATCATGCGGTCCAACCGAGATCCCATCATTTCAGATTAAAAACTGGAAACAAATGCATCTGTGTGTGTGTGATCCAAATGCTTATGTCATTGAATCCAATTACTGTATGCGGTGCAGCAACTCCCATGAATGCAAGAATGTGACCGAAATGAAATTGTTTTGCGCCACGAATGCTCGTACGTTGCGATGTGATTGAAAGCGAGTACCAAAAAGCACCCAAAATTGCAAAGGTTGCAGGAAAGCCTGCACTATTCCCACAAGCAAGCTGTTTGAATTGGCTAAAGCCTGCGCAAAAAGTGCTATGTTGGAGGTACTTTCGGCATCCCTGAAACCCATATATTTTATACGGGTTTGTACGGGAAATATACGGGGTTTGTACGGGCTATATACGGGTTGAGGAGACCCTGGTTTTCTTTCACAAACCCGAGGTTTGATATAAAATATACGGGTTTGTACGGGAAATATACGGGGTTTGTACGGGTTTTATACGGGTTGCGGTTTCCCAAAAATTTAAACCCGACTTTTTTGTTGTTAATTTTTGATTATTGTGGAAAAATAGCTGACAAAACTATAGTTGGATTGGTCCATTTCAAGAACATTTAGGCACAGTCCAGAGAAACCAGTCTCCAGCAGCACTTGGAAAGATTGGGAAACTTTAGCCCAATCTTTTGGGAACATATGGTCTCCACTCCGCGGGTATTTTGAGGGCTTTTGCGCCTCTCAAATAAATGTACAAAGCATCTAAACCAGCATTCTGCCAAACATCGCTTTCATGCCATTCCAAACTAGTCAGGTATGGATGGCTGGTGGAATGACCTCTGGCAACCGAGATATCATGATAATCTACATGTAAATGCCCTATGAATCGAAACCCCACATGTTATAAGCCCATAATAGCCTATATAGATGGATGTTGATGGGAAACCCGGGGTTTACAACGCAGACCCTGGGTTTGGGCCATGGATAGCTCTAAACCCGAGGTTTAAGTTCAATCCCTACAAAAATGTAGGGTTTCGATTCTTAGGGTAATGATTAGTGATAGTTAATCAGGGGTTTGCCGAATGGTTCGTTTTGATTCGTCAATGTAGTGGTTAGCGATGGGTATTGAATGTATAAGGGTTCATTATTACATGATAATGCTGTGCGATGGTGGACAGCCGGCGAATAGTGACAAGAGTCCAGCTAACAATGTACCGGTTTGTCATGGTAGATGATTCGTAAACCGTCCAACCCTTTATGTTTTGCCTGGAAATCCTCCGTTGTCAATATTTACCAAGGTAGCCAACACTGTTCAGGAATCGCTCTTGCCATCAAACGCCACCTAGCCTTGGCGGATATACCCAGGATCGGTAGGATCCCATCTTCAGGGAACTTTCAGCTGGAAGATGCCCACTAGTTTCAGAGCACTGTTTGTTCAGGGACGAGTCTAGAAGAGTCCCATCTCTAAATGTGAGCCACTATGTTTTTCTATATTTAATCGGGTGGTCATCTACCAGCAAGCGCCGGAGATCTTCTTGAAATTGGTTCGGCATGTTGGCCTTTGAATGTCAGATAGCAGACCTGTGATGCGTTTGCTGATCAGCGCACAATGTTTTAAAAGATTTAAAAGGCCTCTGCCGGCCTTTCAGCAAAGGGACATAATGGGATATGTACCACACAATGTTGGATTGGTTTTACTTGAGCCCCTGCTGATGTAGCACAAATCGCATCCTGATAAAGCACTTGGGTTTTGCTATGCTACCCATCGGTCAACTTTTTATGGTCGCTAGTGATTTGGCCGCGATCATGCTCGGTTAGACTCATGGCATTTCATGGCCTGTTATTTGCATTTATTTGCGCAGCGGCTTGTTCAAACCCAGTTCGTTGATTGATGCCCTTAATCCATTTGAAAACCTGTTTGTAACGCGTTTGGACTGTTTGATCATTTGCTTCTTGGAAGTTATAATCACTGATCCGAGATGCTGCCACAAATGGGATTGCCATTATCAAATTTTATCATTACACTCACAGCCAAAATAACCATGACTGTCATCATCATGGTCATCGTCTTTTTTTATTACATATGCAGCAGTAGTCAAAAGCCAAGGTTCTAAGGACGCAAAGGGTGAATTTTGGGCCATCCACGATCCATGTGGGTCAACTGGCCAAACCATATGTAACCACATCAGAAATTGACATCTCATCGGGGTTACTCGGTCCCCGCTGTTCGTGAAGCAATGGCACAATCAGCAAAATGGTTTCCATATTGTTGACTGGCAATGACTGACAATAATTTGTGTGCTGAAGTGCTTACAGTAACATCCCCACATTTTGTTAAAAGGTTGTTTTTGTGCGGGTGACAGATCACACGGTGATCCCTTCACAGTTGGCCACTTTTACAATGCTGCAGATTGCTGACAAATATGCCAACATCCTTTTCAATACGGGCGGGCCCACCTGATGTATCCTGATCGCCCATGAGTTTGCTATGGTTGTTTGCCCCACCTGTTAGATCCTGATCTCAAAGCCCATGAGACTGCTAGGGTTCACCCTGGTTGCAACAGCCTCAAGTTACAACTGCCACAGCGCTGCCTCAGGTTCAGCAATCGCAGCTTGCGGCGACTGCCTCATCTGTGGGCGACAGCCGTCGCGGCGAAGGTAGCCCCCCACGCACCATGGGCCGTACTGCGTGGGGATGCGTGGGGTGAGGTGCAGGTTTTGTTTCATTCTAGTTTGTGAAGGTATATGTGGCTAAAGTTTTTTAAGATTGGCTTATATATGATCTATATGTATGAATAGACATTTAGGTTGAGATGTGTACTCATCGGATTCAATATTTTTACATGGTTGATTGCAATCAGCCCTAAAATGACACACTTTGAGGGCGAAACTATCTTTGAACCAAATACTGCAATTATGTTCATGACACCGCGCTGTCCCAAGCGCGCACCGAGTCGTATAGAAGCCGAGCGTTATCTCTGTGCTTTGAAACCGTGGCAGTTGCACAAGCAAATAAAACTACATCACTGGATAGTGCAAGGTGATGCGTTTTGAGCAAGTAATTTCATGTGTGACCGAATGTTTTTCAAAATGAACAATTCCTCGTTGAATTGGCGGTGTGTTGATGGATTGAACAAGCTACATTGGACTTCTGAACTTCAGATTCATGCAAACGCCCCAGTTGCCAATGTTTAATGAAGTCAATGTTACCTGGCACATTTGAGGACATGCAACTGTGCTCCCAGGTGTGGAGAACTGCAAGGTGGTCCCCTTTCATCCCCTTTCAATGCTCTGGTCTGTCAAAGGATAATCTGTCGGTTTGTGAGTTGGCAGTTTGATTTACTTTTCCTGCTTGGTTGTTTGCCTTTTGTACTTGCATTGGGTAAATGTACTTTCTTGTTCGTCAATGATTTAATCAGCTTCCTATAGTCATGAGATGATTTTTTCCATGAGTTCTGGTCCGTTACTTTGCAGGAGCATTTTCCGGTTGGTTGGAGGTTGGCATGCTCATGCACTTGCATGTCCTTTTTTTGGGTCGAACATTTCATACGGCATGCTGTCACTCCAGTTGTAGGATCTCATCCAAAGCCACCATGTTGCGGCCTGAAGGCTGGCCCAAGATACCTGCTTGCTCCACACCGTATAAATGGCCAGAGATTCACATGCACATATAAGTATAGTCGCATAGACTCGACTGAGACAGAGATATATTCATATTTTTACACCTATTTGTTAATTTATATGTGTATTTTTGTAGATGCATGACCGCCGGGTATTATTACACAGGCATGTGTTCACATGTTTGCAAATATTTTTTTTGCATGATGAAATCATATGCAGTGCACAGCTTACACATGTCAAAACATAGGCCACTAGATGTGTTTATACCTACGCATTTGTCAAATGATGATGGCGTAAAGCGGCTTGCTTGCGAGCCCTGGTCTCATCCTGCCACGCGCCAGGGTGGAGCACGAGGCATCCTGGGGCGCGCCAAGACTCAAGAACCAGGATGAGGCAGAGAGCCCTCGGTATTAGCACGGCTGCTGTGATCACTTCGTGATGGTTGGTGGTGGTTAATGATGGCTGAGTGATGCTTGGCCATGATGAGTAGTTCTGGGTCATGATGGTTAGTATTGCCAACTGGTGGTTGGTATCGATTAATAATGATTTTGGTGGGTTCAGAAAGATGGTTTGCAATGGTTGATGGTGTAATGGTTAACATTATGACCTTCAAGTTGGGAGCTGCTCCCCCTCTGAACATAAACTCACATAGCCTGGTGGGGCATCCAGAAGGGCAAACTCAATTGTTGAAGCAGTCATCGCCAACTTCGTGCTTGGGTGACATAGGTTTAAGATATTCAGTGTTTCTTAGTTGGCATTTGAAATGTCCATTTTCATATCGCTGGCGCCCCATTGGAGGACCGTTGTTCCATAAAAGAAAACCCAGGTGAGGGGCACTTTCCATGCCTTTTTTTTTTGCCTTTGAAAGCACCGAGTTGTTCATATCAAAAACATATTTCCCTATGAAAGTACTGTTCACTCAGGATTAATAAACCCCTGGCTTCTGGGGGATACCCCCCCTATTTTGGTATTCCTTCAACTTCATAATCCCCCAAATTAATTAATCAACAAAATTTGGAAATATGAAAAAAAAAAACGGGGTTTTCCAATGATTTCCAAACAAAAACAGTGGGTTTATTAATCCTGGGTCGCTATGATTAATCCTGAGTTACTATGACCAAAATTTCCAACGATCTCAGTGCCAGGATGGAGAGCTCCTCTGTGCTGGCAACGCCATGCCCTCTGGGCGTGCGAGCCGGACCTCGGCGTGGCTTCGCATGGGGTGAGGCTGGCGGCTGGTGCTGCGGCTGGTGGATGGCTGGCTGGTGGCTGAGAAACCCATTTTTTCGGCACCAACAAAACAGGACTCTTAGCGGAAGCTGCTATTGATGTCAGGCTTTTCCGGTGCTAAGACACCAAAGTGGTTAATGCCTGCGAGACCCTGCGAGGGTATCGCCGGAGTTTCCAGAGCCTGGTTGCTGTGCTGCTGGTTCCTTTCAGTTGCAGTTTCATGGTGTTAAGTGCCACGTCCTTCTCAAGAGTGATGGGGTGGGGACTTCATGCTTCAAATTGTAAAGCCCGACAACCATTGGCCCCAAACAATAGCTGGGAAAGCTGACAATGGCTGGAGTTGCAACGTGCTGGTGTTCCCTTTTGTCAAGAACGATCTCAGTGTGCCCATGCAGCCAACTTTGATGCAACTGCCTTGCAACAACCCAAAGTACAAAAAAATGAGTGATTTGCAAACATGTATCATACAAGCTCACAACGGGCACACACACATGCACAGAACACACACAGTCACATAGATTTATACATGTATCAAAACGTATACGCATCATTCCTGAAATTCAGGCGGCTTGGTTGGTATTAGATTCAGTTTCAGATTCAGGTTGTTTGATGGTGGAGAGGGAGTACTCCATCACAGCTTGGTTTCTTGGGCTGGTGAGGAGCCCTCATAATGATGGCCGCTGGCTGCTGATTGTGGGTTTGCTCTCCCACACGTGAGCCCCAGGAGTGCAGTTGGCCAGAAAGGATGCAGACTGAAGTAGTGATGCAAAGGCTGGAATTTCATGAACTATACTGGGTGGATCACAGCTACTACCTTTGCTTTTTGGGCTTTTTGGGATATGATTGATTTACCATACAGCCACTAAGAGTTAGACTTTTAGCAAGGAATCTAAAAGCCACCAAGTATAGTAGTATAGATTTACAAGTTGGCCAACCTTGGCTAATCATGATTTACCAGTCGCGCTAACCGCTAACATCCTTAAATCATTGGCTATAGTGGTCGCATGGGTCATGCACGCTAAGAAATATTCAGCGAAGATGACCGTGGGTAGCTGCTGATTCATCATGCCTTTCTCTGAGTAGTTTGACATGATATGCATGAGGCGCATGATTTCTCAATGACATCCTAAGCCCAGGTTAACGTAAAACTGTACACGCAGGGGCACTGTTTTTGCAGATGGGTTAACATGGGTGTGTTATGGTGCTTATGTGTTTGTAACTAAATAAGATAGATACCCAAGACCTTCAACCGTGCCTTTCGTCATTGCCGTGCTCCGCTTTTCCCGGCTGCCCTGGCCCGGGGCAGAGCTTGATCGTGGACACCAAACTAAAAGAGTTGTTTGAATATGTTTTAAACAAGCTGATATTAGATATCCCGGTTCCTACTTGGGTTGTTGTTTTGAGGGGTTCAACAGGTGATGATTGCAGGATTGCTTGAGTGGTTAGTCTCACCCTACAGGGCCGCGGCAGCACGTCAGAAACATTCAGTTTCACCCCCAGTGGTTGTTGCTTCGCACCAATGGTGCGGGGCCGACTGCGGGGTACAGTTGTCACGCAATGAAATCAGTTTGTTTCAATTACACCGACTGATGATGAACTGGTTGCTGGTTTGATTGATTTTTTTACTTTCCCTACTTTCCCTAGCAATGATTAACACATGGTTGGTTGACAAGCCTACTTCCTTAGGGGTGATTCAACCACCGACCAGTCAACCTTCGGGATATTGCTAATTTGGATCAGCCAAGAATTGGCCAAAAAAAATGTGTGCATCTTTGAGGGGAGTACATGGCTCTAACCAATCAATTCCCACCCATGGCTGCCCTCAGATTCAGGCAGTTGCGACTGCCTTTGTGGCACCTGGTTTCACAGTTCAGCTGCTGATCTTGAATTGGCGCAAAAGAAAATATACCATGCCCAGGGAACGGGCGGATTCTTGGGGATCCTATGTATTTTTGGATGTGAAATTCATGTGGCTACCCCTGTGTGATGGTAACCTATGGAAAATCACAAGCCCTTTATGCTAAGATTGAGGGGTGGGGATGTTCTATAAACATGTGCTACCACCACTGGCCATACGAAGTCGTCATGAACATTTGTGAGCATCGATCGATGGGGTCAGACTGGAAGCTCCCAGGTGTTTCAGTGGCTCAATGCAGAGGATGGGCTGCCCCAAGTCCTGCAGGGCAAGCTTTCATGAGAAAAACAATCAGGATGTGTAGTGAAGTTGGGTACTGCAATAGATCATCAAAGTAGCGCATATATGCGCATATCGCATATTGGCAGCACTTGGGAACCGCTGGTCATGCCCATTTATAAACCGCTTTCACCACACCCAAGCATACCGGCTTGCCCCCTTTGTCATCATCAACCCGTCATTGGTGCTCATCGGGTGGTGATCTGCGCTAGTTGCGACTTGGGCTTGGAAGGTGGGTCCCCCTTTGCTTCGTGATCAACACGACGTGTATACTCAATGGTCATAGTATCCAGGAAAAGTTTATGGTAGTTCAAACTATTTTGGTTTCGTTTGATACTTGATACCATTGATCGGGTCAATGGTTCATTGTCTGTAAAAAATCTTGACCGTTTGCTGCTGTTGTTCTTCTGGTCTTGGGATCGACAAGTTCAGGGGATGCGAGGGGATGCAAGAGGATGCGATGGCATGCTAACTGACAGGCATTGTTCTAAGCTGCTTTGTTTGTCAGCCACGTCATTATTTTTTCATCCTGGGTGAGTGGTTGACACTACACATCTTCATCGTGTTTGAGACAATTATGCACTAAGCAGATGAAAGCTTTGGCACTGGCATTTGAGTGTGATGTCTGCAGCAGCCACTAATGACTGTGTGCGAAGAATCAAAACAATATCCTATTGATGATGAGTTTTCTCGTTCATTAGCGTGCACCAGTGCAAGTTTGAAACACCCTACTTGATGATGAGTTATTGAGAATCGCTTATTATCGTGATAGATCGTGATCCCGTATTGAATTATGATGAATTATGTCTCAGCATTGGCCCATCGATGGCGGCAGGCCTTTCGATATTCAGAGTTGCAATCAAACAATATTGTATGCAATGCTAGGACACATGTTTACTGTTTATTAGTATGAACGTACGCACGCCATCCACCAGCCCTCCACCTGCCACGAATCACCTGCTGAGCTCCCTGCCATGACTTCTGCCAGGGATCTCTGCAAGCAGTTCGGCGAGGTGGAAGCGCTTCGCATGGACAAGGAGCGCCACACCATGGTGCGCCCATGGTGGTTTATGGTGCGAGTTGATGCAATGTTAATGGTGGGTCATGGCAGGTCATGGCAGGTCATGGTAGGTCATCAGTGCGTGGAGATTCATGCTTGCAATGTCCTGCCTTCAAGCAGGAGCAGGTTGATGGTTGATGCCAGGCAGGTTCACAAATGCTGCGTGTTTAGCAGTTGGTTCCATTGCTACAAGCCTCCATGTGGGGTTGAACGGAGGTTGTCCTGGGGTCCCTGACTTGGATGTGTTGATCAAATTGCCATAGAAATGGCTGGTTCCACTGGCTTACCCATGAAAAATTGCTATTTTCCAAGCAACCAGGTGAGTTTACCGGAAAGTATCCTCGGCCTTTTTTTTTTTTGCCATGAAAGCGTTTGCTTGTTCATAGGTCGGGTTTTCTCCAATTTGATTCATTGACACTGAGCGTCATGGCCATTAGCTTTAGCAATCTCGCGAGCCAAGCAGCAGCTAAGCAGCAAAACGAATTCACACTAGTCACATCATCAAACCATGAGACTTATATGTTGGCTGAATCGATTGACGACTACTCAAAATGACCAGAGCAAAGATGATCATTGATTGATTTCAAGAATGCAGAAGAGCTTCTTAAAGGTGATTGCTTTACATTGAGGCCGGGCCCGCAGCAGTTTATGACATTGCGGCTTCCATTGCTTTCAAGGAACTTGCCTGCGCATGTTGAACAATCCCCTGACCAAACGCTGTTGGCAGTTCAAGATGGCACAGCTGAGTCCCACACATACCAACTGAAAGTCCCAAGACCCTGCAAGGACAATGAGGGCGAATGCTTTGCCCTGGTGGAATTCAAAGAGAGAGGCGCCTTAGGGGGGGGACAGAGTGCCAACCTTGGCCGCCGGATCATTCGCAGATAGTCGCAGCATCACTGCTGCCATCATCAGATCATATCATCAAGACCTAACGGTCGAAGTGTTCCATTTCGGCCTGCCGACATGTCAGAGATTGATCAGCTCCCTTGGATAAAGTAAAGCAAACTGTGATTCGGTTTCAAATGGGAAATGCTTGCATCCCCAACCCGCGCTGATTGCCATTTCATGGGGTGGGGCATTTGCAGAGTTCTGTAGATGCTGTTTGTACACAACCCAGACGGGACAACTTTATGATTGGAGGTATTGAGCTGTTTGGAGGAATGGCAACATACACTGTATTGAAGCTGTTCTTGCTGATGCACGTGCGCTTGTACAGGCTTGGATTCTAAACTAGTAGATACGTGCATATATTGTTTTTTACACATGAATGATGATACATGATGTGCATCTGCATGTTCATGTTTTTATCTCCTTGCGAAAAATGCTTGTGTGGCCTTGTGTGTATATTCTACGCATCTCTGTCTCTTTCTCTCTCTTTCTCTCTCTTTTCGGAAGGTGCATGTATTTTATTACTTACTGCAACCGATTAACTTATCGATTTGTTTATGTATTTATTTATTTGTCACTATTTAAATGTTGTCGATTCAAATATTTTCACACACAGACATGCACACATACCAATATATCTATTTAAGTCTGTATAAGCCTACACACACATATATACTTGTGTGCGTGTGCGTGTTTAGTGCGCGTGTGCTTGCATATTGTCACTTTTCGGGGTGGGGATTTGCTATTGCCAAGAGGCAAACAAAGGCACCGACTTTGAAACCATGTGAGAAACTCCATCGCAGCGTGTCAGACAAAACTTTTTTTGTTGCCCATCACTGGGTTTGTTGATGGGAAAATCTGGACCAACCCCTGGGCTTAACTACCAATCACCAGTTATTGGTTGATGATCAATTTGCGCATCATCATTAGCCACCATCAATAAGTAGTGTAGCCATACTTCAAGCCTTTGTAACAGAGTCGGTCGTAGCATGGTCATAATTATACCTGTGTTTATTAGCCACCTTTCTTTGGCAGAATGATCATTCTCCCATTTACTGTATGTCAATTTGCCAAAGTAGGTACTGGTTATTGGTTCATGGTTGACACAACCAAAAGATCCAAAAGTCATCATGTTTTTTTCAGCCATTAGCCACATAGCCACTACTATAGTCATTCTTGAAGCCATTCAAAGCTATCAACTAGTATAATTAATCAGGTACACTCATTACTCACCACTAATACAGACTTTAACCATCCAAGCCATTCACATCTTTCACATCCAAAAAGGTCATAGATCCGTGATTCCGCTGAGAGGTTCCGCGCAAGTGGTGAAGCGGCAGCCGCTTGGACATTGATAAGCTGCGGTTCCGCAGCCAGCAGTTTGAAGGTAAGAATTGCGTTGAGTGGTTGGCTTTCCTTCAGTTGCTGGTTGAGCAGATATCATCAGTCTTCAGTATGAGCAACTGATGGTCAGCAGTTGGCTTAGAGGAGCAGCTGGTTGATATCATCAGTTGCTGACACTCCTTCTTCCCTTGGTTCGATCGGTTGTTTTCACTCGCCTTTAGCATAGCTAAACTCCTTGAGACGGCGATGGAGACAGAGAGAAAGGTTGGCTTAGAGGCCAGTTTTATAACTCGGGGGCCTCACTTTGTGTATCTATTAGCCGCAAAAAGCCATTAGTCCACCAGTTGACTGCTTGGTAGCCAAAATCTGGTTGCTGATTATCCTTAGTGGCGGCGAGCAATGGCTCAGGAGTATTCAAAAATGCCCTGGAATCCTTTGTGCCGATTTTTGCTGATTATGGTGTTAATGACGGGCCAAAAATTGGTCCTGATTCATTAGCAAGATCTTGCATGTCTAATTTGAATAGGGGTCAACTGGGTCATTTTTTTAGGTTGGTTTTGATATGGCTACAAGCGGTGATGGCTAGTAATGAAACATGTTTGGCAGTGAATGTCATTGAAGGCGAAGGAACATTAAAAAATGAGACAAAAAAGAAGCTGTAATGACGGATTTGGTCCAACCAGCCAACCAGTAATGTGATGCAACGTGAACCAGTTGTGCCGCGCCATTTGAATAATGTTGGTTGGTGCGGAGGGCTCATCCGACAAAGGAAGACTGGGAAAGCAAACCAACCAACAATGTTTGGCATGGGCAAATGAACCCATAAATATGTGTATAGCTTTTTTAGCGGCTTGGGGATTTGCTGTGCCCAAAGCTTTAACCATGACTGGTTTTGACAGAGATTTAGTTACAAGCAAGAGGACAAATACACTACAGTCCAGAAGCAGAGTATACCTTCAATCATGTTTATTCAAAAATGAATCATGTTACTCGACAACTAAGTCACGTTGGTGTACATGATCATAATGTGCCGCGCATTATGTTCCTCTACCGCAAATCTTTTGGTGGGGAAACCATCCTGGGATGATTTTCCAGACCACCATATTTCAGCTGAACACTGCAGGGAGAAGTACTTGGTGGAAGAACGAGTCATCGTTTTTACAGAGGCAGGCGTCGTTGATAGCAGCTGGGATTTTGTTAGTCGCCGGGGACGTTCATATTCAAGCAACTCAATATGTCCAAGCCTCACTTGTTACGGCATGTTATGGCAGGACTGATTCTGCCCAGAATGCGCAGTGTGATCTTGACAACTTCATGCTATGCGGATTTTCTTGGACCCACCCGAGTATGCTGTAGGACGGTCAATTATTGCTAAAACAGGACTGTGGGTCCACTGCATTTTGGTCCATGATTGTGTGGCCAGACTGTGAAGGAAATCAGGTATAAATATCATTGACCCCTGTCCCGATTTGGCGCGACATACGCAACTCCATCAACAATTTCCAAAGCTTCGATTTCAGCCAGTTTTCATGGACGTGAGCTATGATGAATATAATCCCTCCAGATCAAAGGCCAACAGTCACTTCGGGATATCTTCCTTCCTCTTGTCTCGCCTGCAGCCTATGTTGCTCTCGCTCCTAAACACAGAGGGACAACATAGACCTCCAAAATCTTCAGGCTTTCATCCACTGTTCACTTCCAACGGGGAACACGTGGGATGGTCCACAAGGATCCGTTGGTGGTCCATGACCAAGACAAAACCTAAAAGAAGACTTCCTTGTTCTTCAGGTAGTTGCAGGTCCCAATGCTGCATATGTGACAACGGGAGGAGCTTCTCTTGTGGCATGTCACCTGGCGTGGTCAGAACCAAGAAGAACAGCATAATAGATCGTTTGGGTACTCACGAGTCACAACCTCCCCTATTATCCCCTATTTCTATTTGTTTTCAAGCAGACCTTTTGATAGGATATAGATGTGGCTGTGGGTCAACACCCTGTACCCCTGGTTCCTCCACTATTAACCATTATTTTCCTTATTATTGCTGGTGGGAATTCCCCACTAGTTGGTTAATCAATATTGACCCATAGCCATGTAAGAACGGAAATCACCAGTCACTCAAATCTGAGGATGACTTCCCATGGGTCACCCCATAAACTTCTCCCTGCGCCAGGCTAAGACCATGGTTGACACCACTTCTTTTGCAGAGCAAAGTGGGAAGATCTCAGCCGTTGAACCAGTGACAGTGACACGCGGAAGAGGAGTTCAAGTTAACGATGATGAAGCTTACACTAGGACGGAAACTGATTGGTAACTATGTTGAATTTGTTAGTTTATTTATTTATTTATATATATATATATACAAACATGGCAAGTATAAGCATACGCTTCTGAAACCACAATATGACGCTTCGGCTTGGTTTCGGAAGTGTTTGATTCCGACATGCCTTGGAAATGATGGTAACCAGAGAAGATGCGCTCAGTCAAAAGTAGGTGGGATTCAGCGCAGCCTTCATTTTTGTGCTTTTCTATTGGTTGGGGGGCAACTTTTCCCGTCACCTCTTGACACATTTTCAAAAGTGTTTTCACCGTTGGTTGGGTGTCCCAAGATTTTATCCGGGACCCTTCCTGACCCATGGCACACTATGCCCCCACTTCCCTCAGGTCCCTTTGCGATAGGAGCAATTCACCACTCTCAGTTGGCGATTTCGAGCTGCCCAGAGTTGGTGCCTGCAAGTGGCGCGTCCTGTGGCTTGCTGAGGTGTGCAGTTCAATCAGCCTGCCTTTGACCAAAAGACCATGAAGGCAAGCTGAGAAAGCCGTGTAGGGGGTAGGGAGCTGCTCCCACGGAGAGAGCGGCTTGTTGTCAGTCTGCTTCGGAATGTCCGTGGTCAGAATGAATTCACCATTTATATTATACGTAATGAGACAAGTATTTTGGGGGTCCCCTACTTTGAGAAGCGCCTCCGTTTGGTTGGAACCATTTGGTATCAGAAATCGCTGATACATTCATCGAAATTCCTATAGATGGACTGCAGCACCTCAGTGTCACTTAATAGTTTACCGGGCAATGCTTATGAAAAGAAAGCCATCAGTTTACTGGACACACCTTTTGAGGCTAGTCGCGTATTTGCTTCACTTATTATTGGTGCTTTCTAGGTGCCATTCATTCACTAACTCACTAAGGTCAACACATGTCAAGTCCTTCTTTTGTCCATCCATGGGGGTACCCCCGCCCATTCCAAAGATATAGAGAGAGGGAGTAAAGACACACACCATCAATATTTTGAGGTATATTGTTTTGGACATCCTAATGTAACTATTTGTGAAGGTTCACAGCAACTGCTGTGGATGCAGTGAGGAGCAGCAAGCAGTTGGACGTGCCTTGTGACGGCGTCAGTGGAATTTTTGGCTTGGTCCCCATATTTCCTGTACGATTGTGGTGTCTCAAAATAGGGAACCTTTAGTATTTTTAATGGTTAATAAACTGGATGATTTGGGGTACCCCCATTTTTAGAGATTACCAAATGAATTTGTATGACAACCACTGCGTTTACTTTCGCATGGCAGGGTTTCGATGGCAAGCAACATTGAATTGTTCTTGAGGTTCAGCCGATTGCACCGCTGAACCCCTTACCCTGTGATAGGTCCGAAGCTGTTAGTCTTGGGTTTCTCAGTTTTGCCCCGCTAGCATTTTCTTACTGCCACACTTAGAAATGCAACAACCTTCGGCTTGGGAGTTAGAAGTGGTCAATATCTTTGACATGGCTATGAACAATCAAAAGGGCATGATGGTTAAATTGGATGACTGAATAGGGATCATAGGGACCCTGAATTTGCTTTAAATCCCTTTGCACAACAGAAGTAGGTCAAATGTCATGCCTCCATGGATAATTCTGACAGCGTCCGTGACCAACATCGCCAAAGGTCGTGCTTGCATATCAGCCAGAGCCCCAGTGGCTGCCAGTGCGATATCAGCAGTTGCCTGGGCGACCTGCAATGCTTTGAGTTTCACCTGCGCTTCGAAGCATCGAACCTTTGATTTATTGAGTTGAACTATCATAAAGCACTTTATCCTTAGTTTTCGTAAATGCTTGTAAATTTATCCAAGGATACTCTATCCAATTGAACTATCATAAGCCGTATTGACTTACCCTTCTTCACCAGTAAGACCCGTTCAGCATTCTGTAGCCATCAACCACCACTTGTGATTGCCATCACCTTCGCCGACTTGTCTCATCGGTGATGCCCCGCGGCCGCTTGCTCGACAGCAACGCAACGCAACGCAACGCTGACTAGCGAGGGGTCGTGTGTAGCGTCCTGAGGTGCTGGTTGGGAGGTGGATGACTGGCGAACAAAACCAGTGTTCTTTCGAATGGGGGACGCTCCAAAAATTAAATGATTACTATTACTATACAATTATTACTATATAAGTCATTGGTTACTATAATGATTATAATGTTTATAAATGATTATTTTAGTAAATCTAGAATGGTTACTATGATGATAGGTGATCTACTTTATACATTATCACTATAAGTGATTTCTACCATGAATATAAAAATGATTATAAGTTAAAAGTGATAGTTGGCTTATTACCATATCAATAATTTCTATAAGTTGGACCCCCAAAAAACTGTTGGTTTGTGATCTACATTGATTTCCATTAATGATTACTATTGGATGATTTGGGAGTAGCGCTGTTTTGGTGCCTCTGGTTGGAGAAACACCCAAATGTTCAAAGTTTATTTACCAAAGAGGACGGCCATCCAACCGGTGAAAGATTGACAATGGCTCGCGGCAGGAGTGCAAATGACTAGTGAGAACAGTACGGACTTGCTGTTTGGGAAGGATCAGAACACGCACACATGATTTCAGTGCTGCATTCCACCTTGTTTTCCACGGAAGTTGTTGTGTTTTGTCAGATAGTGTATGAATTGAGGCGCCAAAACGCGTAATGCCTGGAATCTTCTAGTAGGTACGCTTACCACAGCGTGCACGCCTTCTTTCACCACTCAAGCAGAGTTTAAATCCTAGCTTCCTTGCTGATAGTGGTTATATATGTGTATGGTTATTGCACTTGGGGTAGTTGTGACCTTCGTTATCATTCATGAGATCACTGCCCACCACGAGTTCCAGGTGTTTTCACTGCCCACCACGAGTTCCATGTGTTTTCACTACCCACCACGAGTTCCATGTGTTTTCACTGCCCACCACGAGTTCCATGTGTTTTTTTGGGTGGACGGATGGGAACAACGGGGAGCAATAACTCAATCAATCGGCGGTGATGTTTTGACCACTTGGAAGCTGCCCCGCGTGGGTAGGCCCGGCGGCTGACCTTCAGCCATCGCGCCATGGGCGAAACATCAGACTGGTGACTTGGCTCAGCCAATCTACGTGGATCTCCATGGTGTTTGGTGAATCCTTTGTGACAGAGAAACCTTAGGATCCACATGACCCGGACACTCAACGATGCACAATGATGCACACCGATGTATTATTGTACAATTGTTTTGTGTGCGTGTGTTTTTCACCTTTTTTTTTGGTGTGGAATCGAACATGTTGGGTGCTTTGTGGGTCTTCAATTCCTGGACCCCATGAGGTTCAGACATTTGTGTGTCAATTGTCAATCGGGGAGGAAGACTCAATGTGGAAGAGATCACCTGCAACCAAGTGTGAGTAGCATCACGCATCTCAAGGCATGTCAGGGACCTTCTTGACTTCACTTGTGACTCTATGGCGGAGGCCTTGTCAATGGTGAGAATGCCTTTGCCTATTGAATGGTGTGTCAAATCAAGGGATTAGCTGTGACGGACTAGCTGCTGACGTATCCTGTCCGATGTGTAGACTTTTGATTCCGCATATGGCAGAACAACTCATCGATTCTCATCGATAACACCCAGTAACTTATTTTTGCGAAGGAATTTGGCATCGAACGAATGTTGTTTAGATTGCATCAGCCTTCGTTTTGTTATTTTCATGCTGCGCGCCGGTTATGTATGGTGCAGAACATGATTCATTGCCGGTTTCCCATTTCGCTGGGGTGATGCACCATTGAAAGGAGTGATGCTCAGAAGTTATTAATGCTGTTATCCAGTCATATGCCATCGCTTACGAAAATGAGATAAAATCAGCATATCATTCATAACTGTGGTTACTGATGCTGCGCAATGCTTGGTCAAACAGTTCTGCAAGAGTTTTTGCAAGCACCGATCATCAACCCAGCTGGTATACATTCGTTCTGGACACTTAGGAATTATGGAAGGTGTTGTTGATTAAATGCCAGTTAAGTCAGTGAAGTCAGTGAAGTCATTGGCCCAGATTCGGCTATAGTTTGAGACTTCGCTGTTTCTCCTAAGGTGTTCCATCATGGCGGGGCCCATTTTGGAGGCGACGAACTGCCACAGCCAAATTTATGGCAATAGAGCAGCGAGTTTTTTGCACTTGGGCTGGGCACAATTATCAACCTACACTGATGTGCAAAGTGATGGTTCTTGCATGATTTTATTGGCCATCACTGTTTGTCCCAACCTGCTTACCTTGACACATGATCAGCAGTATCATCACCAGTAATTATTGGCAAAAAGCACCACCACCACCACCACCACCAGCAGCATCATCATCATCATCATCATCATCATCATCATCATCATCATCATCATCATCATCATCATCATCCTCGTCAGCAGAAGC
>VSDK01024409.1:70783-96791 GCA_009767595.1 Symbiodinium kawagutii
AGCAGCAGCAGCAGCAGCAGCAGCAGCAGCATCCATTCTCACATGATTCAGCTGGTGGTGTCAAACATATATTTACATGTTCATTATCTTCACCAATGATTTTGGGATGGTTGTTTATGCTCACGCCCCCCTAACGGCCCTGGAGAATTCAGTCATTTTGCAGTTCTATCGTGTTCATCTCTGGTGCGGCATGCGTTCCGTTGGGTTTGGGGGGGGCATAATAACGTTCGGTTGGTGTTATACACGTTAATCCATTGCCAGGTTGTTTTACCTGAGGGTAATGATTCAATCCTTCCTATAGGGAACGTTGGTTTCTCAGAGTTGCATTACATTTGGTTCGTTTACCAGAGGGTAGGTGATATAGATTCCTACCAGATAGCCTATTTGGTGGTTTCTCAAAGTAGGGGAACCCCCCAAATCATCCATTGATAAACCAACCATTTTTGGTTAGAAACCAATCATTTTTGGGGGTTTCCCATTTTTGAGAAATCCCCATCGACATGTCACCTATGACATGTCACCGCCACCTGGATCTCCTGTAGGCGGTACTTCACTCGTGCCACCACAGTGCCTTCGCTGCCCTCCGCGGTTCCTCCACGGTGGCACATCGTGCGGCAGAGCAGTGCCTGAGATCCCGCAGGGTTACGAGTTCGGTGGGTAATGGTGGGTGAATGGTGAGTGAGGTGAATGGGGGTGGCCAGTGGTGGTCGCAACCAAGGCATTTCGGTGCTTGATTGGTTGGTTACTGGGTTGGTTACTGGGTTGGTTACCCTCTGGTAAACTAACATGGCTGGCTGGAAAATCCACCATTTTGTTAGAGAGATTCATGGAAATGATCCATCTACGGTGGATTTTACATTGCCATGTTAGTTTACCGGTAATGGTTGGTGAATAGTTTCTCAGTGGGTCATGTGGATGTGAGATGCTGTTAGTCTTTGATGTTGGATTCATGGTTGGTTAACTGGCAAATGTTCTGTCAATGGATGTTTGACGGCTTCAGAACAAATTGTCGCGTTTGTAGTCTTCCACTGAGGGATCTAAGGGGAGCAGCTGCGGAAGCAAGGGTAGAACTGTTCACTTGAGATTTTCTTGGATCATAAATCATACCCTGCTTGGCACTTTGGGGAGGTTGATGTTGCTAGCGAGCTGAAAGGGAGCACCGGAACTGATGAACTGGGAAGCTGTAGGGTATGGGGAGTTGCCATCTACATGCTCAACATCGGCTCATTTGGGGTGAACAGAATGAGGATATTGAGGGCACTGGCATGACGATGACGTGATGACTAGATTTTAAAGTTTTGAAGATGGTACAGGGCCCGGTATCATTTTCTGATACCGGGCTGTCAGTATCTACACGGTGGTTTCTTAAAATCGGGGTACCCCCAGTTATCATCGTTTACAATAGTCACTATTAGCAATCAACCAACAGTTATTATTGGGATATCCCCTATTTCTTGGCTCTGGCTCCATTCAAAACATTTGTTACTGTAACCATCGCCATCAATCATCCAATAACAATCAACACTCCATAGCTTTGGGGTTCCACTGTTCACCCCATGGCTTCCCCGTCATGGCGACCCAGCAGTCTGGACGTCTTCCGAACCGCCCTAGCATCGCCCAGGGTGAGACCGAATCGATCCCCACAGTGGCCCTTGCAGCTCACCCTGGGCTGCGACGACTTTGTGCGAAGACATCGCTACCTGTCGATGCTGGGGACATGTCGGTGAGGAGTATGGCTCGTTTGCAGATGCAGGTTGTCACGTTTCCAATACTTTGATATGCTCAGTTTCTTAGGTTTGAATTGTAATTTGATAAAACACTACTGTATTCTAATTCTGATTAATTGATAAGTAATCAGATTCTAGTCGATTTGTTGTATTTAAATTTGTGGTTTCCTCTTGCGGGTATAGGGGACAACCGACACCCCATCAATATCGAATGCATCGAATTTTCAACAAGTTTCACATTATCGCAATGATATGGGTTCATGTCTCACTTGGGACTTGAAATACCACCTTTTTTGTAGATCGTCGTAAGTTAATGTTCGTTAGCACCGCCCTTTTGACTCAGAAGTTGCGCAATAAAAAGAAGAGAACGCCTGGGTTTGGTTGCATCTATAGGCTGTGGAAGTCCTGTTGGGTATTGATCAAAGACATAAATGCCATTGATTTTAACAACAACAGCAGTATTGCAAATATAGCCATTCATATTACCAATGAGGTTGTCTAAACATTGACTGAACTCCCTGAGACGGCGATGGAAAAAACACAAATTACCAATCGGGTACTTGTCATGGTTCATCTTTTGATGTTCTTTTCATGAAAAAAATAAACCATGACAACAAACTGGCATCGTCGTTGGCAATGCTCAGGCGGAGACCTCCCTCCCGAGTTTGTCGTGGACTTCGGGGCAACGTGTCGCGCCAGGAATGCACAGGAGCCGAACGAAAGGGCGCATGGAAGCTGTCCCTACCAGTGCTTGGATGTGAACCCCTGTGATCATGGTTACACTCTGGAAAGCTGGCATGGAAGTTTTAGAAATATAGGTAGCCCATGGTAACTCAGGTTGTAAATGAAGGATTTTTCACTTCCAGGTTAGTTTGCCAGAAAGGAGCAACCAGTCATTGAGGTCTTATGGATGTCATCCAAGGATTTCAGGGAGCTGGGGAACCAACAGATGCCAACATTGCCAGTGTGAGGACGAGGAGATTGATCTCCCAGCAGACTTCGCTGAGGACGTGCTTGCGCGACCTGGGTCGGATGGCAACTATTCTTTGCATCCACATCCTGTAGCTCGTTGCCATACAGACACTGTGCACACGTCCTGTCACCCTCCAGAAACAAAGTTCATGACGAGCTTTCCCTTCTTGAGTGCACAAGCAAAAGCGCTTTCGACTTGCAACTCCCATTGTGGAAAACAAGAACCGACATATTTTGCAAGCTTGTTAAAACATGTTGAAAGCATATCTTGTTTGAACAACGGGGGCATGTCCAAGTCTGCTGCACACCTATTGGAAAACAGTCTGTGCAGTAGAAACTTCTGGAGATTGCAGGGCTGACTGAAGCACTAACTTTGAAAAGCCGTGAAGAGCCAACTACTAGGGCCAAAGGCACAAACGTTTGCACCAACATCCACTTAATAACGAATGTTTGTTCCCTTAATTTGTCAATAAAGGATAATAAAAGCGATCCTTACTGGGAGATTCAAGAAAAAAACATTCCAATTTGGAGCAACATTAGCCATTAGTTGTCAATATGTTTATGAGGCACCGCCAACCGACCCAAAAATGGCCACATGAAACATCCCAACAGTTAGACTCATTTGGTCATGTGGTGTGAAGTGCCAGGGCCGCTGGGGTACGGGCTATTGATCCATGGCATATGGAGCTAGTCATTGCATCGACCAGCTCCACCCGGCCCGTCGCCAGGAATTCATCCGCACCTTGGGTACTCAGCGGCGCTGATGCTCAGTGACGGCTGAGGTCTACCTTTTTGATGGTGGCTGAAATCCACTGACTTGGATGTTGTGCTTTTGGGAGATGGGTCTACGGTCTACCTTTTACCACTGAAAATTGAATTTTTTGCAGTTCTTACAAGGTATTTCTAAGCCGCGATCTTGTGAACCACTGGTAACTAGGAACTAGCGGGTGATAAAACCATTTTTTTGCTATGCATCCATTTGTTGATGTGACTAGTCTGCCATATCTTGGGTTACAATTGGTTGCAGCATTACTGGATAAACAGGTTTCTATGAGTGGGTTTGTTTTAGCATATCCATTGGCCCATTGGTTATTCGATTCGTTGACTACGCCCAGAATGCGTCATCAAGCGGAAAAGAATCAGGAAACAAATTGCTCGCAGCCGAGCTAACTCCTATTTTACCATGCTTGGCGTCCAGTTGCGAGCAGTGGACACAGCAAATCTATCTACTTGGTTTACCTGCTGATGGGCGAGTCCTCGACTGACGTGGAGTCACCAGCAACTCATGGGAACAGGTCTTGCAGAAATTTGACTTGGTTGGTGGTTTTAATCATGAATTTTCGCCAGTAGTCAATTGTTAACAAAATAGTTGGTTGACTATATCACATTTTTCATGGGGGTTGAAACCACCACCCGGTGACAGATGTTTGTTAACAATAGGGGTTCACCAATCAGTAGCAATTCCCTCGCAAAAAAAATCACTAGCAATGCCCCAAATCATGATGCACTTGTTGATGCACCCCCCTTCCATTCTTTGTTTTCATCGTTAGCCAGCTGTTACCAGCATTTTGAATCGGCAACGTGGACCTGAGGTAAGTTGGGGTCAATGCACAGAACTTATGGTCAAGTCTGCAAGTTCCTGAGCGCTGCCGACAAGCGCGTGATGATATGATGGGATGCAGCAACCCTCAGAATCCCTAGAGAGCTGGAATCCACCATGGGGTTTGGTAGGCGGCCTGGAGCTAAGATGGATGGAGGGATGATGTGTGCATACTTGTGAAAAACATGTGTGCTGTTCATCTCTTCAACAATTTTCAAGCATGAAGTGAGTCACATGGACCAGTCTTAGAAAGTTGCGTAGGGAAGTCATGCCAGCACATTCTTTCCAAATCGGCTAAAACAAGCCTCCCAGCAGCAGTCCCCAATCCCCATCTCCATCATCATCATCATCATCATCATCATCATCGTCATCATCATCATTGGATATGCGACCACCAAACCATCTTAAGATACTTTCCTATACGCGGAGTCGTGTGGAGTACATGGGGCCAAGATGTACGCCCCAAGCTGACTGGGTCGCCAACGTGGCTTGCCGTGACCGTTGACTCATGCTTCATGGAGACATTGCTTTTCTCATTTGGATGGCTTATACCCACTAACTTTGGTTTTTAGTGTTTTTGGGATATGATTGATTTACCATATAACCATCAAAAAAATACTGAATCCAGTCTCCCACTCAGAAGCTAGTGGTTTCAAAATGTTTCAAAGATGCACTACTTTTTCCCCAAATCATGTCACCATTTGCTGAATTGTTTTGCTGGCTGGTCATTTGGTATGAGTTGGTTTCAAGCCATCGCCACATGAAACTACGAGTGATGCACAAATCAGATGAGCTCGGCTACGGCATGTTTGGGAGAAAACTACGTTGTTGTAGCTGTGTTGCTATTTGTGTCCACATCCTTGGTCCTCGTATATCTCAAGATTTAGCGCAAGATATATAAACAAATTGGCTTGGCGCTCCTGATATCAATGTTTTTTCTTTGTTTCCGTGACCGGGTTGAAACGCAACCCATGGATATCTGCATTTGCGTTATCTTCTGGCGGTCGGGATGGGTATGGGTATGAACCACGGTGGATCGACTGCAGGCTTTGGTCTCTTCCCAAACTGCGGCGTATAGCCACCTTGGGCGTCGGCATGACTGAGGAGGTGCTGTGGGGATACTTCCGTCGTCTTCAGTCGTTGGAGTGTGTGCCATCAAAAAAAACGATGAAAAACGACAACCTTGTGGTACAAGAATGGTTGGTTCAGAATGATCAATCAGACTTGTGTTTGTGTGTTCTTTGCAATGAAATTAGATGCAATTATAGAGTAGAAGGGGATTGTGATGCGGAATGCTGCGCACAAGTGATTACATGTCTACATCCTATGACCCTGGATTGCATTCTGTGATCATTGTGTTGACACGCCAACTGGTCATGAGCGCTTGGGTGATCATTCTGAGGCGTCCAAGAGTCTTTTGTATTGTCCCTGTAGTCAGTGGCTGCGTTGGGGATGGTCACCCTGCAGCATGCCAGGACTATGAATGGAGCAGTATGCAGGTTTGCTTGGGTCGTGGCGAACTGCTGACCGTTCGAAACATAAGCTGCAAGTGATCCTTAGTCCACATTTGCTGTGTCATCTCTGTTCTACTGTTGGTTGCGAATAAGGATCGAGAAGGAATCATTTCCATGCAATTATTCTGGTTGGTGGTTTCAAACATTTTTCATTTCCCCCAGTAATTTTAACAAATGGTTGGTCGATTAATATTTTTCATAGGGGTTGAAACCACCAACCAGCATTGTAATTATATATTTTTGTTGGCCCATTTATGGTGGCAATGGTTGTGTAGAGGTCTGGAAAGCCCTGCCATGAGTGCATTTTGATGTATATATGCGGTGTTTGATGTGCTTGGAAACGAAACACTGTCCACGTTGCACATGCACATGTATACAGCATCATTTATAGAATGGGCTAACGCCCAGGTGCCGCCGACCCCCTTCTGGTCGCCAACAGAACTGCCAAGAACGTTTTCTGGGCGGCCAAACGCAAGGATTGAAAGCGTGTAGATCACAGTTGGATGCTGCCGTGGCCCTGGTGGGCAACAAAGCTGCCAGGAGGCGGCCAAGCGCCAGGATCTGGTGGCCAACACAACTGCCAAAAAGCGTATGGATGCGGCCAAACGTGGCCTTGGTGAGCATTTGATGCTTGCCCGAGCTGCCAGGAAGGTTTTCAGGGCGGCCAAACGCAAGGATTGAAAACGTGTAAATCACAGTTTGATGCTTCGCCGTGGCCTGGGTGGCATTTGATGCTTGCCCGAGCTGCCAGGAAGGTTTTCAGGGCGGCCAAACGCAAGGATTGAAAGCCTGTAAATCACAGTTTGATGCTTGGCCGTGGCAGCGCTGTTCGAGCCAGAGTGAGGTTCACGCCTACGGCGATCCCAGGCGCCGCCCCTGCCTTGGCGTAGGCAGGGGTCGGCGGATTATCATATACGTATATTCATATATCATATATGCTTTTAAGTTTGGTGCGCACACTGAGAGGAACCAGTGTTTTTTTGGTGCTATCTGCTCTCACATCTATTCCTGCTGTAGGGCAAGCCGTGGGACGCCCCTGGCAAAAGTGTGAAAATGATCCAAGTTGTAGAAATACATCCATGCTGATGCAATTTTGTTGCACGCATGTGTTAGGAAAATGGGTCATGTATGGAAGTGGTTGTCATACTACTTGTATTTTGTTATTTGCATCAGGCATCTCATACCTGCAGATATTAGTTGTACTTCTACCGATAATTGGTATGACCATGCTGACCAGCTGTTTTGACACCAGGGGACTTTGCATGCGCTTCCTCGAACCAGTGTAACCCATCAGCGTCAGTTTTCATGTTCAGCTCGCCGTCCAATTTACCTTAATTGCAAACAATGTCGGAGAGGGCAAGGCAAACAGCAAACAATGGACGCTGAGGGGCAATCAAAACACACGTGCAACGACAAAAGTATTTTAGATGCAGGACTTGTGGTAAAAACCTTTCGTTGTTGTTGTTGTTGTTGTTGTTGTTGTTGTTGTTGTTGTTGGCCATTGCCCACTAGCAATCAGCATTGCACACCATTCATCGCCGATGGTAATCATTGATTACTGGCCATGACTAGCCTTGATCAGCATTGATCATCATGAACCAGTGTGTGAATCATTATTAGCCGGCTTACTAACAAGCTTGTTAACCCTCCTTCACATTCATTCGCAATTGCCTATCACCATGAGCAACCAGCATTCGCTAACAGCCTCTTGATCATCATACCATCTTGTTTTCACCATCCTTCCTCGTTAACACCCGCTAGCCACTATTCACCAGCTAACACCGAATCATCACCAGCTGAACGGAAGCATCATTCACCATGTCTTCAGAAACATCATTTCCCGCACTTCTTTCAGCATGGCTTTCCTTTATCTATCCAGACATTGGCCATCACCCATCAACCACCACCACCACCACCACCACTACCACCACCACCACCGGAGGTGGCCATGCAATGCGATCCACGAGCCTCGCGGCAGCTCCTTTTGTTGGACGCCCAGAAGCAGGTGGGGGGTGTCCCATGGGAGCGTCCTGCCGGTGCCGGTGGTCACACCCGGTGCTGGTTGCAGCTGGTGATGCCTTCACTGGTGGATGAGGGTTGAAAATGAGTAGTTTATGATGGTTAATGATGGTTGGTCTGATGGTTAGTTAGTTGAAAATGATGGTTAATGATGGTTGATCAAAGTAATAGGCAATGGTTGATGGTGGTTGGCTATGGTTAGCTATGGCCAATGAACATGGCTAATATGCATTCATAGGTTGACGATGGTTGGTCTATAAGGAAACCAATGGTGATACACTGAATGGTCAATAAGCTGGCTGGTCAATTGTGGTCATGATGGTTGATCTAGCATCCTGGATGCTTAGATTCTTTGTCACGGGAACGCACCAACAATCATCAACAATTACCAGATGATGCTGGTATGCTTGGATGGGTTGATGGGTCGGTTCTCAGTTTGCGTTTGAAACGCGCATTACCTTGGAGAGATTGAGCAAGTTAGGCCAAGCAGTCGGCCCATTTGTAAGAAAACCAAGCAGTGCTTCTGCGACTCTATTTCCTACCGGAGAACCCCGACGTTGGGTCGAAATTCGTCGGAGCGCGGCGATGGAGGATGGACAGCCATGGGGGTCAAGCCATCAGCAATCAGCCATATCCAGTAGTGAGCATCCCAACGTTGATCATTTGTGGGATGTGAAAAGCCATGAGCTTATGACCCACAGTCACAGGACCTACAGTATATGAGTATTCCATAGAAGTGATGACAGTGTAGAAGTATGGAATGGTACTGGATCACTAGCTCTTGGGAGGTGAACATACCATTCTCTGACAAAATGTTGCTCAGTTTGTGAATTTGTTGTCTTTTTGTTTTTGCTTTTGCTTGACTTTGGGGGATAGGACATGGCAGGACGTAATCATAGAAGATTTCTATACATCGATATGCGTCTCTATCCGCTCTATCTATCGGTATATATATGAATATATGTTCAGTTTTCTCTCTATCAAATTTTCATCATTATGTATCCATCTATTTGTGATATCTATTTGTAACTGTAAGCATCTATTGGTGTCTGTTGGTATTTACTGGCTTCTATCATCGGTGTTTTGTGATTTCTATGGTATTATATCTAGTCTATTCCACACTGTATTATCTCAATGAATTCCAGTCTACATCTACATCTTTTCCGTTAGATCTAAACCTCTATGTTTGAATATGTGTATATACTGTATGTATTTGCATCTCTATCTCTATCTTTATTTGCATCTTTATCTCTATCTCTATGTCTATCTGTCTACCAATCTATCTATTTGTTTGTTTGCCTGTTTGGCTGTCTATCTACCTACCCATCTATCTACTTGTTTGTTTGCCTGTCTGGTCTGTCTCTTTTATGTTGATATATTTATATTCATATTCTTTTAAATGTAAAGATACATATACATATATATATATACATATCTGTGTGTGTGTGTGTCTGTCTGTCTGTCTGCCTGCGTGCCTGCCTGCCTGCGTGCCTGCCTGCCTGCTCGCCCATCCATCCATCCGTCCGTCCGTCCGTTCGTCCATCCATCCACCCGTCCATCCGTCCATCCGTTCGTCCATCCGTCCATCCATCCACCTATGTTTGTGCAGAACTGCTTGTGTTGCTTGACACATCTATACCACGAGCGTGGAATCCCCACGGCCGCACGGGTGTTTAAATTCTTTGCTCCAGTTTCAACCTTTGTAACCTCAGTTCTTTTGATGGCAAGCAAGCTCGAAATAGCAGATGTTACCGCCACTAACGCGGAGGCTGCCAAGCAGGGATCCAAAGATCATCTCAGATCATTATTCAGATTCGCCAGGAAAAGCTTGAAACAAAGCAGGTTTATTTTCTTGGCGCATCAAGGGGTCAATGCACAGGTAGCAAATGAAGGCCCAAGATTCACCTCATTAGAGCATGTTTTTTTGAGTTGAACAACGTGCGTGCAGTTGTGAGATTATATTCAGAATCTTTGTTTGCATATTGTTGTCTATACAATTGTGTACAGTTTAAGTTTACGCGTGCACAGATGCATGCCAACAGGTATGCAACAAGGATGATCTCCCTCAGTCTCTATTTGTTGGCGATTTCTACGACTGAATTTAAGCTGAGGAGGATTGGAAAGCAAGGGATGCGATACACCACCAGCTGACAGCTGACCTTCCTTGGCTGAGCGAGGTCATTTTGCGTCATACCTTCTTGGATGCTGACTATGTTTATTCTCGGCACGCGGGGAAAGCCTTCACCACCTCTGGCTGCTTGGTGTGCAAGGAAAAGTCGCTAGAGTGAGAGGATGAGGATACGATACCACATGGGTATCTCAGTCTCCATTCATGTCGTGTTACCCCCGGGCAGCCAGAGATGATTTTGAAGATGATTGCTTCGCTGTTTCTCGGCAGAGATATCATTTCTGGTAGCAAGCAAAATCATCAGTAGCGTACTCTAAGATAAGAGAGAAACCATTCAGTTTGAGGGTATTCCATGGGCGCACACGCGCAGGCACCCGCACCCGCACACGCAGACACTCGCACACACGCACACACGCACACACACACGCACAGAACTGGTTGTCCCATCAAATGAGACTGCAGCCGGTCTACTGTATGCCCAACACCAGCCAAATGAAGCTATCACATTCGCAGTGGAAGCAACCACTTTCCTTACCATCATTGGTGGCTATTGGTCGAGCAAATCCTCCTCCAGCCAGCATCCAACAAATGTGCATCAGTACTTCTAGTAGTGGTCCCAAAGAAAGCATCTCATAGTTTCACCGTTAGCACACAAAAACCTCGCTTTTCATAGGGTATAGCAGGGTATAACCCTGGCAGTTTGGGAATGACTTCCCTGTTGGGGCACCACCCTTGCACCTCAGGAGCCTCACGCAAGTTGGACTCCGAGGGCTGTCCATGTGACACATCCCACCGCTGGATCCTGCGACAACTCCGCGATGCGCAACGACGCTGGCCGTCAGCACGCAACGGGCGCAACGAGTCATGGGAGCTGTGCAAGTTGCACAGTCCTCCGGTCATGATCTGATCGGTGGATGTTGGTGGTTTCAAGCATTTTTTCCCTAATATTAAAAATGGCTGGTTGGTTGACTAATGTTTTTCAGAGGGGTGGTTCAACCGCGACTGGTAATATGGTTGTGGGATTTTGGGGATCAATATTTGCCAATCAAGCATTGCATAGGTGAAAATCCCACCGACTAGTGACTGGATGCGAACAGCTAGGGGTTCAGGGTGACAGTAATATAAGTAAAACATGGTGAATCTCAAATTCCTCAGGCATCAGGACAGGCCTTTGTTGTTGACGAAACGGTCATCGCGTTACTCCAACAGTGTCCAAGCTGTATGTTTCTCGTCCCTAGCCTGGATGAGACAGACGTTTAGTCTGATGATGATGGAGAGGGAGAGAGAGAGAGGGAAACAGGCATCAGGGTCCTACTCTTTCGGTCAAGCCGACCGCGATACGCTGACATGAATTGATTCATGAAAGAAAACGGGATCAATCAACAGGGAAGGCTTTAAAATCATTCAACATCATGCAGCAACATGTTTTGATGCATCCAAGCCCCTGCAAAGCATCTCCCCAGGCAACGAAGACCGCACAAAAGGAAGCAATCCCTTACAATCTACCTTTTGGAATATGAGTCGGTCTTAAAAAAGGCCCTGCCTAGTTTGCTGAGATTGCTGGCATGTGAAATAACATTAATTAAACTTGCTATGGGGACAACCAAGTGGGATCCCCGCCATCAACCCCAATGGCATTCCAAACACTGCCATGACTAAAGAGTGAGCAACCGGAAACGCTATCACGGGACATCAGGAAGCTACTGCAAGTGGGCAGTGTGGCAGAGCTTTGGCCCTTCCTTGAAACCTCCTTTGGATTGCTATGGAACTATCTATGCAACTTTGTTTGATCATCATGTATCCTAGCAACCAACATTGCCCAACCCATGTTGTTGAAATGAAAGCTTGTCATTGAAAACTTGTTACCATCGGGTTCTTTACATGTTTGCCTTTGTTGCTTTCTACCTCTCACGGCTCAACAGTCAGTGGCTGATTGTGTAGTGTTTTTGTTGCCTCCATTCTGATGTTGCATTCCCAGTCCTACTATTGCTTGATGTTTATCAGCTTCTCATGGTAGCTACAGGCCCTGCGGGCCCGCTTTGAAGGCACCATCAAAAAATCCTTAACCAGTACTTGACTGCTTATTTTCCATAACAAACTGAGCATATTAACTGTTCAAAACTAACAGCAGTATCCACTTTTATTTTGAACTCGAGCGGTATCGCTATCAGCCGCTGATATGTTATTACTGGTAGTGGTTGGTTGATTTGCGAGTATTTACTGTATATATGACCATCAACCAGCATATAGAGAACTATGCTTTGTTAGCTATAACGTAACCATATCAATCATTTATGAGCCATTACTCAGCCTTCATTGACCTTAGTCCACTTAGAAAAGCTTGTCATTAGCCAACCATTAGTCTAGGTCAACTTGAACAAAACTTGTCGGAGGAACCAATCATCACTCGTAGCCAGCGTTAAACACATTGGAGTAACAAATCATTAATCACTGATGCTGTTTAAGTTGACTAGTGCTACTATAGCCAACTACTGTGGCTACTAATCATTAATTTATCATTAAGGATTTGCCAGCATTAATCATCAATCATTAACCAACTACTGATGTGTTAACACCTCAACCACTCGTTTGTCAAAGCACCAACCACTAGAGCTGGCAACCGAGGCGGATCTGTTGGGCAAGTGGATGATTGTGGCTGGGCCAGCTTTGGGCTGCGCCTCTACGTGGCGGAGAGTGATCGTTCAAGGGGCGGCAACATGCGTTAATGATCATCAGTGATGTGTAATGATACGTCAGGGTTGGTGTCAATGATGGGAAATGCGTGTCGAGGAATGGTTGATGCTAAGGCTTGATATCAAAGGATGTTCGTATGGGCGGATGTTCCAAACGGAACAATGCTTGACACATTTGTGTTTCGTCCAGGCCCATGATGAAGGAGGAACAGAGAGAGAGAAAGACATACCGAGGATTGAAATTGATGTTCAGCGTATGATGTATGTCACACGTGGGGGACAAACATAGTTGCAAATTGTCGCAAATGCATGCAATGCAATCTGTATATAATCAGTTAGAAGCTATACATACATACATACATACATACATACATACATACATACATACATACATACATACAGAGACTTGCGTGTTTGTTTGCATTCATACGTTCATCCATCCCTGAGCGTAGCGCAGACACATCGATACATGCACATGCCTCCTTTAATATGGTGGTTGCTTAAAGTAGAGGTACCGCCAAATCATCCAGTCATCTATAGCAGTAAACCAACCCAAACTTGGGGCCCCCTATGGCTTGAGAAACCCCTGTATGCCGTTGCAGCCGGAGAAATTCAGACCTTGTTGAAATGCCAGCTAGATCCAGCCAGCAATGTCCCACCCCGCATCTGCACATCACACTGACTTCAGCCACAACGGACTGGGGTGGTCATGCCATATACCCCAAGCCAGACCCAGACCACCCAAACGTGCAATTGTTTGATTTTTCATTACTCTGTGCTATATATGGGCCTACTGCATGGGTCAATACAGAACCACCAAGAATGATCATTTGAACATCTGTGAGCACCCCAACAATTCAGAACGCATTAATCGTGTTTGTCCATGCTCACCACCAACAACACTTCATGTACAGCTTTTCGGCTGGCCGTTAGAACCCGCTGTAGCTGATGCTCCCATGCGCTGATTCATGTGAACGAAAAACGTATTGTAAGTGGAATAATTAAGTCAAAAACGCATAGTGGTTCATAATGGTTGATATTGCTTCTTAATCGTTAGTATAATGGTTCTGCTTGTTTTGCACTATCCGCTGCCCGATATATCAAGCGCAACTATGAGCACAACTTTGCAATTGCCTCGGTGTCAGGTTTGAATCTTTGGCTTCCTGGCAACATCTTCGATTCTGGCACTGCAGACACTGCAGCACCCACTGAAGATGAGGAGGAGAATGAGATCGTTTTTCCAAACCTCTTGAAATCACGTGGCTGGGTGACAACTTGCCGACCCTTGTGTCCATATGTTTTTCCCCTTGTTTGCAACTCATCGTATGAGCTTAGCAACATCCCATACCCAGCAACATCCCTTTTCCTTGCAATTTGCGAGCTGTTTATTTACAGGATGTTGGCTGATTTCTGAGCATAATTGCTAGTGGATATTTTGGGGGGTTCCCTATTTCGAGAAATGCCGGTTTGAGCGATTGAATTTGTGAATGACTTGGTCCAGAACACTGATTGCAGACTTTTTGCTTTTATGTGCTGTGTATTTCCGCCTGTGTTAAAGTCAAGGTGCACATGTACACAGCCTAGAAACATCAGAAATCGTTTGGACGCGCCAATGAAAACATTTATTTATGGGTGGTAATGTGTTGATTTGTGACCAAGATATCTATAGATGGATGCATGTTGATTTATGAATATCGTCAACATGCTTGCTAACAGATCCGCAGCGCTGGGTGGCCGAGGTCAGTCAGGAGGCCTGGAGGACCTTTGCCGGCGTTTTCGACCACGGTGATCCAAGAGCACCGTTGGGTCCTGGTCCAAGCGTGGAAGGTTCGCACTTCAAATCATCAGACGCAAGAACCAACAATAATTAATTAATGTTAATTATTGTTGGAATTGCAATTCAACATTGTCCGATTGAGGAACATGGCGCGAAGATTCCGCAATTCGATTGCTGCAGCACAGAGTCGCGCCACCAGTGCGTACTCCAGATGGGCCAACGCGCGCCAAAAGTTGCCTTCGCTGAGGCTGAGAATTGTTGATCAATAGTCACTGACGGTTCTGGGGGAGGGTGACGTGTAAAGCAACAAAAAGAAAGATGTCAAGATCCAATCTTTGTAGGCATCCCAAGTTCGTTAGTTTCAAGTTTTTGTTGTGTTGGAGGGTGGGGAAACATAAAGACATCTTGGCGCCTGGGAGTGCCCAGGCTGTACAACAGAGCCACTCGAAGAGAAGCAGTGTGTAGCAACGGAACAAGCATCAACTGCTTCGTTGACCATTGAGATAAAGGGGCAATGTTGTTTTTTATTTTCCTTCATTTGTCCTAGTCTGTCTTCAATAGTTCTTCAATCCTTTTCTAAATCATCACCAAGGGCCACTAGGGATTCCACGTTTTGCCTTAGAACCATACCCCCGTTGAGGTGGTGGAAGCCGATAATCGCGCAGCGCCTGCCAAGGTGCAAGCTCAACCCCAAGCTCGCCAAGGCAGCTGGGGGTGGCATGGTGTCCCATGTGGTTGTTGCTGTTGCATCATAATGTTGGTTTCTGATTAGTATCTACCAACCAATAATGGTGGTTAATAACCAACAAACTATAGGGAAACTAATGGCTAATGATGGCTGATTAATGTTGGTTTCTGATTGGTGTAACCCCCCCTAGTTAGTAATGAAAATAGGCATGAAACCAACAGGTAGATACGATCATCAGAAACCAACATTAATGCCTATTGTATTGAAGGCTCACGTTTCTTCAGGAGTCTTCACCGCAACTGCTCGAATCATTGGGTTCTCTCGCGCTGCGTTGGATAAG
This sequence comes from Symbiodinium kawagutii, assembly GCA_009767595.1. Lineage (NCBI taxonomy): Eukaryota > Dinophyceae > Suessiales > Symbiodiniaceae > Symbiodinium > Symbiodinium kawagutii. Next base: position 86,242 of record VSDK01024409.1, read on the forward strand.
TTCAGGCTCGTGTCGCCGCCCTGCAGATTGCTGGGGAGTGGCGCACTCGGAAGGGGCTGGCCTGAGCAGGATCAGCGGGAGCCTGTTGGCCCAGCGCAGCTGGGTGCAGGGGCTTACATGGCTGCCCAGGCTAACAGTAAACCAGCCATTGGCCACATCTCGACCAATCTCCTTAGGTTGTAGGTCTCCGTCATGCATGGGAGCAATTTGGTTGCTGATTTCCAAGGATGACCATATTCATGTACCACAGCAGAAAGCCTCTATATATTGTCTCCGTACTTTTCTTAGATCCGTTCTTTCAACCCATCGAAACCTTTGGATTGCGATGGCTTGTCATCGAAATTTTGATGTCCCTGCCCAGGCATTCAAGTGCACAATGGAATAACCAATCATGCCTGGATTGGCTTTTGTTTTCTTCTACGGATCTATATTGAACATCGTCCACTGCAAACGGCTTTGCATTTTCCCGTGCTCAGGAATAGCAAATGTGTGAATTGTGCGTGAGTATTTTGTGGAAGGAATCGTTTCTGGTGCGGACATCACATAACATCACATTTAGAAACATTGAACTATATGGTAACCCTGTTACAAACCCCCTGTTGGAATGCTAAATCATCAACTCATCATGGTTAAACTGGTTGTCTCATTGATATGGATCTACCATATTTTTCACTCGTAAATGAAACGTGCATGGTAGAACTGCACTGCCGGATCTAGCGCAGCGCCAAGGGAGATCCCGCAAGAGCTCATGGATGCAGCAAATTCAACAGGGAAACCACAGGAGGACCGTTGGAACCGTCTGGCCTGGCCAAGCAATCAAAACCTAAACGATTTCTGAGTTTCAATGGTGAAGGTAGAAAAGAAAGTACCAGTAAAGATCTAATATGATCTAATCTAACACAATTTCCCAAGGTCCCAGCCCCAACCTAGTAGCTAATGGTATCTAACATATATATAACTTATATCCAAGTGATTGTCATTGTTGGCCATTTCCCTCAACGGAAATTCGCGACAGGTAGTTCTCCCCTTAATGGCTCCACAGGAGGAGCAGCTGGTCTGGGAAGGCCGTGGCGAACAGTCTTGCCCGCTGAACCAGAAGGAAGCTCCAAAACCCAAGGCGAGGAACGTTTTTTTTTTCACATGTTTAGGTTTTTTTTCATATGTCAAATGCCGCATATTTTGTCTTTTAATGGTTGGATATGGTTGGTCAATATGCATCTTCAGAAGCGTCCTTACGAAAAACAACTACAACCATGGTCTGGATCAGAGAATGGCGAGAGAGAGAGAGAGAGATGGTCTTGATCGCTTAGTTAAGCTGGTTGGATGGGTCATGAGCCATTTTCAACATGTTGCTGACCTACGGACCTACCTTTGGCTAGCATGCCACGAGTTTTGCAGTACCCCTTTGCTAGCCAGGTAGGTAGCTGTAGCCATGATTATCAACGGAAGCATGATGAGGCTTCAGCAGAGCTTCAACTAGAAATAGCATCGTTCTAAATCCAGACGTTGGTTTTAGATTGAGTTTTCCCAAGTTTTGCGGTAGAAGTGATGCTCTGTATGAATCTCTGGTCAAAGTAACTCCTTGTGATTCCTTGTGTGTCGGTCAAACCACAGAGCAGGATCGCCGTATCGTGCACCAGGCCACTAGCCATTTCACAAGGGTACAACGAACATAGGAAAAACAAATGGTCGAGCCTAGCTATGTTATCTACAGTATGCTACAGTAACTATTATTTATTGCATTGTTTCATTCAACCCACTCATCATTGACATTGATACAGCTACCCTACAACTGCCACGGCATGACCACGAACGTTGACCATGCTTATCACTTGTAGTAGCTGTAGCTCGTGGATTGGCAGATGGAGCCACGACTATGACTACCACCGACTAGCCACAGTTCTAAGGGTGGCTTTGATTGGCACTCAGGGTATCAACTGTCAAGATGGGATAGGCATAGATTAGGTACAAATGATGGCCCCCAATCAGAGAGCGGTTTATCGACTGTAACATATAATATAGTACACACTGCGACAGCTGATGCGTGATTTGCTCATCACCATCCATCCATTCATCCTTCGACTTCGGGTGCCGTTCACCAGCAGTTTCTCTTTGAGAAACAGCTGGACGATGCAAGGGTCATGATGTCATGCTGAGTCATGTTACCATGAATGAGTTGGTTTACGCGATTAGGAACAGAGGCACATGGTGCCAAAGTTGAAGCATGTATATACCAAATTGTTGAGAGACACTGATCAAAATGGAGTGTTGACCCCCATGGCATCCCATGGTCATTGTGTTGGCTAAAACAGAGCCATACAGAGCTCAGGTTTGGCGGAATGTTGTTGCCACAGGAGTCAATGATGTCACCGATTTTTCGAAGTGTGGGGGTGCAAGTGAAAATAGAGTGCCCCAGGCCCCAGGCATAGGATTGACCAAAGCTTAGTCGCATATGGTCACGGCATTCCAGGGGCCAACAGTGTCCATCAAAAACTACCACATGAACAGAAACCTGTTTGCTCGGATGTTCGCTCAGCTGATTGTATAGTTGACCCATCATTGGAAGGCCCGTGTAATCCAATGCCCTGCTGCCAGGATGACAGGAAGAGGGATAGAGGCAAAGTGAAAAGCGGCGCTGTTGGTCTTCGTATGCCTTTGTAGCAACTGAGACACCGTGGAACCATTGATCAGCAATGTTTTGAATATTCTTCATATATCTTTAGATAATTTTCCCCAATCTTTAGGATGGTTGGTTGGTTGACTAATGTGTTTGGGATGGCTTTCCAACCAGGTGTGCCAACGTCCATTGAAACTCCATCATCAGGACTCAAATGCATGCTCATGATGTTGAATTCAACTAGGTTGGGACATGGTGTCAGGGACCACAGGGCAAGGTAACAAGGTAGTTCACACAAATTCAATTTAACAACTGAACGCCATTGAAGGCCTACAAAGCTGTTTTACCTGTGCTGAAAATGATGATTACCCAGGCAACATGGCTCCAAGCCATTCAAGGAGAAATTGTAGTTTTCAAACCTGTGTGAGAATAGTTTAATGCTCATCTTAATGTATTCTTTGCTTGCCCTAATGATGCCAGGTGCTTTTGATGCAACATGATGAAATGAGCCATGCATTTTCTATTTATCGATACTGTAGTGCCTGCAATTAAATCCTAGTTACATCTTGGGAGCTCCTGGTAGTTACACTCTGACTACTTGGATGCGCATTTCCAGGTAGCAACTGAAAACTAAACATGGGTTTATAGATGTTTATTGGGGGCTACGACCCACTTTCTAAGGCAATGTACTGTGGTTGTATCCCAGTTGTAACCCCAGCTGCGCATCTAAGTTGGGATGCCCAGTGACAGCGATTTCTCAGATGATGGCCGAGAACCCCGGCGCGAAAGACGTGGCCGGCGGCGGAGAGACAGCCGCGGGCCAGACAGGGAGTCGGACACTTGGTCTTCATGGCGGAAGGGCTTCCCTATGCATCCAGTTACCATGAAATGTGAACTGGGCACCAACTCCAGTCATGACTATAGCTGGTAGAAACCAGCTGGTTACCTACTATTTCATGATATTTGGATTGAGCACGACAGGACTATAATAGAGAATAGAGAGACAGAGACAGAAAGAGAGAAACAAGCAACAAACATCGTTCTCATCATGCCACAATATCAAGTCACAGGCGGAAAACTAAACATGAGCATTGCAATGGGCTGTACATGAATCAAAGCTGCCAGTGTTTGAAAGATGGTGCCACACAGTATTCCAGAACTGGTGGTTTCTCAAAATAGGGGTACCTAAAAATGGTTGGTTGCTATTATAAATGGCTAATATTGGATGATTTGGGGGGTCCCCTATTTTGAGAAACACCCAACTGGATGCAGAAGACTATGTCGCGACATGTTTTTATTGACACTGACGCTGCGCTTCAATGTTGCAAGGCGAAGGAGGAGCAGATCGCCAGCGGCTTAGATCAGACCTGACTGTTCAGAACACACGCGCAGTTGCGATGCTGCAGTGGACACTATACTGTTGACACGATAAGGGCACAGAATTGTTTACACCTCCATGTAGATCATGAAGGACTTCACGTTTATTCCAGAGTTTGTTCATGTTTGGCTTATGTTGGCTTATTACTACACATGATTAGTATTGGATGATTTGGGGGTACCCCATGAGAAACCGCCATCTCAACCCATCCAAGGCGGCAGCAAGCCAAAGAGGCTGAGGCAAAGGCGCCGCTCAAGACCAAGTCTTTGGGCAAGAAGGCACGGACAGATGTAGGTCATGGCAAGGGGCGATGAAGGAACCTATGTGGTGGTTTCTCATCATTGGGGACCCTTAAAAATGGTTGATTTGCTTCTAATAATGATCAACAATGGATGATTTGGGGGTACCCCTATGTTGAGAAACTACCATGTGTCATCAAACCTTTTGCCGCTCCCCTCCAGCGTGTTGCTCTCATGTAAGGGGATCCCCTCATTGAACCCCACTAGATACTAGGAGCCTCACAGAAGGGCGATGCAGCACAGGTCGCCGCATCAATGCTTCACAGCGAGGGCCAGGAAGAAGCTGAGGAAGATGAGGCGAATCCACCCTGGGTGGGGATAGATTTGACATTTGGATGCCCAGAAATCGAAATTTCTGTAGGATGAGCAGTTGTCACCTTTTGGATGATGATGCTGAGACATGCATCCTGGGGGCACGGTTAAATTGACAAGTCAAGTCATTGCAGAGCCAGATCGATGCACCGAAGCCACTATGATTTGCTTGCTTTCTTGCCACATGTTGGGGTTGGATGCCGGCATTTGTGACCCCCGTGTGCAAATCTGTTTCAATATTTGCGCTTCATGGCGGTCCTATGGCTCCTGTCTAGTTGATATGGATGGCTGTGCTCCATCAATGGAGATCAATCATGTAGCATCATCAGCAACTATTTGCCATAGCCATCCATCCGCTGCAGCGTGTAGGTTGAGGCCGTTCCCAACACTGAGCTCCTGGTCTTAGGCTCCTCGGAGCTCGAAACTCAGTGAAGTGCCAAGGGTACCAGTTGCTAATGGTGGCAGTTGATGCTAGTAGAATCTAGTAGGTATACATGTGTGCATACATACATGTTACATGATTATATACATATATTCTATATATATATATATATATTTGTGATTTATGATATGCCACTATGTGCCAGCATTCTGTGGATAGTCTAAGACCGAATCCTAACCCAACTTCTGACTGGGGTGACCCACCTTGCAGGTCTTATTCCTACGAATGGTCGGGAGATGAAGAGGAGATCATCAAAGCCAAGGTGTAGAGCCCCTTGCGGGAAGCATTGGGAAGGGTTGGGTGGTTCTTATGGGTTCTGCTGCTGCTTCATGATGGGCAGTTGTAGCTAGGATCCTGGATGTCACGTTGTCACAGCATGTTTCAGCAGATTGCGAGTTTGGTGTCTCGTTGACAGACAGTGAAATCATCTGCTAGTTCCGTGATGGAAGGACCTTGATAGTGATTCCTTAGTTCATTGTTTGGAGCTTCACTGGTCAGGCAGCCAGACAAGCCGCCAAAGACGAGCGGCAGAGGAGGCTGCAGGAAAAACGCGAGGAGCAACGAAAAGCGGAGGACTGCGGTTGGAATGAGCAGACTCGGTGCGTGTATGCAGCTGCTTGCCTCAAAATGCCTACGGCATTATGTCCCTGTAGGCATCATTGTTGGGTTCTTGCGCGTCGTTGATTGTTCAGTTTGCCGAGGCCCATCCCAGCATCGCATCAGATGTCGCCTTGCAATTTCTGCCTGCTTTTTGGCTTGTCCTGTGCCTTAGGAGCAACGGAAAGCGGAGGAGGAACAGCGGGCCGAAGAAGCACGAAAAGCAGAAGAAGCCCGGAAGGAGGCGTGTCTGACGCCCTGCAATATGGTGTTTGCTGCTTTAACGGCCTCCCAGGGAGCAAGTGAACAAGTATGATAGGTGAATTGTTTAACACCATGTGCCTCAAACCATCCTCACATTGCTTGGCCAACGGCCCACGAAGTATTGATCAGGCATTACTGTTGTGGCTAATCCTATCGTTGTGAAACAACGATCGCGATGAACCACTGCTGACCAGCTCCATGTTACATCAGCCATAAAGCCAACAAGATGAGTGGCAAAACATGGCTGGATGTATGAACAACAAATAGATCTCTCACTAATTCCACCACCTCGGCGCCTGGAGCATTTTTGGATGTGTATATCTATCTCTATAATACTTGTAATCCGAAACCTTCATCAGTAGGTATAGGTACAATTGATCTAAGCTAATTAAATAAGCTATATCCTTATAACAGAACTATAGTGCCTATACATTGGTGATCATTATTGATTAGGTTGCATTGACCTTCACCCATGGCTTTACAACCTGGGTGAGCTGGTTTCTACCATTGTTGTAACTAGGGTTGGTTACCTATGTACCTTGGTGATCAACAAGCTATACCCTGGTAATCATTAGTTTACCCATGAAGCTACAAGCTACACCCTGGTAGTAGAATTAGTGTAATTAAGCTACACCTTGGTTATCACTGAGTCTAATGAAGCTTCATACCCTTGTGATTTACCATGGGTATGAACATCAATTAGACTAGACCATAGTTAACTCAATGAACTTGCCTAATGAGCATCATTAATGACCATGGTATAGCATTGAAGCCATGGTATAGCTTACATGACCCAATGAACTGATAGACCTCCGGTCATTGGTGCGCTACGCCATGGATTCATCACCTGGGCACCGGGCCCCCCGGGGCTGGATACACATCCGCCGTTGTGAGGCAGAACGCCAGGAGGCCGAGGCCAAGGCCAAGGAAGCGGAGGCCATGCGCGTTCCGCCCACAGCTAGTGCTGCGAACGCGGGTGGTGAACTCAAAAGTGGACTCAATGATTGGATGATTGGAGCTGAATTGGATAATTGATAGGAGTTTGTTAAGTCCACAATTAACCACTAGCTAGTGAACGGAGCCAGTTAAATTCACAACTAGTGAATTCACCATGGTGATGGAGTTAGTAATTGCTGAATTAAGATCATTGTTTTTGTGTCAAAGGTTTTTTGGTTGGTGGTTCGACGCATTTTTGTTCACAAATGTTTAGGGTAATTAGTCGGTTGGTTGACTAGTATTTCTCGTAGGGGTGGTTCAACCACCAATCAGTTTCATATGGTTTCTGAACTGCTTGCTCGGCGAATACAGCGTCAGTTCATTGACAAGCCGCGATGGTTCACCAAGCCCTTGTGGTTGTTAGGCGAAGCGCAAAGCGGAGGAAGACATTGCCTTGGTTCGAAGTTCTTCTCAGGATGGGATTGCTGGGGCATGCTGGGGCATACTGGGGCTGTGCGCGTGTTATTTATGTACTTTAACCTGCTTTACCTGTCAATAGAAGGTCAGCCCAGGTTGATCAAACTATGCTCACATATTTCTCGCACATAGTGCAGAAGCCCACCCAATTGCACCCAGCCACACGCATGTTCAGAGCGAGAGAGATATATGTAAAACATGCATGCATACGCACACATGCATGTTGACTTCAAACCAATCAACAGCTGTTGCTTGACCAATGGGATTGATTAATGGTGACCCAGGATTAATCAGGGGTTTATTAATCCTGGGTAGCCATTATTGATTATCACCTAGTCCAATCTCGGAGTCAACCAGCGGAAGCTACCGTGCAGCGTTGGGTTTGGTGGCGGCCACCCATCTCTCAGAAACGCGTAGCCAGTGGGTTGAATTGCGTACTGCGGCTGGCTATGGCATTTGCTTTGGATGGTTTTTTTGTGCGTGCGTACAGACTGATGAAGTATCCCACTGGCTATCTTATATAGCTATGTCATTAGCTTTGGGATGTCATATAGCTATGTCATTAGCTTTGTACAAGCATATGAAGCTGTACATTTTGGGATGCTCACCGAGGTAGAATGTATTCAGTCATGATCTTGAGATACCTTGTTTTGACTGAAGGTAGCCTTAAGCTATTCAGCCTTGAAGGAGTGTGTCCATCCGCGAACTCTTCTTTGGTTTGCAAGCTGTGGATTCCAGTGTTGAAGGCTGAAGCGAGGTTTTCTGGAGGGAACACGACATGTGCTATCCTGGTATATAGCTCTAAAACCATTGACCATCCCGAACTCTTATTAATGGATATTAATGTAATGAATCACCAGTATATAACAACCCCTAATCAACTAGCATCCGCTTCCAACCAGTGTCAATAATGATTTGCAATTGTTAATGCATTGATAGCGATGATCCAGTTGCATTCAAGGAGGATCAAGGAGGCATACCTTTTGCTTCAGACGCTTTGGCTTAAGCTGGGCCTGCGGATTGTGTGTCCCATGGCCATCGAAGGGCAGGCTATCGAGCCGCCGAAGAAGAAAGCCAAGAAAGCAAAAGAACTCCCCAAAGATGATCGTCAAATCCAGTTCCGGAACTACATTCCAAGAACGCCGGAGCTGAGGGACCATTGTCTTCCCAAGATCACTTCTGCAGATATCGAGGCACAGATTGACAAAGAGATTCAGGAGGCCATTGCAGCGGCTGAGGATACCGATGCAGTGCTGGCCATAGCTCCGCGGAAGCCCAACTGGGACCTCAAGCGGGATGTTGAGCGGAAGATGCACACACTGGCGGCTCGCACCGACCGCGCGGTCGTTCAGCTCATTCGCCAGCGCATTAAGAAGGATGAAGGCGGAGAGGCCAATCTCGAAGACAAGAAGTAGATCGCAGGCGCCTGTAGTGTCACTGCTTGGGAGCGGGATGCAGCAAAAAAAATGGCTTTGCTGCTCGCATGAGCCTCGGGTCCACAGAATCCTGGCCGAATACTGGGAAAAATGAAATTTGGGCCCAGAGAATGAGCTCTAAAGGGGAAAGGATTCTGCAGAATAGATTTCCAACATTTGAGCGTTGGCGTGGATTTGGGTTTAGAAAGACTTTGGTTCGGGGGCGTGCCCCTGTTGGCCAGAGGGAGGACAATTATCTTGCAAAAAGAGGTAGGAACACCCGAGAGCAAGGTAGCCAGCACGCTCCAGATTTCATTCCCATGGCACAAATATCTTTCATAGATCAAAGAAAATTCCAAGAAGAGGCCGAAACGAGGCAAAAGCCAGCAAGGTTGAGAATTCTGTCCGTCCTGCAGTCCATTTTTTGGCTTTGATGTCCTAAGGTGATTTTATGCAGACCACGAATGTCCATCGGCTGAAGCAAGAAGAAGCAAAGGGGAGGGGAGAATGAGGCAACAGCCTTCGCTTGCGCTACTGGTAAACATATAATTCTTGGGGCGCACCCAAATCATGCTTGCTGTAGGAGAGCACCTTGTTAACAAAGGAAACAAACCATACATGACTGCCATACATGGCTTCTTTGCCGGTATTTGTACATGATGTACCCCCATGGTGAACGGCCTTGCATTTGGTGCATTCTGGCAGGCAACGAGTAAAATCAAATAACCACCAGTTGAAATTGCGAAGAAAAGTCCTGATTCACAAAGACTTCCCAACAAGACTGGCCTTCGTACCATCCAGATCCCTCCACCAGCAGCCACACAGCTGACGCTTTTTCGCCATGGCCATGAGCATTGCACCTGTATGGCGACGATCCGTGACATGCAGCACAGTGCAGGGCTTGGATTGGCCCTTTCGGGCGCCTGTCCATGACTCGTGATGACCTGCTGCCTCCATGAGAATCCAAGAAAGGAGAACATCGCAAAGCAGTAAAACAAGGGAGGACCTCGAGTCACTAGCGCTGATTTAAGATTGTTTTTCAGAAAAATCTGCCCAAGGCGGAACACTGGCATGTAGTTGATGACCAGAAAAGATAGATTTGAAGAGACCATGGGGCTTTTGCTGCGGGCTGGTGTTGTTCATCAAAGATTGTCGATTTCTTAAGCATCAATGCACAGCCACTGACTGTGACTCCCAGGCAACGACTCAGTCTCGGCTCTGGAGTTACAAGGCATAGCGCGAAACGGGCGGTCGCTTCATCAGAAATTCATGTGCATGGGTAGCAAAACGTTTCAACCATCAACTATTCAACAACTGATTCTTTATTGATGATACTTGTTGATCCAGAATCACATCAATATGATATTGCGAACATTCAACACTTTCAACTGTTCGCATTCTTATTTAGCAACTACAGAGTGGTGCCCCCGGCTTACAAGTTGGTTAACGAGCCATTCAACTTAATTGCACTTCTATCAGCGTACCTGGAGTTACACCATGGCAGGCTAGAACCTAAATTACCTAACTCCGGGGTACTACCCTGGAGCTATTTATCATTAATGGCTACCCCGGATTAATAAACCCTAGGTTTATTAATAGGGGGGTACCATTCTAATGGGAAACCAGTCGGCTTTTGGGGGATACCCCCTATGATCATCAACCAGGGGTTTAGCTTCATCCTGGGTTACCATTGCCAGTTGCATTGGTGAACATCTCAACTCTCAACAGTTCGACTTCGCCAAAACAGATCGAGCCTGGTCCGGGCATCGCTGGAGCCCTGTGCTCTTCGCCTTACGGATGCCCAATCGGTCGG
>VSDK01024409.1:96842-112608 GCA_009767595.1 Symbiodinium kawagutii
CGTGCCAAGATAAGCATTGCAGACGTTTGCACTGCATTTGTGAGCTTAAAAAAGCTCAATGTATTGATATTGTTGGGCGCAATATAATATATATGGTAGGGTCAATTTTAAATTATTGTTGAAGATGGGTCTGTAAAACAGGCGGACGGTAGATTCGCAATGAGTACATCAGCACCTTCGCCAATGACCTGGGGATTGTCGGTGACCCCCAAGGTGACCAGAAATATAGATGGTAAGCCGTTATCAATTGTTGATGGTGGTCAGTCACCCTTCATTTTTCAACGTTGCGCGCCGGCTGGTTCGGCTATACCTTTGGTAACCCTTGAAAAACCTTGATTTTTGGGAGGTTGCAGCCTTGGGGGACCTATAGCACCTTGACTTCGCCCATCCGCGGCGTGTTTCGGCAGGGGAAGGCAGCTGCTTTTCGCCGGCGCCGGCTGATCAGCCTGGCCTCGCTACCGTGGCGCGGCGGTAGCAGGTGGGTTGGTTCAACCCCGTGATTTTGTGGTGAATCGTTTGCTTCAAAGGGATGGGTTTCGCAAGGGGTTGATTAAGTTGTTAAGTGTGGTTTTGCCACCATTTTGTTTGCTTAAGAGATGTGGAAAGTGGTCAAGGGATGGATTTGGTGGCGTTGAACCAGATTGGTGACCATCCAAAGCATGGTAAGTGGCAAATGAGATTCTAAACTACGGTTGCCAACCTCACGGATTGGGGAGAGAGTCTTCATGTTTAGCTGCTGCTCGCTGGGTGGGACATTTTTCTGAGTATGGAATGGCTTTCAGCATTATGTAAACATCAGCGTGAAGAATTCAAAAGCGATCCTTCACCCACTGGATGATAATTTCAGGAATTGTTGTGGGTATGGCAACCCTCGAAGTCGGCACATGAACATCTCAATAAAAACCATTTTATTCCATCTTTGTTTTCTTTTTGGATCCACTGTCAATGAGCCCAAGCCTCGCGAAAGACATAATTAGTCTATTGATGTCTATTGGTTTTTTTGTTTGTGAAAGTCATTGGCCAAGGAGTTTGCTGGCAGGTTGGGAAGCCCATTGTGCTTGACACTTGTGCCAAGTGATGCTCGTCTAGGGGCGGTACATGCTGGCATTATTAAACATGTTTTCCCAAGTTGGGCTCCCAAGATTGATATTTGTGTAGGTAAGATCATATAAGTGCATCCTGCGAGTAGTATCCTTTGTTGAAGTTGATTCTCCAAAAGGTATTGCATTGCCTTGAGACTACTTGCTGTTGCCATTGCCACGACTCGTCTGAGGTTTTTTGCAGGCGAGCTGCTCTTATGGGGGAAGAGCTTTGACGCTGAAGCACATGACCCAGGGGCAAAGATTGATTCCAATTGCTGTTGGTGAAAGGCCATTGAATCAAGCTCCTCCTCTAATTTTCTGTAATTGATCCCTTTAGATTTATTTATTTATATTGTTTAAATCTATTCTCAAGAAAATGAAGATTCATCTATATGTATATGATTTTGTTTATTGATTTGGTACTTTCAAGCGGGCGTGGGAGGCAGCCACAACTCCCTCCAATCACGCATCACAACAATGACGACAGTGAACGGCACCAAAAGCAGGAGAAGGGGGGCATGCCGGGCATGCCAATGTCCTGAGTATTGTTTGAGATTACGCCTTGCCATTGTTTCATCACTTCATGTTCGTGATGAGTTCCCCAACTTGGTACCATCATTGGGTCCACCATTTGGAAATCATTCAATCCACCATTGCTAACCTATTTTTTGGACCATTCTTTACCCCCTGTTTACCAGATCTTTGAATCCATGCTTGGTTTCAGCATTCATGCTTCGATGGTTTACCTGGCTATGGCTTACCCATGGCGCCGGATGAGATCAGCTGAACAATGTTCCAGCAGCGGGGCTTCCCACGGGTTTGCCTTGGGAATGCCTCAGCTGACTATCCACATGCGGTGCGGCGGTGACTATTTTCATGGGGGTTTTAAGGACTAGCCAATTTCTATGAACCAATTTTTACTATGTTTATGAACCATGGGGTTCTGCACAAGACAACATGTAAGCACTAGCTTGTATTTTTTGTGTATGTATTGTTTATGTTGATTTTTTGGATTAGTACTTTGAAAACTAATTTTGTTGTGAGATGATGACCGTCCTCATGCGTATTTTTAATCTGTGGGAATGGTAGACTGTTGGTCATTGTTGAATATGACGCACTATGAACCAACCATTTGTGTCCATTGTTGTTCAGTGTGAGTCGCTATGAACATCTCCATCATTCTCGCATGCTTTTCATTGTTGGTTGCCAGCCGCTGCTGTGAATCAGTGTTCGAAGATTTCTTTCAAATTTTCCACTCGTACCCTATTTCCTCGTTGCACCCCCGCAAATGGACATTATTCACCAACCATTCACCAAGCATTTCTGCAGGTGCAGGGGTTCCCGGGCTGCTGATTGGTGGCAGAAAGATCGGCGGTGTGCGCCGATCGCGGCGACGAGGCTATGCCAGCGAGGCGCGCGTGTGAGAGCCCGGAATGGTTTGGGTCATGATGGTCAGACTCAGGCAAACTAATTTGGTTGCATCGAAAATCCTCTATTTGTAATGGATTTCATCTTTGAAAATGATGATTTTCGGCGCAACCAGGTGAGTTTGCCAGACATTCCATCAATCCAGCATAGCAAAGAAAATCACCCGGCTTTTATGGAGAAAAAGTGGGAAGCCTTCACTTGGTGGATTATCCATTATTATAACTGTGTTTGATCAGCAGAGGGCATCTCCCAATGGTGAATATATAGCTCGATGACTCGATGACGGTGATAAAGATGGTTTTGATGACGGTGATGCTGATGCTTGCAAGTGTTGACTTCAAGCTAATGACACGTATTTTCCCATATGGTTTTGATTGCAATGGTTCATGATGACCGTGATGGTTTTGATGATGGTTGAAGACATGGTTTGTGAAATCGACTATGGTATCAGGGCCTTACTGTTTGTGGCAGCCATGGTCGATATTTTTGAGCAAGCGTTGATAGGGGATGGTGATCTAATTGGCCGGGGGCTTCTACTGCTCCATGGCTGAGGCAGAGCGAAAAAGTAGAAATATCGAATCGACACGAAGACATAATGGAACCCAAAATTTGAGCGCTGCCATCATCCGCTAACAGGAATGCTATGTGCAACATGCATTTTTCGCCAGCAGTGGTGCAACCATTCTGGTGTCATTTGGTTTCGAAACAAGCATGGGCTGGGGTTAGAACAAACAGCACGGGGGACATGTAGGGCAAAAACCATAATGACAATCGGCTGCGGTAAGCGGAGGGACGTCCAGGTAGATGAACCCGAAAATATCAAAAAATCACCAATTGTCACAGGTTAGATGGTACCCCCCTTGGGTGCCCCCTTTAAATGACAGGTAAACCGCAGATGAATCTTGGCAGACCAATCCACATTTTAGCGTGGCAAACCACTGGTAACCTGAGGCAACCATCACCTCCCCTGCATCGACCCCGGTGGCTCAGGTCCTGCCTGGCGCGGTGACCGCTGCTGAGGCGCAACAGTTGGTGCCAGGCCTGCGGCTGTTTCCAGAGTTCCTCAGCGAAGAAGAAGGACAGGAACTGCTGCTGGTGGGTGGTGGTTGTGTAACCAGTAATATTGGTTCGCAATAGGGGGGAGGTATTTTTTTTCAAACATTTAGGTTAATAATGGTGAATAATAGGGGATAACTAACCACTGAAGTGCAACGTGGGGTGCAGCGTGGGTCATCTTCTGCAGGATTTGTGATGCTTGGTTGGTTGGAATGGCGATGGAGAGAGAGAGGTTGGTTGGGTCGTACTTTTTCTTGAAGTTGTAACCACCCACCGTGAACACAGATGAAGACCCCAACTGGACCGGATGATTTGTATCGATTTAGATCGGTGGTGGAGAATTTGTCACTTGGAAGCTGTGGTTTACCCAAGCCACGGCACTAGGTCCACAGAGATCCCTGTTATGTAATTGCTGGGGGCGAAGCATATCATGAACTCATCGCGGTCCTGAAGAATTCCTGCTTGCCGTTTTGACAGAAGGAGCGTCGCTGGATGGTCAGAAGGTAATAGGTAGGCCCAGGTAGGTGTCATTGACGGCCATCGAAGCTTTGAACTCTGTAATTGGGCAAGTCCATTGAGTTGAACTCTGTAATTGGGCATGCAGTCTGAGCATGTCTGAGCCATGATTGATGGAGAAGGAAGGACAATTCATATAACTGCTCATGATCAGCAAGTGTTTAATTGTTTAGTTTTTAACGCCAGTTTCATTTTTAAAGATATTTTAGACTGGCTGATGGGTTGGTTGATAGTTGATTGTTACTCTTTGCTAGTTGATGAGCCATCAAAAATAGCAGCCCTGGGCCATGGGTGCTTTATTCACTATGAAGTTGATGAACAACCCACCGCAGCATGAAACTGCACAGCGTTACAGCGTTGTACAGTATTGAAAGTGAATGTGGGTGTTGCAGTATCCCTGTCCATCATCAGTCACCATGGATCGCCACTTTGCGTTTTTTGTTAAAAACTTATCGGTCGTTGGTTGTATTGATCATGATTTTTTCGTTGCGTCTTTGGAACCATTGTATTCTCACCGCCTCCCCCCTCTCTATTACCATCGATGATCAGTCACTATGACCCTATTAATGATGAGTCAAATTTCCTAAGATTGGTTCATTTAGCAAGTTCCTAAGAGGTGGCTTTGGCGATCCCTCACCAAGCGCAGGAGAGGCTTTGACGTCCTATTTGGATGAGACTGCACCAGCCTGGAAGAAGGAACAGTTCGGAGTGCCCACGTTGTACAACGTCGCTTGCCTGCGCATCAACTCGGTGGGGATGACCCTCAGTAGGGGCGTTGACCACCGCCACCTTGTGGAGTTCAGCATTTCCGGACCACAGGGAGTAGCTGAATGGTTATCTAGCTCACAAGGTGCACTCCACAGAGTGGGATCGTCCTCTTTGCGGAAGGATCCAAGCAAAATATAGCCTACTCAGCAGGTGGAGGACATGCAGAAGGTCAGTTTGAAGGTGATGTCCATTGTCATACGTGTTGCCACCACCACCACCAGCATCATCATCATCACCACCACCATCACCACCACCACCAGCATCATTATCATCATCATCATCATCATCATCATCATCATCATCATCATCCATCACTGGGTGCGTATCCCGCTGCCTGATTTGCAGCAGCGGCTTCAACGGTGACATCAGCTCCACCCACCAGCGTCGGTACTTGGTCCAGGTGAAGCACTTCGGGGTTCTGGGATCCTTGCGGCCACGACTGGTGCGTCACTGGGCCGGTTGTGGGAGCCTACAGCTGTCCAGTCCCAAGATACCCGTGGCTACATGGTGACACGGGGAAGGATGCCATCCTATGACCATAGATGACCATAGGGTAACTGGCTGATGGTTTTAAAATGTTTCAAGCATGTTTTATTTTCACTAGTAATCATTAACTAAGGTTGGTTGACCATTGTTTTTCGCAGGGGGTGAAACCGCCTACCTCATAGGACAAGTATTTAATTGGCACATCAATCTTTTATCTACCAGGATAAAAAAAGGTAAATTGGATAATGACTCATTGCAGGGACAGAGATAGTGGCACATATGCTATCAGCTGAAAATGCTGCAGCTAGTTCGCAAAAACTGCAACTTAGCTATGGCTATTCATTGTCGCAGTAGTTGGGTAAACTGAGGTGGTCTATTGATGTTTCGGTTTCTGAACATTTTTGAACCTCTTGGTTTTGTTATCATCGATTGGTGAGAATGGTAGATATATCTTAGTGAGCGTTGATTATCGGGTTCATAGCTGATGATTTCTTTAGACGTGGGGCCTTTTCTTGACAGTCCCCAAACTTTAGCCAGCATTTGAACACCAATAATCAACATGTAACAATCAGAATCAACCATTACCATCAAAATTAACGGTTTCCAATGATCAGTTGGGAACTGAAACCCCTTGAACGGTGTTTAGTAGTGATTGAATGTTATTGAGGCTTTATCAAACAGTGAGCACTTGAGTAGTAGTCATCAATCCACTTGATCAATGAACAGTGTTTAGTAGTGAAGCTTAATATGTGAAAAAAAACACCTATGAATTTGAAGTGAAGCTTAACCTTGGTGTTTTTTACATGGTTAGTAGTCATTGATGGTTGGTTTCAAGTGATGGGAAATGCCAAGTGACTTCCGGGCACCGCGTTTTCCCGGCCGCAAGGTTTGCCAGATCCCCAGCGAGGGGAAGTCGACCTTCCACAGCGTGGCATCCTGGCAGAGGCCTAACCTGCCGGTAGCATCACCAAGCCGAACAAAGGGGGAACTGAGGATGTCAGGTTGCTGGGTGGATTACTACGACCAATAGGGAAACCATGGTTTTTCTATGGTTAATACTGGTTACTAATAGGGGACAATGGTGGGTTATAGCTACTACCTCAGCTTTCAGGCTTGTTGGGATATGATTGATTTACCAGCCACTCAAAGTTTGACTTTTAGCAAGGGATCTAAAAGCCACCAAGTTTGGCATAAGCTGGCATTTAAACGGCCTTTGCTGGCTTTCATCGGCGATCGGTAGATCTATTTTTTGGGGGCTACCGATAGGTTTCATATGTTGTGAAGTCAGAGTTCGGAATCATCAGGGTTATCATGTTCAACGTTGATCATCACAGCCATTCATTCATCAGAGCTTTTCATTCATAGCCATTTTGCACCAATCTGCTCCTTTCCTCGTCCCTTAGCCTGGCTGAGACAGAGCTTGCTCTGATGACGACGCAGAGAGAGAGATGCACCATGATTGGGCTAGGTGTTTCAGTTTCATTGTTGGACCTGGTGATTCGGTGATTTGGTTTGTCAAGTGCTCTCTGTGAGGTTGCGGGAAGGCTGGGAAAGAAAGGAAAGCCTTGGAGCAAATGCCTGAAGTCCTTCAAGCCCAATGAGGCAATCCCGGTAGTGGAACCCCAATATGGTGGTTTCTTAAAATAGGGGTATCCCAAGAATGGTTGGTTTATTATTAGAGATGGCTAGTATTGGATGATTTGGGGGTATCCCTATTTTGAGAAACACCCATATGTTCAGATGGTAAAGGAGATTGCTGAGGTCGCGCGGAGCTTGTTGACAATTGTCTCGATGCAGCTGCGTTGCCTTTTTCTTCAATGCATGCGAATTTGAATTGCTTAGATTTTGGACATGTTGCTCAACAAGTGCTTTGGGAATCAAAGGCTTGTGTTTGGATCAGATATGGCAATGCAATATCCGTACGCTTGTGTTTGAACGATGTAAACAGGCAGATTGCCAGTCTGGGCACGCACACGGTACACATGGCGGCTTGCATGCATTTCGCGACAGGCACATTGCAAGTTTCAGCATGTGCAGATGGTGCTTTAGTTTCATCCAAATGGTTTGCATGCTCCAGGGATGCAAAATAGCAGTTCATGACAGGCATGATTTCCTTCTGCCTTTACTTGCGGGAGAACTTGGTGATACAGGTTTGGCTCGGACATGACTTTCCCCTTTGCCCGTACTAACCGGTCATACTGAGTAGCATGATGATAACAAATGACGGATAAAGATGGCGATGTGGGTAACAATGTCTGGGGATGATGGTGAGGATGGCAGATGGTGATGACCAATAGTGGTGACATGTAGTTGCCGAGCTGTTCATGTGTTTGGAACTTCTGGCTTGCTACTGAATTCATATGGGCATTGCCAGCGACCCAGCATGTGGTACCATTCAGAGTGCGATGAAGATCGAGCATGTGCCAGATATTGGGCATGCGGATAAAAGATGATAAAACTAATGATATATGATATATGCAGTATTAATATATTGTATAGTAAATCATTCAGTTTTGATGCCTACCACGATGATGTTGAAGTATCCTGGCTTCAGCTTTCACTGCAGCAGGGGAGCTGTTGAATGTCTTGACGGGAAAAAACAGAACGTATTTTGTTTGGTTCCTGACTCCCTGGCCACAGGCAAACGTCAACGACTACAGAAGATCTGAATGCTCCAAACTTTTGATGCATTGGGATGATCGAGGCTTGTACGAGGAGCATGGTGGGATTGTACACTGAGCACAGTTCGGGGTGGCTTTGCAAATGCTCAACCACCAAAATGGTCGACTGAGGCTCTCTTGGTATATTCTTTGTTGGAATGGGTTGGTTTGACCCATGGGTACGCAAGGCACATGTATTCACAGACATGTGCACACAGAAACGCAACACAAGTTATAGGTTTACATGAGTGTGTGCCACGTGGGTGGGCACTTGTGTGGACAATAAGCACTCATCAAGCAGCAGTGCCAGGCCATACAAGTCCTGTTTTTTTCCGTCCGCCAGTTGCACCGCTAAAAGCAGCATTTGTTCGCAAAGTATTTGGGGAACCCCAATGGGTTCCTTTCTGTTTGGTGTAGCACAGAGGTCAGTTGTTTTTGACAGCAGTTTTATGTTTTTCTTGGCATCCGGGGGATTAGGCCTACATGCATGTATTATATCGCTGCGCATTTGCACATACATATGGTGCCAAGCGCATTGTCAAATCAACACATCCATGTGTTAGCACATATTTTTCGGTGCCAAAAAAAATTTGGAAGGAACTAGAGAAATTACACACAGAAATAGAGAAATAAATTCAAACATTAGTCCTTGAGAAGGAAATGGAAAGACATGATGCACCTTATCTGGCTGTGGGTCAAAACCCCGTACCCCTGGTCCCCCCATCATTAACCATTGGTTTCCTTATTATTGTTGGTTATTATGCCCCATTGGTTGGTTGATTAATGGCTTGACCCATGGCCATATATAGCTGGTATATCCCCTATAGTTGCTAGTTATCATCCCCTATTATTAACCATTAAACAGCTATTATCTTCCATTAGCTGGTATGTCCCTTATATCCCCTACTATTGTTGGTTATCATCCCCTATTATTAACCATTAACCAGCTATTCATGAACCATTGGTTGGTTGGTTGGTTAATGACTTGCTGTGTGACCTGCAGGAGGCCGTGTGTTCCGTCACAGTGCTGGGCTCATGCATCATGAGCTTCAGAGCCACCGGCCGATCCAACTTCGGGGCCAAAGGCGGGGGTGGTGGGGGCCCCCAGGTGGCCGGTGGTGGCCCCGTGCCGGATTGGCAACCGTTCATCATGGTCCCTCGGGGCTGGATGAACCAGCATTTAGCAGCAGTAGTTACCCAACACCTGAGAGTTGATGTGGGTAGCTAGCAATGATTTTATGAACGATCATTAAGCAGCAGTAGCCAGAATGGGACCTGAGAGTTTGTGGATAGCTACCATTGAACAATATGAATCATTGCAATGAATCGCCTTGGCCTAGTCACCAACATTTCGCTGTCATCAAAGTCCTGCCGAGGATGGATTTTGGGATAACCATTCATGCCTAGCAGATAGATACAGGCCATGCCAGACGTGCTGCAACAGTAGCCGCGCAGGAGCTGAAGCTGGAGCTGACGATGAGTCTGCTGCAGTGCGGGTGGCAGTGCCGGCCCGGTCGCTTTTGGTGCTGAAGGGTGCTGCTAGCGCCTTGGGCGAGATGGACTGCTGGACTCTCGGTGGTTAGTTAAACCAATAAGGACCATCATGACATTAGCTTACCATGATCAATGCTGGTTTGAATAATCAATGGTAATAGTGATTATTTGTTATTAGTTCTGGTTCATTACAGCTAGAGTAATCGGTGAATCAATGGTAATAGTAATTATAGTTGTTAACAGTTATAGTTTTTTCAGCTAGAGTAATCAACGGTTCAAAACGTTTGATATTGTTTGCTAAATCATGGTGAGCTACAATGATAGTTAGCTGTTTAGCTATGATGATGAATTTGGAGATTCTGCCATTCATAAATCACCACAAATTTCAAGTTGAAACATGCGTTGGTTTCCCCCCAAAGATGGGGTTACTAAGGTGTTCCCCCATTGATGATAGACAAATGATAGATGCTGCTGTGATAGTTTTAGGATTAGTATGTACCATCGAGATTGGTCATTGTAGAAGTAGATACCTGAGCATACCTGAGTTGATTCATTACCTTGACTGCGCCATGAACATGTTGACCCTGGTGAACAGATTTATGGGCCAATGTGTGGTCGTATGGTTGTGCCTCCCAGCTTATAGCTAGTGGTCCCAAAAGCACCGCTCTCCAAATGATCGATGGTGTACCATGCAGGGCTACTAATGAATCTACAATGGTGATACTGTAGAAAATAGACTGAATGTGTAGTAAGGTAAGCGTTAAATGCTACCCAGGTACCAGTTCAGTTCCATTGATTCATTGTATAAAGCTCCCATGGCAATGATCAATGATTTGGCATCTGCCACTGTGGCTACACCCGTGACTCGATGGTAGTGCCACCGCCTCGCTGCTGATGGGATTCTATGTGCTGATAATTCTAAGGCTGTCATGCTTAGTGCTGATCAACTTACCCTTGTCTCAGTCTCCAGGTGACGAATGCCAAGTCTTCATGTCTTCAAACATCAATCTTCATGTGTCCAAATGCTTGTTTGGAATCTGAAATCTTCATCTGTCTATACCAAAGCTTTGTTGTGAAGGGCAAGTCCTCCAAGCCTCAAGGCTTCATGGTCACCCCAGCTGCCTGATGAGTAAGGATACGAGTGGCAGCACGGGATTCCAGAAGCAGTGCCTTGACGGCGGGGAAACGGCTGTGGAATGACTCCGAAGGTAGCAACCCAGGGGAAGCACTCAGGTGCCCCCAGATGAGCTTAATATCTCCAGCCTGGCTGAAGGCTTCACAGGTACCTGTTGATGTCGGGCGCATAGTGAAGGACATAGCGAAGATAGATGGATGCTACACCATGGTTGAGTCAACGGCTTAGCCACCAAGTCCAACTGAGCTCTTCATGTGTTTATTTCTTGCGTTCTCGATGCAGTGCCAGACGCTATGGGGTTCCCCCGAATGCTTCTTCCCCAATGGGAGACGACAACTTCCACATTAGTGATTAGTTTTGAGAGAATGTGGCGGGAACCAGGTCAGAACTTGTCAAGTGCGACTTTTCTGTTGGGGGGCATATGCCGTTGAGATTTTGTTTCGTGGCACAATTGGTATAGGTTGGTTGCCCTTCCTTTTTTATGAAAAGGTTTCTTTGGTTGAAAGATACAAACTGGAGGTGGTTTATGTCTCTATTGGTCCGCCATTGTCCCAGAAAGCATTTCAAGTCTTGTCGATGCCTTTGCAAGACACCGTTTTTGCCAGTGGTTTCTCACCATCTGAATTTTTTCGTGGGCGTTTATAGATAGCTGGTTGGGCAGTGCCATGGAAGACCTTTGCTCCAGTAGCCATAGCCGACCATGCCCACCATGGTTTGGCACCCAAGGCCCCCACCCAAGGCCCCTATCCAAGGCCCGCCTGTGGCTCAGGAAGATCTCCTGACCGAACGACGTGTGGCCATCATTTTCCGTCGTGTGCGCGGTGCGCCGGAAGTTGTGGCGAAAGGCGTGGCAGAGACCGAAGGCAGGGGAAAGTTGGAGTTGGGATCCTGGTCATCGCACTGGCTGGTGGTTGGGAAGGAGCTGCTTGGAGCCAGGGGTATCCCCATGGCCCCTTTATGGGGGAACTGAGGAGCTACCAGGGGTGGCTTAACCAAATGGTGGCTGCACGTAAGCCAGCAATGAACTGCGAGCAATCAGTTCAACAAAAGAAAACATTGGTTGGTAGTTTGGCTATGGAAAAACCAAGCAGATTGAACCACTGGTTGTGCATCAAATCCGTAGGCAAGACGTATCTCGCTTTCAAGATGTTTATAATATTTTCTTGAAAAAAGCCAAGGCATGCAAGAACTGTATGAAAGTGGCTGAATGAATCTATTGAACACATGCCAAAACCACTGAGGTTGAGAGGTTCGAATAAAACAGGCGACGTCATAGTAGCCAAGACCCTTTTCACATATTTGGACACTTTGAACATTTTTGCGATTTTTGCGCATTGCCACTGGTTGCACATGAAGGGTGCTCCAATGGGATCTTGATCCCAAGGAGTGCTGTTCAGGGCCCCTAGGGTTCGACCTTCGCTGTAGTTGACTCCGGTTTTGTCTTTCTTCGGTTCGTGATGTTGGACTGCTTCGTAATGGTTGAATCATAGGGATGTTCCCCCGGACTTGGGGATTGATACATCACTGGTTTCAACATGATGTTTACCGTATTTGGGCAATCATGCTGTTTGATTGGCAGCCAAATGACTATATTATATAATCATTGATAGCCCCAATGAATAAGATGAAGCAGATTCACATGGCAAACAGTTCATGTTCACACGCCGATGTAGACGGTCATGAAATCTTCATTAGCGGGCAATCATTAGTGATGAGTAGATCATGTCTGAAATGAGACACATCAAGTTATCAAGATATCTAACTAATGCATCACTGGTTGTTTTTTTAAAGACCTTCTTCATTGTCCCAAATGTATTACCGGCTAGGGTGGGTTGGGTTGACAAAAACGCGCACATGGCTTTCATGCAGGGGTGGTCCAACCACCCAGCTTCCGCTTCGTGGATGAGTTCCAACCCATGGCTAGGCGCTGTGTGCGTCGAATCCGTGGAACAGCCGGTGCTTCCAGACCCGCGCAGCGTTCCGAAGAGGGCCATGGAGTCCAGACTGCATCCAGTGCTGAGATGCTCATGGACCTGAGCTGATCTAACCATCCTGAAATGGCTATGGGTCAATATCAACCAACCAATAATGGTGGTTCTTACCCAGCCAACTATAGGGAAAACAATGGTTAATGATAGGGGAACCAGGGGTACAGGGTTTTGACCCACTGCCGAATAGATGCTGAATCTCTGCCACAGCTGGTTGCATCACTACATTTGATGGTTCATGTTCCATTTTTGTCGCTAGACACTTGGGCTACGGACAATTTTGTGGATCATTTACTAGTGTGGATCAAATCTCGAGCGATCCACGTTCTGACCAGTACTTTGAATCTCCTGGAAACAAGCTTCCCATCCTGCACCTACCCTCATCGGTAAAAAGCCCCTGGTCACTTAATGACTTCTCGCAGTTGGAGGAGGGCGAAAAGAAAGGCTACCGAAAGGAAATGGCCAGACTTCAATGAAATTGAAAAATGTGTGGAATACCCAGGTGACAAAAGACCACGACGGGGCACCACAGAGGGAGCACACGCCGCACATGCACAGTTGGCATGACAGGTGGCTCGAAAAATGGGTAAAAGAAAATTGCCGAGATGGCGAACTGCTCAATGGTTGCATGGCTGTCCAGCAAGCCTCTCCGCATCCAGCACCTGGTGGCCCCTTGGCGCCCACGTGGCAATCACCAAAAAGAAGAAGGGCCGAACTTGAGCTTGCAGATGAAGGCCAAAGAACAAGATGAACTGTTTAGGCAGCAGCTTCCAACCGGCGGCGGAGGACCGCCTTGGCTCGCCAGGAGCGAATCACCACGCATAGTTCCTGGAGCAGGAGGCCATGTAGGTCGGCTGGCGAATCGCCACTGCGGGCAGCAGCGGCATGAGCAAGATGCCTAAGCACTTTGCTGGCTGCAACATCCCAATGCCCTGTGGTCTCTGCAACCATGGGAAGAAAGGTAACGCCTTGACGACGGCATTCGGCAGCGGTCTGGAGGTGTTGCTCCTTATGGGTGGTAGTAGTAGTAGTAGTAGTAGTAGTAGTAGTAGTAGTAGTAGTAGTAGTAGTAGTAGTAGTAGTAGTAGTAGTAGTAGTAGCCCATTTAAAAACCAAGTCTCGCACTGCATGGTGGCGAAGGGTGCGTTCCCCACCTGCGGAGCACATGGCTGCATGGTGGCCCATAGTGTCCAACACCGCATCACAGCGCGGGCACCAGCAGTCCGAGGAAACGTCAGGCACTCCCAAGCGAGCTCGGAGTTCAGTGAGAAAGGCCGGCCCCTCCATGCGGCAAGCGCCAGAAGGCACGGCAGCAAGGAAAGCCCGTGCACCAAGTTCAGCTTCGGAGCGAAGATGCGCTTGCTCCACCAAACTGCTGCGGCCCAGCTGAGACTGCCAAGAAGCCATGTCCAAACGCTTTGACAGCTGTTGCTGGCGCAAGCCAACTGCTTCTGCCACGGTGAGGTCTGTCTCGCCCACCAAGCGATGATTCAAGGATGTCACCGCGGCATGCAGAGCGGGCGCAGCTGTAGCCTGGTCGATGGAAAAGGCCCCGTCCAGGGCGGAGCCGGCTTGTAGGCTAGAGCCAGCTCTAGTGAATGATCCAATTCTATCTATTCCAGAATGGTGTTTAGTCATCAGAAGACTTTCTCATTGTGGGGCAGATCCCAAAACTCCAGTGCCCCATGGAAAAATGTAAAAGGCCAAAGCGAATGTCGCTTGGTGAAAATGTCATTTCAAAGTCTATACTCACATTTGGTGGTTTCTCAAAATAGGGAACCCCCAAGATGGTTGGTTTAAGTACTATAAATCACTGATATTGCATGATTTTGGGGTCCCCTATTGTGAGAACCCCCCAGTTTTTGTGGGACATCAATCTCTTACAACTTGACATTGAGGCCAGCGACTTCCAGTGGTCCAAGTCCACGGCCACATCATGGGAAGGTGTTGTTGCCTAGAGGCCATGCCAGCGTCCAGCCCTTCCCCTCCCCGTCACCGGTCCCAGGTCATCAGTACCAATTGGCCGGACCCCGACATGTCGGCGGCCGGTCGCGTGACCGCTTTGCGCCTGCAGACGCTGCGCCAGTGGATGGGGGAGGAGGTGAGCCTGCGGGGCTGGGCTCAGCTCGATGAACAGCGGTGGTCCGTGGCCGTCGTGAGGGTAGGGGGGTCGCTTCAGAACGCCAGGAAAGTGTCGCTTCAAAACGCAAGTTCAGGGTCGCTCCGAAACGCGAAGCATGTGTGTTGATGTAGGTTGGGCATGCGCATGCGTGAGTCCCAGATTGAGGAAATTTCATCCCCATGGAAGCCTCAGAACTCCTGTTTTTCCAGGGTCCATATGTTTGAACTATTGATTTTTTAGGGTCATTATTTGCGCCATCCAATTGGAAACAATATTACTATGACCCATCTAATCCCAAACCAGCCCCCCAAACCTACAGGTGTGTAGGAACCCTGCCAACCGTTGTGTGCGTGTGTAAGTTTAGGAACCCTGCCAACAATTGTGTGTGTAAGTGACCCCAAGGCCCCCCTAAACCCACCCCAGTCCCTTGTCCCGGTCCCCAAACCTACAGGTGTGTGGGAACCCTTCGTGCAATGGTGCTTGTAAGTGACCCCAAGGTTCCCCCCTAAACCCACCCCAGTCCCCCGTCCCGGTCCCCAAACCTACTGGTGTGTGGGGAACCCTTCGTGCAGTGGTGTTTCTAAGTGACCCTTAAATGGTGTTTGGAAGTGACTCCAAATGGCTGTGTTTGGAAGTGACCCGAAAGTGGTGTTTGGAAGTGACCCTGGAACCGTCGTGAGTGGCTCTCCCATTAAATGACTCGGCTAATCATGGTTGATAGTGGTCAATTTTTGGTTGATAATGAACGGCTAATGTGATTAATGTGGTTCCTACGGTTTCATGATGGCTGATAGTGCAGGGTGAGTCGCGGTTGGTAATGGTTGATAGTGGTGAATATTTAGCGGTTGACCGCTGAACAGCCGTTGGCAACGGCTAATCATACTGGTGGATCGTAATCGACCATATATATTTGTTTGAAATGACCATGCTATAAACATTGGCAAGCATCGGGGCACAATCACAAGAACAACAGCGGCTGTCAAGCATCAACAAAAAAACCAAACACATTGGCAGAGAAGGTGAGCAGGAAT
>VSDK01024409.1:112633-141817 GCA_009767595.1 Symbiodinium kawagutii
AGGAATGAGTAAGTGCTGAACAATGGCACTTTTCCATTGAGCTTATGAGCTATTGAAGGACTAGCCCCACACGCCTTGAAGGACTAGCCACCACCCCATGGTCACCCCCCATGGTCCGTCACGGGTACCATCACCATCTCGGTTTAGGCCTTCGGCCTGCGCTGCACCACAGGCCACTTTGACCTTTGCTTCGCCTGCACGGCCTGGGACTTCCCAAGGGAAGCTGTGGGGCTGCCAAGGGCGCGACCGGCGATGGTGGCTGGTGGTGAAGGGATGGTTAGTGGTGGTTCATGATACTTATGTTAACTTATGTTTATGTATTTTTCGTATAAATAGTATCCCTGGCAAAACGTCATGATTGGTGATGATTAGTGATGATTGGTGATGATTGGTGATGATTAGTTTGATTAGTGATGGCTAATCCTGGTGATGGATGACGGATGATGCTTGATGACCACCACTTGGGATGACCAACAAACATCGGGTTGATATATACAGGCAATATTTGCACGCTGGTGCAATTGACCACCAAGAGAATGTGGAATGTTGGCACACTTTAAACCTACGGAAAACAAAGCGTGGTGGGAGTGAAGCCAGGATGAAGTGGGCCCTGGGAATGCTTGGACGGGCATCATCGATCAGAGCAGGATCTGAGACGTCGAACATTTGATTCACCGCTAACCTTGAGGGTCAGGGTGTGACTTCATTGGGTTCACAATAGAAGTCGTACCAACTCATACCACTGCCTGTTGACTACTCCCAATCGACCAGGAGTTTAGCTGCTACACATGGCTGGATGGAAGAAGACCCAATTTGCTTGACACGAGGAAGTGGACAGCCATGATCCTCCTAGGGTATGCGTTCAATTTCCAGTGGGGCAACTCATGAACTTGCACTAACAACTGCTCAGAATGGCGGCTTGATGTTTATCATCAGCAGAAAAATGTGGCGCTGTTCGCAGTGCACATGGTGTGTCTTCAAGGTGGGACAGATTTGTGTGGTTGGATGAGCCAACCCATGCTTTTCCCTTTCATCACTGCATGTGGTTGCTGGCTAAGCATTATAATCAAGGAATGTGGTTGGCATGCCTTTCATGGAGGCCATGTTTGAACGTGTTCCATGAACCCATCATCCCATTTTTCTGTTTCTCAAAACAGGGAACCCCAAAGCAATGGATGGTGTTTATACTACTGTAAATGGTTGATATACTCTCCTTTGATCTAACGTAGCAATGGAAAACTGCCATATTTTGTAAAGAAGCCCTGGGAAACCATCAATGATTGATAGATTTTCCATTGCTATGTTAGATCACCAGAGGGTAAACGATGATACCTGGGGGTGCCCCTGTGACTTGAGCAACGCTCAACTGGATAAATCATGCATTTTATTAGCCGTTTATCCTATCAAACCAATCCCTTTTGGGTTACCCTTGGCTTGAGAAACTCCCCGGTAGTAGTGGTGTAAATTTTATTGTATCCTCTTGCTGGTTATCATTCCCTATCATTGATTTTACAATATTTTACAACTACCATAAAGCACCACCTTTTATCCAGCAATGTTGGTGATCATCCCCTATTCATCCCCATGATCATCCCTATGAATCCCCATGATAATTCGCATTGATGATGACTATCCCTATGATTATCCTACCTTTGGTGACCCATGACTATCCCCTATTATTCTCTATTACTACCCTTTGGTAAACTAACATGTCAACGGAGAATCCATCATTTATAGCTGGTTTCCCAGGGTTTCCTTCGAAAAGTGGTGATTTTCCAGCCAGCTATGTTAGTTTGCCAGAGGGTATCCCTATTATTATTCCATTGATCCCTATGATCATCCCTTATGAACCCCTTGCCGCAGCTCCCCATGGATCATCCCTTGCTTCAGCGCACCCCCCAGGTCCGAGAGGCACAAGGGACTCCAATGCATCCGTCGCACGGCCGCACCATTCGTCCACCTGGGCGTGGACGTGGCAGTGGGTGCCCGGGGTGTCCAACGAATGTGGGCCGGGTTGTGTGGGTTACATTGGGTTGCTATGTTTGGGTTACTATGTTTGGTTACTGCTTGTTTGGTTGACTAATGTTTTTCCCCATTATTCATTAACAATTGTTTGGTTGACAAATGTTTTTCGTAGGGGTTGAAACCACCAGCCGGTCGTGGGTTACTATGTTTAGGGGAAGTTTCTTGGCTCTCCACTTTCCGCGTGAAAGTAAACCCACTATGAGTTGCGGCTTTTTTTTTGGTATGTGCGGGTGCCTGGCGCTTTCCATGATGGGGCTATTGGTCGCATTGATATCAAGAAACACAGACCTATTAGTGCCATGCTCACAAAAAGGTGAATGCTTCAACCAATTTCAGCATCGACTATTGCATGCCTTTCGCAAATGGTCACCACGTGCATGTATACGAGGCACGTGCTTGTTGCAAGGCTTCAACCCATGATCCAGTAGCTTGACCCTGATCCAGGGGGCTTCCAAGTTAGGTTCCCTTACATGCTGCTGGGAGCAGAAATTTTCATAATGCAACTCATGCTATGCACACGTCAGGGGCAACTGCTAAGGCAACTGGCGCCATCTCCCAGAGAATCAGATTGACCATGACGTGTCAACCCTACAGGTTGGATATTTTCACTGGGAAGCTCCGACAGATCCGAGAACACAAGTGCCAACCCTGAATCATCAAGGATGATTTCTGCTTGCGAAACCTTGCGTTGGTCATGATGTCGATGCAATCAACCCCTGCCAGAAGTGGGATCTCCAAGGCATTAAGACCAATGATGAAGCCTCGGTTCTTTCTGCCTTAGCATCTTGGCAGTGCTGATTTACATGTACTTTTGTATGGGATTGCCATCTATATGGGCTTGCTATCGTGGCTGTGGATCAGTGGGTTTAGCTTGGTTCTTTGCGAGGAAATTTTGGTTTGGAGCAGTATTGGAAGGATTTTGGATGGTTCATTGGTCACAGTGAACAGGAAAGATCGCAGAGGTTGTGGCCAAAAAGGGGCGGTCCTTTTCCTCGGTGTAAGTGACACAAGTGCCAAGGAAGTCTCCACTGTAGCAGCTAGAGGAACTATTGCAACTACCGGGTTCAACATACTGGGTCTGAATCAATGAGACTCCACCCGCTACTGTAGTAGCTACAAACACTAGTTTTGTGGCTTTTCAAGTGGGTATTGGTATCATAAGCAGATGCTCGTTTGCACGCATATCAGTTTGAAAATCGTGAGTGTTCCAAAGCTCTGAATTCAAGTCACTGTGTTTTCAGTTGTTTATTTTTGTTGTTGGCTGCTGCTGTTTGCACTTGCTGCTGGCTATTGGGTCCAACTTTTCCCCGGACGACCGTTCTGGATTCCACTGGTGGCACTATGCTTTCCAGCCCCTTTCCAGAAAGCACCATGGAGCCATCCAGCCGTCCATCTTAGGAGGCAGCTGGAAACCCTGAGCTGGTCATTTTCGATGGTTTCAACGCTGAAGAGAGGCGCTTGGGGGGCAGGATGTCAGTCACACCCCAGTGGCTCATGTTGCTTGGGCTGATCCATCGAAATGATTCAGCCGGAACTTGTTGGCTGCCAAAGCTTACGATCTCAAGGCTCCACAACCTATTGGCAGCCAGTCCCCAAGATGTGGGTTGATTGATGATTGATTATATTGGATTAATTTTGATGTTGATTCTTGATATTATATTTGTTGATGTTTTTGATGCTTAATTACTAATTTGATCTAATTTGTCCAATTTAAATAGCACGTGACACGTAGCTTCTGATGCCACCGTGGTCGCGTGTGGCTGCAGCAGCACCCGCTGTGTCGACAGGTTCGGGCACTATGTGCGTTTCGCTCTGCCTGGCACCATGCGGCTGCTGGACATGCAGGACTTCCATGCCTTGCGCCTAGGCCGCGGCAGCACGTCACATACGTCACCAACGTCACCAACGCGGCCTTGAAAGGGGTACAAGGTAGGGATGCAGGTACTCGTAGGGATGTCAAGATATGTCATGGCAATTTGATTTGATATCGGAAAAAGATTCAGCGACTTAGATCGGGATGATCGGGATTTTGAAGCATGAGGAAACTAGTCAACCAAGATACCAAGCAGGTTTCAACCACACCATGAATTCCCTATCCTAGCCTATGAGCAGCAAAGAGGCATGAACATCGTCCTGCTTTGGTCTACTTTTGGGGTCACTGTGTTTTACCGCTTAAGAAAGGATCAGATGGTAGACCTTGATGACTGAGATGAACGAATGATTTCAGCCCAATTTGGTGGGTTGGATCTTGTTTACCAGCACCTCAGCCCCTCCCAAAACCTGATCAGGCCGAGAACGTTTGGTTGCAGCTGGTGCTGAGGCTGAAGTAGCAGCCCGCCATTAGCAGCAGCATGGGCAGCTACCGATTTGTCTATCCCAAGGTTGCTATAAGAATTTGTGTTTTTTTTACTGGTCTTAGTTAGCGGAATGAATGGTAACCATTTCACTCACGGAAAGTGATCCATCAAGATATAGAGTCAAATAAAAAAGTTAAAACATGTTAAAACTATCGTTTTTGATTGATAGCTTAGCTGTCCAATGATCCTCTATGTTCTAGCAGGATCATGGCTAACAGCTCTCTACTGTGACCAAGACCCACTGCTCAAGAGTCTCTTGAGCGCCTTTAATCCTGATCTGGAACTTTGCCCTAGCAACATTCGTGCTGGTTGCCTTGAACATGCGAGGATTTTCTTAAGATAGGGGTCCTCAGCTACTATAAATTATCAGTATTGGATGATTTGGGGGTACAGCCTCCATTTTAAGAAACCATCATGTCAATGTGAGAGGCACACAGAGGGAGGGCGATGTACCAGGGGTTCCCTACTGAAAATGACCTATGATGCTCCATGATGTTCCCATGAGTGATGAAAGTTAGGGGGAAGTGGCAAGGGTGCACCTGCACCTAGGACACCTCTCAAGCTCACTTCATGTCGAGCGTAGATTGGTGTGTAATGCAGCCTGCGCTGAACGTTGTCGTCCGTCTCTATGACGAACACGTTTTGGTCGAAAAAAACATATGTGGCATCAAGATAGCTCAATTGATAATTGTTCATTTTAGTTGAAGCTCAGCGACAAAGAAAACATCAACTCGGAGTGCAACCACTCAATCTGAAAGAATTAAGTTATGATTCTCAGGCCAAGGGAACAATACGAGTTCAGATGTAAAAAGGTTTTGACATCGCGAACACTGCAAAATCAGTTAGCTTCCCACATGGAGGGCAAGCCGGTGGACGCTCCGGCAAAAAAAACTTGCACAACAGAATTCAAGACATTTCTAGAGAGATTGTTCGCTGTCTTACCCCCGCCATCCAGAGGTCGCCCAGAACTCTTGGGAAAGTTCGTTTCCTGCAGAGTGTTCCCCCCGTTAGTTCAGTCAAGTTCTAGTCTAGCTACCTGTTCGGGTACAATTTCTGGAAGACATAGCTGCACCTAAACAGCCATCAACTTATATTTGTGGGAGGGTACCTAAGTGACCTAAGTGACCCCTGAGTCACCTGAGTAGCGAGATGCCACACCGCCCCAACGGCACCAAGGCCACCTTCCTCCCCAACGCTCACGACGAAGACCTGCAGCGGGAGCTCGCGGCCATGCACCGCTGCGATGGCGTGTGGGCCATCTCGCAGCAGGAGCAGCGGCTGGTGGAGACCTATGGCGTGCCCAGCTGGAAGGTGAGGGCGGGCAGGGGCAGAGCCGTGCTGATCAGGGCTGGGGGGTGGTTTGATAGGGGGCTTATGGTGGTTTAATAAAAAAAAAGGGGATAATAACATACATAATGACCAAATATGACCAAGAATGATGGTGAAACAACTGCTAACTGTAGTTGGTGGTTTGATTGGCATTTTTTTCCTTCCCGATGGTTTGGGAAGGTTGGTTGATTGATGTATCAATTCAGTATCATGTTTTGTTTGGTCGAAATATTTACTATCATTTAGTCAAAATATCATACAATAGCATTGACATGCATTGATTTAGCCTTAGTTGAACTCATCCAGATTGAGAGACGTATTTAGATGCCATCCTGTCTTTAAACGATTTTCTTGCCCACAAATTTAGCAAACTCATTCCTTTCAAACGGAATACCCATTCTTGGTGCATGCCCTTTTTGAATCACACATTTGTATCCTGAGGGGATGCCTTAGTCCTTGAGCACTCCCTCGGTATGTGCTGCGCTAGGGTGCGGCCAGATTAGGTAGGGTGAGCAGTGAACCCAAACCAGATCAGACATGATCACACCATACTTCAATGATCACAAACATCCCGATGTGGCCTTTGGGGAGCAAAATCTGAGGCTACTAGGTTGCTGATACCACGGCCGGAATACAGTCTGCCCTTCTCGGGGTGGTCGCCGCTGTTTTGAATAAAAACAACCATTATTTTCAGCATACTTCGTTGTCCAACAAGTGCAGCATGGTTTGTTCAGCACCTGGGATTCCACCGCAAGGGTCGGTAGAAATTTCAGTCCCTGAGAGGTTTGTGCTGCACCATTCAGCTTTCCAGCGGTTGATGCGGGGTCTCTGCCGGGCTTTGACCGTCGAGAGGGTGCCATGTTCATCGGGACCCTTGGCAGACGCTGGTGGCAGGTGAGGACTCTGTTGCTTACACAAGGTCCCACGCATATGAATAGGTACAGTATAGATATATGACATATAGTAATTAATTATTGATTATAGATATCTGTACGCGTAGACGATCCCAGGCCAGCAGATAGGCATGTATAGGTGCAGGTTTTTCTGGTCGTTTCTAGACTTAATAACCACTTTGCACAGGTACTTGCAGCTAGGTATTGTACTAGTATGTATCAGGTACAGTTCTAGATGTGGAAAGGTATGCGTACAGCATGCACACACATATTCAAATGCAGATAGATACAGGTCGGTATGGAGATAGACAGATAGATGCAGAACTTGTTATGTAAGAATTTTTGATGCTTTTGCTGATTGGCATCAGCACCACAGATATCCAATGGTGACTTTCCGGTTGGCTTTTTTTGCCATGTTTGGCTTGAATTCTTTAAAGCTCAGCTAGGGGTCAAGTTACATGACCCCTGCTGCCCCTGCTTGAAACTGTTGGCGCGGCATCCGCCACGTCAGGAACTGGCGGCACCGGCCCAACCGGGACTGCGCGCGCTGGCTCATCCAGGAGGTTTGGCCCTTGGTGCGTCAGGAGCCTGGCCCATCGTCCAACAGCGTCCGACGTGTGCTTTTTCCAGGCTGGTAGTTTCAATAGTCTTGGTATGGTTGAAGCTATGTTGGTATACCAACATACTGGATTATTGGATGGTTGACTTAATAACCTTACTTCATATCTTGCATATTTCCCTTGGTATTTGCATATGATTGGTTGGTTTACCAATAGTCTTATCTATTTTTCATAGGGGTGGTTCAACCACCAACCAACCAGTTATTCTGGCTTTCCAGGAGTGAAGGATACACTAATTACATTTGAAATTTCTGTTTGTCCGCTTCAGCGTACCTGTTTTGCAGAGAGCCTTGTAGTATGCACATTGAAGCATCTATTGATATTTTTGCGCTCATATCCACCAGGTTGCATTTCAGTCTCACAAACAGAAATGCACACAGATACACGCACACATGTTAGCTTATTCTGCACATCTACAGGAAGCGATTATATATATATATATATTATTGTATTAAAATACTTTGAACAAACATATGAATTAACACATGCACAGATCAATGTATACACATATTATTATATTAATATATATATACATATATTTGTTTTATGAATAATTAGTTTGGTGCTCAAATATTGGCATACTGGATTATCCCTCGACCATGTCAGCAATGAATTGGTTGGTTGCATCAAGTCCTGATGCTACCATGTGATTGACACCCTTCAGCGAACCCCCGAGTAAATGCATACTTTTCCATGAATGTCAGCATTATTTGAACGATTAGCACAACCGACAACAACTCTACAACGGCTTACATGGGGATCTAATTGTTGCCGAACACTTCAGAACAATTGTGGTTTGCCAAAATGGATCTAACATGAATTTATTCCGGGGTGGTTGGTTTCATGGGTCAAGATGTGCAGCATTTGCTAGGCACATAGCCAGCCTCACCGCTAGGAGATGCCCGATGCAGAGCTATCCATCTACGGTGCCAACCAAACGCCCGAGGATGCCGCGCTGAATGATCCCTCCAACGGGGCTGAGGTGAGACCCTGCTATGGAGGTAAGCCAAGGCATTTGGGCAGTCACCGTTGGACTAAGCTCTGGTTGATGGTTTCCACATGTGTGATTTTCACTGGTACTTATTAACAAGTGGTTGGTTGACAAGCAATACAGTGCCAGTAGCCAACTCTCTGGGTCAAGAGTTTAACCAACCAAAACTGGGGATGGGCATGCCAACAGTCTGAATGGCATTTCTGGCAGCAAGCTACTCAGCTGATCCATATTTTTGATCAGCTGACTGGTCTGCCTAATTTGGAGCCACGACAACATCTACGTGACCCATGTCTGGTCAGCCATAGGCTCATGGTGCTTGCCAGTCCAGATTTGCGCATTTTTGGTCTTTCCAGCGCCCAAGGGTCAGTTGGACTTGGCCAGGTGAAGGGTTATTGTCGTTCAGTGGCATCCACCATGAAGCGCTGCAAACTGCTGGTGGCACCCTTGCGCTATGGAGCTGGTGTCAAGGGGAAGGCGGACAGTTGTGGGCTGTGACCAGGGGCACCCCGGGTAGTTTAGCCTTGGGTTCGAGCTTGGCTGAGCGGCCCCAACCAACTTGCAGAGAGCCCATCCCCCATAGGCTGGATTTTTCAATGGGTTTGCTTCTAGAGCAACATACTTTTCAACCCTGCGTGGTGCCACAGCCCATGAGTGACCTCGAAGTCGAAGGACAGCAAGAATCAACATGAAATTCTGGACGGAAGTTGGCCTGATGTGCGTTGACGGATGTTGAGTCTTCATTCTCCAGGGAATCTTCCGTGGTATACTCTTTGGGTCGACCATCATTTTTTGTGCATACCTCACATCTGCAGAAGTATTGGAGTTTGTGCTGGGGTCAATGCACGCACCCGTGTTTGGCGCTACCAAATCCTTCAGTGCAATCTTCGAAGTGATATATAGGTGTTTTGCGAGTGGTTTTGCTGTATGTAATGTCAATCAATGAGTTCCTTGAGAAACCATCATGGGCTGTTATTATCGTCCATTATGTTTTAGCCCTTGCGATCCATTATCACTTCTTTACTTGTACTATGAGAATCCATTCGCATATGATCAATTATACAACCATTACATTTTTTGTTGCATATTGTCAATTTACCGTTATTAGCAATTGAATTGACTAATGGCAAATCATCGCTCATCATGATTAGCAATTATTATAATAGTGATTGATCACGAACAGAAGTTACCAACCATGATTAACCACCACTTGACCATTGACTATACCGGTTATCAAGCACCACTTCAATAATGTTTAACCCCTGGTGTTAACGATTCAAATCATCATTAACCAGTATTAACCATCACTGATCATCATAGTAATTAGTAATTAATTAGTATTACCCATCATCCTTATCAGTGGCTATTTGCCACTATTAGCAACTACCAACGGCAAATTGCCAACCCTCAATCATCAGTATCATGAACCATTCTACCAGTTGAACCATGTAACCCTAGAAATTGACCACTTGAATGACCATCAACCATCATCCTTTACCATCAGGAAACAGTCATCATTCACCATCATTGACATCAACTATCGTAAATCATCATTGACCATCATCATTGACCATCATCATTAACCATCATCCTTCACCATTATAAACCATCATTAATCATCATAAATTTATCAATCAATGGTCAATGGGTTTCAAACCACCATCAACCATCATTAATCTATCCTAAACCATCCTCAACCATCACAACCAATCATTATCAACCATCAGTTAACCATCATTAACCATCATTACCCACCATTAACCATCATTAATCCCTGTAAGCCCATAGGCATTACCCACCATGAACCATCATTAATCCCTGTAAACCCATCTGCATTAATGTTGGTTTCTGATTAGTATCTACCTGTTGGGTTCATCTATTTTCATTACTTTAGGGGGGGTTACACTAATCAGAAACCACCATGACCCATCATTAACCATCATTAATCCTCATAAACCCCTGGGTTTTCCCGGGTTCCCATCACCATTCGCCCATCCTCAACGGCCGGGCCGTTGTGACCGTGACCAGGTCCTGGAAGCGATGCTCCATGGGGCCGTGGTGGTCACGACTCCCGTGGGCGTGGAGGGCATCGCCGAGCTTCCCAGCGGCTTCCCCGGATACATTGTGACGCAGCAGGACAAAGGGGAACAGGGATGGAAATGGACATGTAATTTACATATGAATTATGTATATATATATATAGATTTTGGTTTATCTATCTGGCTAATTATTCATTTGTTGATCTATTTGGGTGTTTCTGAAAATAGGGGGACCCCCAAAATGGTTGGTTTATTGCTAAAACTAATCAATATAGGATGATTTGGGGGGTTCCCTATTTTGAGAAATCACAATATGAATTCTGTATATATATATATACAGATTTTAATTTATCTATTTATGTATAATTAATTAATTCACGCTTAAGTATTTACTTACTTATCGCTTCTTGAGATGTTCTTTGTTTTATTGCTTGGCTTTTTGTTTGTTGGTCTTTGTCTTTGATTTGCTTTGTATGGCCTTATGTGGTAGATATTTGCCAAACATACGGTAATTCAAGTTACCCAAGAGTCACCTGGAAAGCCTTGGGTTGAGCATCGCTTACCCATGGAAGTTGGAACATCAACAGCTAGGACTCTAGCGCTTGGCCGGCTTGGCATGGCCAGGTCCGACCACAGGAGGGTCCAAGTAGTGTTGGATTTGTAGCAGGTGGCTGTTAGCAATTCATTGCGGGCGTTATTGGCTGTAAGATGTTGTAGGTACCAACTGGGTTGCACCACTGAGTAGTACTGGTTGCTGCTTCTAGTTGGTGATATGGGTTTGTCATGACATACTCCGAGCTCGCTGGTTGGTTACCCTATTCATGGATAATCGTTCAGACATAGTTGGGGGTACCGGGATCTTGTGTGCATACGCTCACACTAGTGAAGTAGCCGGTGCTCACAACGGCGACCTTCGCCAGCCTGCACTTGACTCGGGTCATCTCGGGTCGCCTTCGTAGGATGCCGCTGCATTTGCCAAAGCGGTGGTTCAAGCCTTTCAAGACCAGTCGCGCTGGGAGGCGGGACACAACTGGGTTGCCCGAAACCGAGTTTGAAGGTACCCATTGGAGGGATGGGTGGCAACCAATGTTTGGTTGCTCAGCCATTGGTTGGCTAATTGACCAAGGGTTGGTTGATTAACCAAGGAACAACTGCAGCACAGAAGCACTGGTTAAAGGCTTTCAATATTTTATAGTCAAGAATCGTTTGCGGTGTTTGCTAGGCGGATGATTACCAGTTGTTGGCAGGAAATGCCAAAGCAACAAACTAACTGCCTTATCAACAGCAGCAACAACCCAACAAAATTGGTAGATTCATAAGGCGCGGGCGCATTCTCTCCAATATGATTTGTACTGTGGACCCGAGCCATGAGTGACTTCCCTGATGCATGGCATGTTGGCAATCTACATGGGCGACCCAAGCCCGTGTCACCCGGAGTGGTGCTTAAGTGCTTCCTAGGGCAACCTGCGAAAGATTTGCCTTCGCTGAGGTTCAGCTTTCTATTTTTTTTTTCTATGTCGCTTTCCTACATGTCTGCAAATATGTGAGCATGTGTAGTTCAGAAAAAATAATGTTGATGAATATGGAAAACCAATAAGAATCTAAACACACACGCACATATATATATATATATACATAATATGCATGTTAGCATTTCTTTGATAATTGAATTGTTTATTTGTTCATTTATTTACTGCATTTCTATACACCATACACCTATTGACTAGTCATCAACCAACCTCAGTAGAGGTTGGCCTCGCATTGCAGTTGATTTTAATATCCGCAGAGGTTCTGCAGAAGGAAGCTTCGGCCTTGATGGCGAAAGACTTTGATGAGTTCCTTGTGCAACAGGAACGGGAAGGGACCCAAGCTGGTCCTTGGTTTTGGACCGTTGAAGCTGTCAAACGAATCTGACTGGGGTAATCGAAATCTGGCTGGTGGTTTTTGATATTTATGAATTTTCCCTAGTAAGTATCAATCAATGGTTGGTTGACTAATTGTTTTGGTAGGGGTTGAAACCACCAACCAGCAAAGTTCATATTCGTATCATTCCCGTTTTTTGTGCTCATGACCAGCTCTGCGGGCCCGGTAGTACGGGTTTCACGAGCCAGTTGCACCCCAGCGGTCTGACCAGATCCCCCCAGGTTCCGGTCCTGTCGGTTCAACTGGTTTGGTGGTTGCAGCGGTGGTTTATGATCATACCTGCATGACAAGCAAAACTGTGGTCAGTACAATCCAGAGCAATGCGATAGAGTTTGTAAAGCAAGCTTTTGGAATGATGACTTCAATTGTTTGGCTATACTTCCCGGATAACTTATGTGCAGATGGATTTGAATTTGTTTGGTAGGTTTTCTTTTCATGTAAGACCATGTAAGTAAAGTATATTTCGATTGAACAATGTACATGTTGCACATCCATAGGCGTGCGTTTTCCAAGTCACCGCATGCAGCTATCGCACTGTACAGGCAAGAATTGCTTGGGAGTGCCGTGACATGCCATGACAGCCGAGGCAGAAAGTGCAGAGCAAGTTGAGGCCGACAGCACGACCCCATGACATCCCTTGACTTTGCTTGGAAACGCTTGGTGTTGCATCTAGTAATGCACATGAACTCGTTCAGATGATGTGGGTTGCTGGGCTGCCCCAATATCACCAGTTGCATGGAGTGGCGCAGCAGGTACTGTAGGGCTTTGGAGCTTTTTCCCCTTGGAGAATTGCAGTGAAAGCCAATCCCCAAGGCCATTACATCCTCAAGGATACCCTAGGTGGTTCCCCCCATGCTCCTGGTGAGGGACCCCCATCCTGATTCAGCAGTTGGTGATGTTGGACATTTCCTTCGTGCTCAAAAATGGAAATTCCAACAGCTCTTTGGGACAAAATGATTTGATTGGGTGTGGTAGCATCAATTAGTATATGGCTATGGGTCAATGCCCTTTACCCCTGATGAACGCCCGTAGCTGACCAAAGAAGAGGTTTGGATGTTCATCGTTGCCATTTTTTGATGGGCGGTTATGAGTTCATTGCCAATGCGTGCCAAAAAGGACCCCAACAGAGCATCAATAGCTGGTTTGGCGCCAGTGCCGTATCTCAGAGCTCAAATCCGTTGTTGATCACCCCTTTGCCCACCACATTGGTTGTATCATGTTGTATCAGAGTGGTGAAAGGAGTAAGCTGACACCAAACTGCTAGAACTAATCAGCAGATAGCTGTTAGTTGGTCTTGTTAGCCACAAAAAAAAGAAGCATCATCAACATTCATAAACCCCTGAGCAACAACTCCAACAACTCAGCTGCAAGTTCAGTGCCAGGAAGTTTCTGCAAACACGGTGGACCAATTTGCTGGAAGACCGGGCACGAGTCTTGTCAGCATTGATTCACCTGGTTGTTTGGATCAGCAATGTCATTGATTCACCTGGTTGTAAGTACTGCAGTGTCAGCAGTTGAAGTGAGCTACCAACTTTGATCACCACACATGTTTTCAAAGGACTTTGAGTACGTGATGTCGGCAAATGATCAAGCGTATGTATACTGACAATGCGTGCAGGCTGTTCATATCAATTCACTGTGCAATTTACGTTGCTATGCTGGATGGTTTGAAGCGACACTGCATGAGCCCGTGGCAGAGTCGCTCCAAAGATGCACATCCAAATGAAGGAATCACTATAGATCTTCAGGATGCAAGTGTAACCCCTTGGAAGAGCCCGGTTGGGTGAGTTTTTTCACGGCGCGGCAGAGGCTGAGTGGCCATCCGATTTAGATCTCAGGTGTTGCTGGCACCAGGCGTTCCCTCTGCAAAAGTTTGCTTCCGCCTATCGTTCACGGTCAGTTGTCCGTTTCATGGGTTGGATATTGTATGGGTAAGTAGGCAATCCATAGTGTGACTTGCGTATTGGTACTGAAAATTGCTTGGTGTGTACCTCTAGGGGTGCTTCTAGGTGTGCTTCTCGTGGTTTTCTTCCGTACCCCCACTCGCAACCAGGGTCGAACCACCAGGCCCGTACCGTTGCTACTGCTTGGTGTTTGTTGTTGCTCATTGGTGTCAACTAGTTTTTGTTGCAGATGAATGGTTTCAACATTAGCGCTTTACATTGGCGGTTGTTGATCATTATTCTATTTGTGTTTTTCCCAGGATGCAAGTTGCCTACCTTAGGAAGTTGACCTTGTCACAGGCTTTCACCGCGCAAAGTTCTGGGAGCGCCACGACAAAATGCTGCTTATTCAAGCTGATTTCCCAGGAATTTCCTGCTGTCTTCAATTTCAGGATGCAAGCTGGTGCTTATTGACGTTGCTGAAGTGAAGTGTAGATGGAAGATCACCAACGCGTAGGAACGGCACCTATTCAGTTCTAAAATATTTGATACACCTTTTTGTTGACCTTCATTTCAGAGTGTCATGCCGGGACCCTGTCGCACACACAAAGATTCAGGGCGTTCGGGTTCGTGTGATGCGTCTTGCTTGTAGATACTTTGAGAATCTTTGAGAACTATGTTGAGTTTGCTTCTTCTGGTTTGAGATAGTATACGAATGTATATTTACTATATGTGCATATAAGTGTGTGCGTGAATGTCTTTTGCAAATTCACAATTAACACACATCAAGCAAATCTACCAACAGAGAGAGCATATAACTTAATAGCTATGCTTGCAAAGTTTGGAAAATATATTCACATCTCTCCCCCTCTCTCTCTCTCTCTTGATTAAAAGTCTTACACGCCATTGTTTCTGTTTGTTTTGTTTGGGGAGCATCCAAAATGGCTGGTTCATGACTCGAGTTGATTGAACAGCATATTTACCATTGCTGACTACCTTTAATCATCAGTCACCGTCATGAACCATGATTCACCATTAAGAACGACTATTCACCATTCTGAACTATCATTCACCATTAGTCCCCATTAGTCACAAACGTTTATCGACCAACAATTGTTGTCGATCTTCCCAGTGTGAATCAGCATTGTTAATCACAAGATTCACAACTTTTGTTAATCACTATATACACCACTATTATTTCACTACATACACCACTATTACTATTTTCTATCAAACCACCATTTGTACAGTCGATGCAGACGAAGAATCTGGCTCTAGGCAGGAGCAACAAAACATATCACCATGATTAACCATCTCTTTCAGTAAATATGTTGTCGTTGGTCCAGCCATTTTTTCAAATCTGCTACACAGCATAAATGCAGCGATGTTTACCAACACATTTTGACACATTTTGTTCATTCTTACGAATCCTGACCTCTATGCCCATGGAAAAATATTAAACCACCATTATTAACCAACACATTT
The DNA here is from genome assembly GCA_009767595.1 of Symbiodinium kawagutii. NCBI lineage: Eukaryota > Dinophyceae > Suessiales > Symbiodiniaceae > Symbiodinium > Symbiodinium kawagutii. Next base: position 128,179 of record VSDK01024409.1, read on the forward strand.
TGTTCATCTCCCCATCCAGGGTGCGCCCCTAGGCGATTATGTGGGGCAGATGTTGTGGCACAGCTCTGTGCGATCCACCGAACTCATGGCGCCTCGGCGGCGAGCCGTGGCGGCGGCCCCGGAAGCAACGGGTTGTTTGGTTCATTGGTGGCTAATTATAGGCAGCTATAGTCTATATAGTTGCTAGGTATTTAGGTAGTTGAGTTATTGTTACATGTACTGAAATCATATTAGTTTCTTCTTGTGCAAAAATGTGGTTTATGAGGTGGTTTCTTTGGTAAGGAATGGTTAATTGCTGATCATTTGGCTGTTAAGGAATGGTGAGCCACTGGTTACTGTGGTTCACCAAGTGGGCTGGAAACAGCGGACTTTTTTTTTGGGTGGAAAGATTAGTTTCCTATTTGCAGTTCGCGTGGAAGGGTCCATGTTGCACATTAGTTTCCGCTACGGCAACTTTACAGGATGCGGTATGTCTGCAATTGTACAATTATTACTTCCTTGTCTTTGTACAATGTTGTTACTGCTTGATTAGTCAAAACTGACGCAACCAAGCAAGGGGTGGTACCGCTAGGTCACTAAGATTGCTGCAAACATGCTAATGGCTGGGGAACAACATGTTTTGAAACCCCCACGCTGTCGATTCATCGTTCGCGTTGGCATTGAGCGTACAACCACCTACTGTTCGTTATGCAGCGATACGGGAAGCAGCAGGATGCTTGATCATTCAAGGGTACACAGGCTGGTTTATGGGAAGGTTGTGACCTTTTACCATTGCAAATCAGTTAAAGCAACCAGCATACTGCAATAAAAATCAATGAGATATGTATGTACTGCGTACGTTATACAGAGTAGCCAGAAAGTTTTGAAAAAAACAAGTCACCTCAGAATTCATGCTTTGAGCCGGATTCATGTGTGGGGGGATGCATGTGAACTTCTTAGGCCAAACGTTGGACTACATCTACATATCAGATCTTCTAAGCGATGGCCCTTCAACCCACACCACAGGAACAGCAGCATAAATCAACATCAAGGCTGTCGGAACATTTTCGTGGACAGAGCCGGTGTGATCTGGCAGCTGCAAGGTTTTGCCACAATCATTCAAGTTGGCTCCTGTTTGGGCTAGTCACTAGTTTTGAAACACAACATTGCGGACCTATCATACTTACTTCAAAAGTTGCTTGCAGCTGCCATGACGTTGTTGCCACGGCATGGCTCCGTCCTTTGAAGCGAATGCTGCAAAGGACTCATGACATCTCATGACATCTCATGACTATGAACGCTTCCATCGGCGAATCTCCCACAGCCAATGAGGCCAAATACCTGGCGGCCAAAGAAGAATGCCGCCAGCTGAAGGCTGCGAACAGTGGATGAGTCGCATCCTGCATGCAGGGCGTGCTGTGCCAAGCCCAGCAAAGTCTGGGAATGATTTTCGGTGATAAAGCGCTGAACAGTGGCAGATGGTCGCTGGTTTGCGGCTGAGGGAATGATGCCTATGTTGCCGGATGCCACGAGAGCATGACAGATGCGCATGTTTGGCTTCTCCATTTGGCAATGGTTGGTGAGGATAAACCTTGACCAACTAGCCAAGTCTAGGGTTACAGCTGGCACAAGACACCAACATTCACACCGTTTGAGATAATTTTGGCAGTCAGTTGGACAAAGTTGGACTCACATTTCTCCAGTCCCGCGGTTGAACCATGTTGAATCATGTGGCTGTGGGTCAAAACCCCGTACCCCTGGTTCCCCTCTGTTACCCATTGTTTTTCCTATTATTGTTGGTGGAAATCCCCCATTAGTTGGTTGATTAATATTGACCCATAGCCATGTCGAAGTCCCACATCGAACACTCTACCGTCAAGTACTTCGAGTCTGAAGATGACTCCGTGTGGCTCCAGGAGTACATCCAAGCGGCGGTGCTGCGCCGGCGCCTTGAAAGGCTAGCGTCCAAAGAAAGCATGGCATCCTCGCAGCCAGCACCTCGCCATGGCAAGTCCCGTGCTGCGTCGATGGCTGCACTCGTCACTGTCAGCTGTGTGCATCTTGTGTGTGCTTGTGCATGTGTGGTCTCCAGGTGTGCAGCGTACACAAATACTATGAGATTAGGGTATTGAACATGTTTTTAATATTTGAGGAGTTTTCTACCTGTTTATATCTCTATCATATGTACAAACAGGTAGAAAATCCTCATCAAGACCTCCACGTTCTGATAAATGACACCCCAGGAGGGAATGCCAAAGCCATGGGTGGCTCATGAAAGGTGAGGTACGGATAGGAAGGGGTCAAGTCAAGCTTGCGGCTTTGCGCGCAAGTACTCACACCTATTAGCCTGGGTTCCGGAACTCGCCGCATCGCGAAGCGATGCTGGGCTGTGGGCGGGCGCGAGTTCTACCCAGGACTCTTTTGTTTCTTTTTGTTTTACCTTCTGACGGGGCATGCTGCATGCCTGTAGTTTTCACCCCCCTGCTTCCACCCCAAAGTGCGTGTTGAAGCCTTTGTTGTATTCCAGACGTCAATTCAACTGGGCATCATCCAACTGATGATGGTCAACCTGGTCAATCTCACACCTATTTGCATACCAACATGTTCCATGCTCCAATCAGTTTTGCATGTTTTTGGCAAGTCATTATCGCATACCATGCCAGAGCCTAATTTATGTATGTTTTTGCAGGTTTCTCCTTTCCATTTCTTTCCGGCATCTATGTAGGGATATGCAAGGTATGAGTGCCACTCTTTGATACATGTCCCACGCATTGCTGGGAGATCTGCAATGTTCTATGGGCCTAACCCAGAGCATACCAGCGGCTTCAAACACTTTGTGTCTTGACTCCCACACCCAGGAAAAGTGGGAATGCGCGAGGCCCAAGAGTGAACCATGGGTAGCTGGAGATGTTGCACTCGGGAATCCAAGGGGCCAAGGGGGCTACAGGTGGTATGACTTTGCAGTGGGGTTTTGGTTGGCTGGCTCTTTCCACTTTTGGTGGTGCCGTGCCCGGCCGTGCTTCCACTCTTGCCCAGCAATCTGCGGAGCCATGCGGAGCCTGCAACTTCAGAATTCATCACCGGCAGATCTGAAGTCAAAATGTTGGAGCTGAATTCACAGGTCAGAATCTGAAGTCAGAATCTGAAGTCAGAATTCATCCTTCAGAATTCATCACCCAAATTGTTTCCACAAAAACAACCAGCTGACTGCAAAAAACATCGCTCAACAGCTGGACCTGTAAGGACGACTCCGCGACAGCTCCTGAGGCGTGAGCTGCGGCGAATACAACAAGGCCGAGCGCCAGTCCCTCGCCGCAAGCGGAGACAGGTGCCCAGGTGCCACCGAAAAATCTGTTCGTGACTGGTGGTTAACATGGATGATTCATGATGATTCATGATGATCAATGATGGTGAGATATGGTGGGTGCTGATTGCTGTAAATACCTGCATTGATGAATGAACATTTGAGCAACTTGACTTGTTTCTGACATGTTTGTGTGATAAAACTAGGGACATGCGGGAGTTGACTTGACCGGTGTGTTTGTGTGCATTTATTTCGGACGTCATTCAAAGCTGCCCAAAACCTTGGGTGTGTTTTTGTTGATCCGCTCTTCTCATAGACTGGTTGGACCCTTCACTGAATTCTGATTCCATATTCGAAGTAATTTTCAGATGCAACCAACCAGTGTTGGATGGGTTACATCTTCGAAGTAGGACTATGCGCTTAAGGTCAGATCCCACAAGGACATGTGCGGCAGATGGTGGACCAACACAGGTGGATCGGCACCAGCAGTCAAACTCAGCCCACCTTGGTGCTTCGGCCTTGGCAGTGGCAAGACCATCCCATTGGTTGATGCTGGCGTTTTTCTTATCTTTTTTCTGATTGGAATGATGCCTTCACCGTGGTCACAGCCGTGGTTGCAGCCATGGTTACTCAGCTGGTTAAGGATGGCGTTTCCAGCGGTGCAACTGCTGCTTGCTGAGGCGATGTAACAATTGCAACCGTCCAGCTCCGTGGGTGTGGGGATACTGAGCGGGGGGAGGGTGACGGTGAGGACGATTACGGAATATGACAATGATGATGACAATGATCATGGACATTCATGGACTCATAGATGATATGATGCTGGTGGATGGCTTGTAGTTCCTGGCAGCTTGTTGATGGCAAGAGATGCTGAATGGTGACGACGGCGATGCAGCGGGGTGCCGAGGCCCAAGTCCTTTGAGGCCCGTTGCTCCCCCCCCGCAGCGCACATGGGTGGCCGTGCGTGGCTGCAGTTGATCCTGTGCGCATCCTGCAGCACTAGGACTTCGTAGGCTCACACGATGGAGGCCTGCTGAGATTGTTGGAAGCCTCAGCTGCCGATTAGCTGATGAAACTAAAAGGGTTCCGCTGTCGACATGGGTTGCTTCAGATTTCTGGCTTCATGCTTCACAACTGGGCGTTTCTCAAAATAGGTGACTCCCCAAATCATCCATCAAGAATCATTTTTGATAATTAAGCAACCATTTTTGGGTACCCCTAGTTTGAGAAACCACCAGCTAGGTCAAGCAACAAGAAAGCAGCTGCGGCTGCAGCTGAACCAAAAGAATTTCTAGCCGGGCGCGTTCTTCAGCATGGCGCCGAGAATCGCCTCTGACTCAGAAGGTTGCCAGAAATGCCCCAGTTCCGCCAGTGGTTCCTCCCATGATGGTTAACAAGGGCGGTTAGTCACCCTGGTGATTGGGTGAGTAGTGAATAGTGATTAATGAACGTTTGTTAATCAGACTCATTTGCTTATTTTGATGATTGAGTTGATACTGTAACTACTATGCATTGGTAGTGAACTGTAGTGGTTGAACATGGCTGTTGAGAGTTGAAAAGAGTTGATCATGGTGAATCATGTAACGGTTGAACTTGGTGACAGTCTCAAAGAGTTGATGGTGGTGAAAAACATGGTTAATCAGAGAGAAAATGGTGGAGAGAGTGCTTTGTATTGGCTCAAAATCATGGCTATGGTTCATAGTTTTAGTTTAATATGCAAATTCTTGTAATTGCACAAATTGTGGACAATAGCAGTCCGTAATAGTTGCATGCTGACAATTCAGAGAGAAATAGGGAAGCAAACCAATTCTGGGGGGTAACAGCAGTGTGATCAACAAGGTCTGTGACTGTTGATTGGCACATGACAGTCTTAGAAAGCACAGCCCAGGCTACCTAAGCAGTAATGAAAGGATGAAGAACGATGGTGAGTCATGGACTGGACAGAAGCTCCATTCACTAAGTTTTTCTTGTGAACATGCGGTACCCCCCAAATATGGCTCCATAGCCACCAAACAGGAAGTGGAAAATCATGTTCATCAAGAGCTGAATCCAGTCAGTTTGCCAGCATTTTTGGGATTTTCTGGATGGCCGAAGCTACCATCATCAGCCTAGCACTGCGGAAGTTTTGGTGGTTCTGATGGCTTGTGTTACCGAATTTGTTCTCACATGTGCTTGGAATTCGCTATGATTGCTCGATCACCAAATTTGAATCAATCAAGTTTGCCCAGCATCTAGTCTGATGTTTGATCACCTTATGAATCACCAGTCACCTTAGTTTGATTCATCTAGTCTGACTGGTGGATCCCCTCTGAATCCACCGGGGCCGTGGGCTTCTCATCGGCGGATATCACCGGCCAGTCACGTTTGGTGCGCCGCCGGCACTGCAACCTTGGCTCTTTCGCTGAAGGAGGAGGTAGTGCCCGCCATGGCGTCACAGGTGGGTGAGGGTGACCCGAAATGATGAGCCTTGAACCTTCAATGACCCTTATGATTCTTAAGGTCATTTGAGACCCTTGATTTTCATTGATTTTCTTTAATCCATTTAATATATTTAATTAACTAAGAATGACTAAGGCCAAGAACTATCAGACTATCAAGCATGAAGGATGGGTGATGCTACTCGATATGTTTAACTTAGGCATTGTTCACTTTGAAGCTGCAGTTTTCTTCATGGACATGATGCTCGTCTCAATGGAATGTGTGTTGAAGATTAGAGTGTCATATCGTTTGAAATAGGGTAGACAAGTTCGCAACACGTGTTGTTTCTGGACATTGATGCTCAATGAATTTGCCCTGCCTTCCGGTCTCACATGCATGCACACGCACATGCTTGTTTCCATGTTTTTCCTCACATGTCTACATTGACATATGCAAACATGTAGGTGCAAATGTTCCCATGTTCCATTTAGAGGCGCTGCATTACATCCAATGGATGTGGCTTAGACTGGTTTGCTTCAGTATGGGCTCGATTTTAGCCAAAGCCGCATAGGTCAAGTTGCTCGTGGTTGGTCATTGCACCGAAATTTTAACACGTTTGCGTTTGCATCAGCTTCCGCTGGAGATTCTCCCAGCTGTGGACTACAGAGTTCCACCAGCATGACTGAACCCCCAGGGAGATCACCGGCCATGGCTTGCAGGCGGGTTCCCGTGGTGCCAAGACGCCCATGCCAAAGTCGGCCAGTGCTCCCAGCATTGGGTCGAACAAGAGCATGCGGCACACTGTGCGACCTGAAGCAGGCCGATAGGGTGTGATGACTCTGAGTGGCAGCAAGTAAATGTTGATTTCTTCAACTCAAACCGAAACCACCGCATTTTTTCGTTCGCACATGATATACAACTCACCTGTGCAACTTGCGCATGGAGCAGCACGCATGGGAACAAAGACTCTTCAGCATGTTGGCCTTGTCAAATTCTTTGAGATGGTGAGGGGGGGAGATTTACCAGTGCTTGCACGCGGGAGTTCAGTGTCATTGGCGTGTGCAAGCCCGGGGTGCCCGTACTTGACCAACACACCCGGAAATGTGTCGCCCTTCTCCTCAGCCGATGAGCTCCACCGGGGTTTGTGCCCTATGCTTCCCCATTGAACAGGTCCTTGTTGAGTAGATGTAGGGCCCGGGCCCCAAATTAGTAGTGGATAGTAGTGGATAATTTGGGGGTGCCCCTATGGAGAGAAACCGCCATGTAGCGGGTGGCATCCCGTTCTCACACGCGTTTCAAGCACTTGAACGTAGCCATCATGGCTGGGTGGGTGGCGGGTGGCATCCCGTTCTCCCCCGCTTTTCAAGCACTTGAACGTAGCCATCATGGCTGGATGGCTGCATCAGCCGATCGAATCCGATCAAAGGGTCTCATGCCAAGGTTGGAAGGCATATGTGCGCATGTGCTATTCACATGTTGAATCGCTTTAAGATCTGTAAGTGGGGTAATTCAGGTCCTTATTGGATATTATTGGAAAGATGCATCAGTAGCAGGATTTTTTGTCCGTGTTTGGAGTGCAATGTTATTGTTTTTTAAGCGTAATTATGGTGTGCATATTTGCAATTGGTTTTGTGTACCTGTGTGCCAATGTACTGGTGAGGAGTGCCGCAAGAACATGCATGTATCAATGCAACACATGTATACATCTACAACCTACATGTAGTTCCACAATGTTTGATGATGTTTTTAAATATTTGCGTGTGCCTACATGTGCTGATGTTGGCCTAGCGTCGCTGCTGTACATACTGGATCATTTCGTGCCGTATGCACGCGTAATGCCCGTATTAATTACGTATGTCTAGACATGTGTGGGTGTACCATGTGCGCTAGATATGTGTCATGCTCGTTGGGCACCCCCTGGTTGGCTAAGTTGGCATCTAACTAATTAAGGTATCTAGTAGTTGCCGCAGATAAATTTACAGTCAAATGGCTTTTAAGCAACTTGGAACCAGGGGGCCCACATTGTAGTTTTGTATTTGGCATGTGTGGTACATGTCGCCTACCAGTATCCGTCGCAGGCGCTTCCAGTCCATGGGTTGAACCACATCCCATGAAGCAGGCAGGATTGGGAACCGTATGAAGAACTTGTTGGGGAATTGTTGCAGCCACCGGTTGATCAGCCCAGAAAACATATCATCAAACTTCTTGAAGATCATCAGAAACCAAAGGATTCTGAAGGTTCCATCGGTTCCTTGTTGTTCCTTGTTCCTTTCCCAGGCTGCATCTGTATGTCATGATAGAACAATGAACAGCAGACTTTGTTAGACAATCTTAGCCAAGTGTTTGTGATACACAGGTGATGTTTCGTCAACATTGGGGAACGTACGTTCCATTTCCTTGGATACATGGTTGCATGCGTCCGCCATTTAGACTTACAGACGTGGTGCGGTGAAGAGAGTCGTTCCACCCTAGTGGTAGGCCTCAATGCAACAGGGTGGACGACCAGTCGTAGGATACACACTGGGCTACACTACAGCCAGGATAAACGTGGAAGCCAAGCCATTGTTTATATGATGACAATGATGGTAGATGATGGTAGCAGGTCAGGATCCTTGTATGATCGATCAGGGATTGGTCAGCCATAATGCTTATGCAAGCAGAAGGTTGAGGACACTGGCCGCCAGCTAATTGCTGATGGACTTGGTTGCCTTGTGGCGATGGCAAGCATATCATCCTTAGATATCCTTAGTTTACTTGATTTGCCTGATGGGGCTGTGTTTTGTTGATTTGGTTCGTGGAGCTTTTTCCAACCCGAAAAAAACATGACTGTTGGATTGTAAGGCGTCCTGTTCGGCAGATATTGACCCAAGATGACCCAGCGGACCCAGCTGATGTTTTGTGCGACCTGGCTTGCAACTGGCAGCCTGCTTTCAACTTGCAGGTAGGCATGGCACGAGGTTCAAATACACCAAAGTCTTTTGACTTGAAGAGCTCCAAACCGCCAGCTTGGCGATTGGGACCACCAAAGACTAACCATCCTCGAAAAGATTGGAATATTCCCCAAGTTCAAGATATCTGTTGCATTAATTCACCTATTTTGGATGGTCCCATTGATGTGACTACAGTACTCCATCCTTTAGAGATAGTACTGAAATGTGGCCAAAAGCCTTGGTTACCCCCAGGGAAAAATATGTTTGTTCATAGGCAATATTCAAACTACCACATACAGTACTGTTTTTGGTTTTGGTTGGCGTATTTAAGACTTTGCATCTCAGCTGTAATTGCATGACTCTATAGCCTCTATAGCCGTATAGTTTCAGTACCAACAACTGGAGGAGGTTATATTTGTATGTAAGTGTATTTTTATGTATATATATATATATATATATTTACATTTACACCACCCTTTCTCCCTTCATACTCGCATCATAGTCATCTCAACCATCATCATGCATATCCCACTCTTTTAGGTTTTAGGTGGCACATTTATTATCCTATAGCATCCCAACTATCATAGTACAATCATATGGCTGTGAGTCAAAACCCTGTACCTTTGATTCCCCTATCATTAGCCATCGTTTTCCATATAAAATGGTTGGTGATTATCCCCCATTATTGGTTGGTTAATATTGACCCATAGCCATATGTGCTTCACCACCATCTATATGAACCATTGATGGTTCCCTTGGTTCCTATCATAAATATCCCAATGAACCATGCAAATAACCACCCCAGGATGGTTCCATTGGTTCAAGCCTGGCTGGTTCCCAGCGTCGCAGGCAGACTGGGATCCCAAGGCCTTCCTCGATGAAGTGGGGCCCGCAGTTCGTTGCGTTGCGGTGCTCGCCAGTGTTCCAAGTGAGAAATGGGCGCCCCATAACGGCTACCATTTGGGAAACATCTCTACGAGCCCACATATAGATAAATAAATAAATAAATAAATAAATAAATAAATAAATAAATAAATATATATATATTATATATATATATTATATGATTCAAAAATTATATTTACCAACGTTCCGATGGGACCAAGTGGCTTACTTTGTCGCCATAGCCTTTTACCAAAGCACCAGGAGGGACAGGCCTGGTGTCGTCGATCATTTTGTTCTGGCGAATCCACTCTGGGGCCATCCCAAGGACCCCTACTGCTGTAACATTGCAAGCATCCCTACTCACCCAGTTGCCTCGCTTTCGTTGGAGTGCGCATCAAATCTCAGCCCCGGAGAATTGAAGCTAATAACGGTACCTTCGCATTCGTAGGTGCTATCCCCTAATACATTTGGCAACCATTCTTCAGACACCAAACTGGGTTTTGGTTGGAAACTGTTAAGGACTGTGGTTGATGAAAATTGCCAACAACATGTAAGAGTGGGTGACAATTATGATGAATAGAACTGAAACTGGCAATTTCTTGAGCCCTTGTTGCAGACCACAGTTTCCTAATGGCTGCTTTCAGAGATGGAATTCACAATAATTGCAGTACGCATGTATTGTCATAGTGGTTGGTGCTGGGTGTTTTGGAGGTACTTGCTAGCATGACGTTTGGTACTTGTTTGGGGTATGGAAACTCCTAACCAATCCAACCTTTCTGATCTTGGTGCTTGCCGTTCATTCTTCCCATGCCATGCTGAGAGCCTGGGGTCAGTGCCAAAGCATGGCTGGGTCATGGCCTCCATGGCAACCCCCTATAAGGGCGCTGCAAAACTTTGAGCTTCACCGGGTCCCAGGAAAACAAGCGAGATGAGCATCGCTGGGCCCAACTCATGAAGTACAGAGAAGGGCTTCACAGCTGCAGCTGATGGGATGGGTCAACATTTGATTTGCTGTGCTTGGTTGGCGTCAATTGTTGGATGTCATTGCGGGGAGGATGTCAAGACATCACTGGACCAGCTGTAGATTTTTAGAGTTTGTGACCCGTTGGGTGGCATGTTTCAAACACGGTTAGAATTAGAAATTTGTAGAGTCCTTGCAGTTGTGGAGATATACTAGATATAGGTATATATACATGTTTGGTGATTGCCGTTCCTCCAAATAGCCGCGTGGCTTTATCAATGTGGACCTGTCATTGTCAAGGGTTTCTGGCAACGCAGCATATCGTTTGCGCTAGTTTGTTCAGGTCTCAGCCCGGATATCCGACATGCCCATCACCGGCGATATTCCGATATCCTTTGATTTTATCAGGGCAGACGATTCGCGATCTGTTGGCCCCAAAACCGGCTTTGATTTTCGAGCCCTGCCATCGTTTGGATGCTCCTTTTTGTGTTTTTCTTCCTGTCAATGACTGAGTTAGTCAATGTTGAGCTGGTGCTTGGTGTTTGATGCTTTGGGCTCTTGTCAACGCACGGCAAGGTCATCATGGATCGCAGGATTCCACTCCTACCCCATGGACCCCCATGGCATATCATGGCCTCGTGGTCAACCAGCCATACGGGAGGCCATGGGAGGCCACCATCAGCCACAGCAACCAGGCTGGCCAAGCAGATCGAGGAGAACAAGGCGATGAGGTGCAAGTTGTGACCCAGGGGCAGGTGGTTGCCAGTAGGCGGCAAGACATGGCTGTGGGAAGGAGCTGATAGGGGTAGCCATATGGCCTTCTATAAAATACCTTAAAGGGGGAGCATTCAGGGGCGACCAGAACCGTTCTGACCAGATGCTCGATAGGTCAATAAGCAGCAGTTGATCATCACAATGATCACTAAACGTCAGCAAAATCATCAAGAATTGATGGCCTGGCTGGTGGTTGCGAATACTGTTTCAAAGCTGATGATTCATGACTGACTATTTTTAACATCAACCATACCTGAGAATTACTTTTATATTAGATTATCTCCTTGATTATCTAATTGACTGGAGTTGACTGCTTTTTGGAGGGAGATGTGTTATGTCCACCAACCAGTTTTGGGTGAGTCAATACGTTACTTGGTGTGTAGGAGGCCATCACCCAGTCCGACTTAAACTTTTGATCATAGCTGATCTTACGGTTTTCTCCGCCAATTTTGAACTCTTTGGTTTGACGTCGCAATCAAGAAGAGCCAATTGCCAGCAGCTATGAACAATCATCATGAATCAGCAACTATGAGCAAAGAGTACTACTTAGGTCATCAGATCGTTTTGGTTTGACTGAGCATGTTGTAGGTGCATTATCCGTATTCGAGGCATGTTCACAACAAAGGCGGAGCTGCCCAAAGTTTATGCTGTAGTTTTCATCGTGCCCATGCTGTGGTGTAGCTTTCCATCAGGCATTGCCATTGCGAGGCCACTGTTTGAGCCAAGCGTTTGTCCTGTTCCCCATGGGTTGCGACCAAATCTACGATGTCGAATTATAGCTACCTCGTGGCCATTCACGATTACATCCGCATACATGTCATGCATACACAGGAACACATTTGCGCACGTTCCATGCTTGCGCATTGGTATGTTACGCAGAGGTTCGCGCACTGCATACATTTATGATATAGCAGTGTATACGCATGATACGTCGGCCTGTTATGTTTGTTTTGTCTCGTGTGGAATATGAATGACATATAAATCATCATAAATACCATGAGCAACCAAAACCCTCAAAAAGGTAGGTTTTACCCTCCCAAATATGGGTTATAACATGTTATAACCTATAAAAATGATGGTTTTTTGGGGCTCATGGTACGGCCTGATGCAGTTCCAAAGGACTTCCAGCTGCGCCTTTGCCTCGCGCGAAGGCAAGCGAGGCGGGATGAATATCACGACATGGCAAAGACCATTGCGGCAGAGACCCTGAAGATGCACACGCGCGAAATCCGAGAGAAGGAGAACCTCAATGAATGATGGTTTCTCAAGCCATGGTGGTACCCCAAAAAATGGTTGGTTTATTACTATAAATGACTAGTAATGGATGATTTGGGGGGTCCCCTATTTTGAGAAACACCTCAATCAATTGTGCAAAGGATTACATTTTGTGGGTGTCATGTTGGCATGTTGGCATCATATTGGCATTATTCATATTTAATTAAGGTGTCATTCAGGTATCATGGCAAACTCATTCATGCGTTTCTGTATATCTATATTTGTGTTTTTTTCTACAATCTGAACTCGTTTTTATCCGAAGTAAAGACATGGATCAACGTGATACTGAATGATTCCCACAGGGTATCCTTAGGTAAGAACCAGTTTGTGTCGCTGACTTGTGACATATGCTGGCACATGACATGCACCTTTCAGGCCTGCAGGTGCAATCGCTGCACTACCCTCCCTGATTTGGAAAAAAATGCGGTGGATCAATGTAGAGGGTGGGAAGCTTACCAATAATCATGTTCATGACGGGTTTCAAGGATAAAAATGAATTTACCATGAACCCAACTATAGATATTCAAGACAAGATGGTGAAAACATGAATTTTAATATGTAGGTTCGTCCAGATAATCGTCACCAGTATGCTTTGACCATGGCCAAGTGGAATCAGTCAAGATAGTATTCACTTCTTACAGGGTATACTACTTGCCCGTTAGAGTCCATGATCATAGATGGGCGTTGTTTCTGTGTGGTCATGTGGTACTTGCGGCTTGCCGTCAAAACAGAAAATTGCAGAAGGTACCGAATGGCAAATTGAACTCAGGAAAATCCACTACTGTACATGTGTATTGCCATTTTGGAAACAGGTGCCAATTTTGGCAAGTGAAGAAAGTTGCTCGTGTGACAAATTGAGCAGTGTAAACCATGAGCAGCAGTTGCTGAAAGCTGCTCAAATGTGTCAAAGTGTGTTGAACCTTGTCACCTATTCATTATTTGTAAGTGAATGTGCCTTCATTTTTATACGTATTGTAGGTGCATGAACATTTACGTAATATTTTATGATGTCCTTATAGCTTCATCTAGTTCTATAACACAATCAATTGTACAAAATGTCCGCTGCAACCCCGACCCTTGCCCTCGCGCAACATGAAGGCTTTCCCTTCTCTC
>VSDK01024414.1:0-14785 GCA_009767595.1 Symbiodinium kawagutii
CTGGTACATCAGGTAAATCATCTTGAATTGCGAATATTGCTTTCATGTGAAGCCCTTGCTTTCATGCCTGACCAAGTTTGCCACTTCTACGCGGACGTGGCGTCTACAAGGGATCAAGTCTTCTGCTATGTATGTGGCTTCGAACATGATCAATTTCAAGATCTCGTGTCATGCAATTCATGGGCGTGGGGCAGGTAATCCTTTGGTGGAACATGATTCGTGGAAAGCGCATGGCTACTCCTCTAGTCTATCCATGTGCAAATCTACAATATATCATATTTGTTTCAGTTGTTCTCTTTAGGTAGGCTGCACTCAGCCAAGTAGATCGTTCGTTATTTAGTTGATTAGTTAGTAGGTCAGGTCCATTTGTCATGACATGACAATGACTTGGGTGTGCCTGCGCCTGTTCCAGTATTGAATGATTGAATGGCAATGGCCCGGTCGTTAAGTGACTTAGTTTCATGGCAACTAGCTATCAATTCAATCAGATCAGCTGTCTCTGAGTGGGCCGTGGGGGTTAGAGAACCCCACGGCCCCATGGACGATGGCTGAAACAAAAATCTTCCGAGATTTCGTTTCTGGAGACATTGGCAAAGTGATCGCAGTTTGCGAGAAATGTTTTTTCTTTAAGGTTATGAGCCGTTTCAGCTTAGTGCCCTACCCCGCATGGGCCTAGTGCCCCACCCTCTCCCATGGGCCTGGTGCGCCGCCCTCTCATGGGCCTGGCAGCCCGCCCTCTCCCATGAAACCTGCTGCGCTGGCAGCCTGCTTTCTCCCATGGGCCTATTGCCCCACCCTCTCCCATGAACCCTACTCCCTAGCGCAATACCCTCACACACATCTTCCCCTAAACCGCAACCCCTTGAGCCACCATTCAGGTGGGCCCCGGCTGTCACCAATTCGCTCGAAGAACCTTTGGCCTTGCAACCTTGTCCAAAACCGTGGCCAGAAAAAAAGGCCATGCTGCGCCCAGCAAAAAAAGCAAGACCACAATGCTCGTCCATGCATGTTGAGTGCTCCATTTCACGTTGTTGCCAGGTCACAGCCAGGTTTGTGAGGTTGGCATGCAAGGCTGATTGCCATGAATAGACAGCTAGTTGCCATGAATGGCAGACATTTGATGTCTGATTAATTCCAGATTCCTGTTTCATCATGTGGCATTGAGATTCTTGATTTGATTGCAGCGTGTTCCAATGAGTCATGAATTACGAGACACAAAACTTTTTCAATGGTGGCGTCGGCTTGCGCCAATGTTTCGCGGTTTTCTTACAGCTACCAGCTAGCAGCCAGCAGTTTAGTGAAGTTGTCGTAACAAAGATGCCACTCTTTACTGCAATCATCCCTGGTGCCTGGCACCACTGCTAAGGATTGCCTCGAGGATACAGACCTGGCTCTGCTTGGAATCCCTTGTCAGCTCTTCTCTGGCTTGAACATGACTGCCAAACAAGAGGGCTTCAACCCGTTCAAGCAGTGATTTGGCATGACGTGTCTGTGTGGTGGTCAGTGGTCCATGGGTATTACCTCCACCTTTGCAATTCCTGTATTGAAAATATGGGCGAATTGAATGTGTGGCGCTGGAGTTTAGGTAGGTTGAATGCTAGCTTGACCCCATATTGTTTGCTGACGCTACCTAGGCCAGGATTCACCACGGTGAAAGGATGCCTGCGGAAGCTCCGCACTCTCAACCCAAAGAGCTTCATCATTGAAGAAGCTGGCCGGTGACGAAGGTTACAGGGTGACAGGTTCCCATCCAGAAGTCTGTGATGCAGTATGAATCCAGCGTGAGAGAATGTCATTGCCATCACATTCTTTACTTGCCAGGGCTTCACATAGGTGGATTGATCCTGGGATTGATTCGGATTGATCAATAGTTTAAGTTTTACTATAGTGTAAAATTAAAGGCATGCATCATGTAGATTAAATACATGATACATGATACATATGTATGATTTCATATGATTTGATTCATGCTTCATGATATCACGTTTATATATGATATAATAATATCTTTATTTTAATTTTGAATTATTGTCATGAGTCATTGTAGAATATATCATATTGACAAAATATCATATCATATCATATCATATCATATCATTTCAAATCAATCATATCATTATCATATCTGATGTGAACAACAAAAAATCAGACTTTCATGGTCAATTACCTATGTAAAGTGGATGGAGGGAGAGTAGTTAATGACAATTGAATCGATGGACAGTAGTTGATCACTGCCAGTCCATACAAATAATATGACTCTGACATCAAAGGAAATCATGACGACCATTCAACATGACCTGACATGATCCTGGCTGTATGTTTGTGTTGCCCATTGCCGTCGCTGTACTGAGTGTAGCGGTATAATTTCTTCCAAATATCATATTAATAATAACTTCACAACCCGTGACTTGAGTTTACGGTCGTTTTGCTTTCCAACTTCTAGCTACTTCTAACTTCTAACCCTCAACTGAACTGTTTGAACATTCTTATATCAGAACATTGAAACTTTGATTCAACCCGGTATATAATGACTCATTTATTGATTGGCGCAACTGTCTTAGAGATCATGGTTGGCCAAAGGATTCTCTCACTTTGACATGGAACTCATGGAACCCAGCAGCATTGGACTATGTGACCATGCAACTACAATTCTGTCTACGCAATCAATTCAGTTTCACACGTGAAAAGAGGCATGATAAAGGGAAATGCATCCTGCAAAGTACAATATGCTGTAGGGTTGCTGATGATATACCACTTCAGTTCTTGACGATTTTGCTGACAGTCCATGAGCATTCAAAAATCCTTCAATGCAATTTGTTCATGAGGATCCAAGCAAACGATCAGGTAATGGGGAACCAAGTTGTCAAGAGACTGAAGAAACACCCACTAGAAGTAATTGGTTGATTCTCGGCATGTGGATTCAAACATTTTAACTTTTGAGTGTGCAATGTATTTTTTTCCAAGGTTCAGCCTTTTCGAGTTATGATAAATATGATATGATGTGATTACGAATCACCATCATGTCAGAGCGGTTCTTGTTCACCATTGCTATGCTTATTGCAGCTCATGCACGCAACAATGATTCAGGAATTTGATTATGCTTGAATGTTTCTTGACTATAGTAGTACTATGGATCAAAGACTACCTATGAGCAACACCAGTCTCACTTGATTTTTCAATTGTTGCTGGTTGATGATCATGCAACCCGACTACTGAGCACAATTTTCCTGATGCACATGGCCATGTGGGTTATGCTATTCCTCTTGACCACTGCTTTCGCGTCCAAGGTTAAAGAGATTGCGAAGCCCTTCAAGAAGCCATTGCCGGGAAAATGGAAGCAATACAAGGCTGCTTGCCATGGAAATGTGGCTCTCGTCTTGGTTGTACATTGTATGTGGCTTTGACAAATGGGGTTCTCATCCAATGATGGGGTTGCTGTCCATTGCTTACCCCCTCCGACTCTGACAAAGGACCTTTAACTTAATCATTGATTGCTCATCAATCATATCATTTCGATTTGGGAAACTGGACTTAGTACATGGGTTTGGGTGTTGCTCCATCTGAGCCCGACGTTGATTGCTGCCATCTCACTTTGAACCAGCGCTGGATGAAGCTTTCATTTCATTGCCAATTGCGGTCGACGGTCTACTTGGTATTGTATGGTGTAAATGTTAGTAATTTCTTCCTTAAATTCTCAGAACAGAAAATTGCTGTCATGCACGTGCAGTATGTGTGAACTTGAGTTCGGAATATTGCATGGCCTTGTAAATCTCCACGGGGCTGACATGAGCTCCTACCAAAGATCGGTCACGCATTTTTCTTCATGCCTGACCGAAGCTCTGCAACCTATTCAACGTGAGTGCATGTGTATGCGACCTTCCAGCTTCAAGCTTCAATATGCTCAGGCATTTGTTTGGTGAGCCTGACAGTCAAACCACCAATTCATGCAGCTTACCTTGGCATCATTCTATGAACTAACATAGTTTGATTCATGAT
Source organism: Symbiodinium kawagutii (assembly GCA_009767595.1). NCBI lineage: Eukaryota > Dinophyceae > Suessiales > Symbiodiniaceae > Symbiodinium > Symbiodinium kawagutii. The sequence goes on from VSDK01024414.1 coordinate 3,997, forward strand.
GAAAAATATAGATGATACAGTGGTTGAAACTTCAAACTTAAACTTCAACACAACATGTTCAATGCCAATCTTTAATATGTGCTGTAGATTTTGTTTTGCACTTCAACTAATCGTCAGCTCAATCCCATGATCAAATTCACCCCCTGACTCCATGGCCATGATTTTCAAGATCAAAGGAAGGCAAAGACGATAAGAGAAAGAAGGGAATAAAAGGTTTCAAATAAACAAAAACTGAAGTCAGACCACAAATGCACAAGGGTTGAACCTTTCACCTACCGGCCATGTTCATGTGACACGTGGCATGCCATTGAGTGACCTTTGGAAGTCCTCAGAACCAGATTCTTGTGGTGACAGTGAGTCTTCCAGCACTTCATCTTCCAGTTCAGAAGAGCCGGAGTTGCAGGGTCTCTTCAAGAAGCAGCGGCAAACTGCAAAAGCACGAGCAGCGCATATTAGCAGTGCAGCCACCAAGAGGCTCTCTCGGAACGCGATTTTGGAGCGCCCTCATCCAGCGGAAAAGTTCAAACACGATTTGAATGCTGACTCTGAAATCCACCAACCAAGCCAGCACTGGTATGCACCTCACTGGCGACGCTTACGATTAATCACAAGCTACTTGAAATCGTGGTGTGCAGCAGTCCATCAATATTTCCAAAGTTCACCTGTGGATCACTGTTTTGTCATTGGCATTGTGGATGACACCAACGTGCGACTGTCAGAAGTCCCTGCCGATAGCCAGCACTGGAGGGTGAGCAGGGTTGCAAATGTGATGAACACAATCCAGAGACTTGTTGTGTGCGGGCAGAATGAAAGTGACCAGGCAAAACGAACAAAAAAGACTTTCAACGTGATTACGCCAATGGTTGTGCTGCCTAGAGCTGACACGGAGACTGTTGCTGTGGAGTTTCAGTCCAGGCTTTTGGCATTCTTGGGCTTTGTGGCAAGCAGATACCATCATCTCATTCCAGAGACCTTGTTGCAAAATGTTCGGATCCAAGGAACAATTGTTCTGTTTGACGCTCTCAAGGTCAACATTGCAATGCTCAAACACCTTCGACAGGCAGTGCACGAACGACATGTGGCAAGTGACTCCAACAATGGTTCAATGTATCCATTATTCACCGCATGCTGCCTTCTTCACCAGTTGTCACTTGCACGGACACCAATCCTGCGCGCATTCTCTGGATTCTGGTCATCGGTGGTACGGCTGGCCCATTTACTTGAAAATTCATCTTTCAGATTGGCATTCAGGCATTCATTGGTACAGGTGATTTGTGACAGTTTCTCATTTGTCCCTGTTCTGGAGCTTCCGAACGAAGCAAGTGCATGGAAGAACAAACGTGGAAGCTTGGTGAAATTCACTGACAGCTCTGCAAAACGCATTCATCTTCACAACTGCTTGATGAAGTTTGACAATGGTGACAGTGATTGCGCAGAGATTGTCCATTACTGCTTGGGACGATGCTGTCGAGGATCCACACATGCTTCCAAATCGTGGTATGCCCTCCTGCAAATCACCAAGTACTTCATCCTGCTATTCTCGTTTGGGTTTCCGGTGCCGCTGCTTTACAGGTGGACTCATGCCAAGAGAGCGAGCCAGTTTGTAAAGGACAGGGGTTTTATGTGTGCCCATGCGGTCTGAATCATATTCTTTAAAGATGGGAGTGATTCTAACCCTCATGGCCCTGGCTGGAACTTTACTTATGGCTGGTCACCATGCCTTTTGATACACAGACAGGTGCCAACTCATATGCATGTGCAGCTGCCCATAACATATGCGTCCGATGAACATGAGACCACCCCTGCATGCCCAAAGTCTCATTGAATGAGGTCAAGAAACCACATGTAGCTTTTATGTATCACAATATTCACGGTGATTAAAATCAGACTACGCACCAGACTGACTAGCCTGCATAACTAACCATGAGCAAGACAAGACTACAACACTTATAACTATAGACTATAGGATAATGAAAGTATCTGAAAGTGGCAAAAGACATTGAAAATCATTCAATGGGCTGCATGAGACATTAACTTAGTGCATTGCGGCCTGAAATCAAAGTGGCATTACGTAACTATTTGTTCTGGGTATATCTTTTATTCTACAACACTGTATGTTTGCTATGCGTTTTTTGCAATGGTCGGCAATTATCACAACTACAAGACGGGGCTAAAGTAAACCCACGGGTGATGTTTGGCCAAGATGCTGCAAGGGTTTTGGATATGAATTCGAGCATTGACATTAGTAGACTATTCAATTCTATCATGAACCATGATCCATGATGATTATAATTCTATCTATAGTCTATGTGTGTTATGTTGGTTTCAAACATTCGCTCTCCTACCAATACAGTACATTGCAAACATGCAATATCGTATCATATCAGAACCATGAGCGTACAATTTGACAGGAACCTTACTATAAGAAAATGATGTAATGTTTGAATTGGTAAGTGGAGAACCGTACGCTTACATGACATTAACAGATGTTTTTTGGCTTGGCTATGATCCTTTACAGATGCAGATAACGGATTCGATTAGCTTTAGCTTCATTATCATCCGAATCTGTGATCTGTGATGCTGCGAATGTTTCAATATGAAATGTTGTTTGTCTCGCACCAGGTCACATTTCTAGGACCCTCAGTGATTAACCAGACAAAGCCACTGTTTCGTAGCTATATTTTATCAGCATCGATTCGATTGTTTTCCAAAATGCACTTTTGATTTTGGTATAGCTAATGACTACTGACCGGAAAACAGTCATGATTTCCTAAAATTCATATTCTGAAAATGTTTCCTGGCATTATACATCTCTTCCATGAATCGTTCCGAAAGGAGGGATGCAGCATTCATTCCATTTTGCAAAGAACCTTGCAGAGAATGTCGCTGGGGAAGCAGCACAATCAGAATGACCAGAAGGTCAGTGAACTTTGCAGGGCCATGGATGAAGGCCAGCTGTTCTCAGATGAGCCGGAAGGACACATTGAAGATGAGCACGCGGATCATTCTTGGAGAAAATTGCTGGAGACCTTAGAGGAAGACGAAAATGCATCCTTTGCTACCATCAACCAAAAACGGAAGCGTCTTACATTCGAGGCTTTCAAGTCTCCCACCATAGTCTCCCAGACAATTGCGATAGATGCCTTGATCAATCCAAATGTGAAACGCATGGAGGTCCTTTTCAAGAGAACCAAGCTACTCTCCACAATTGATTGGCTTGGATCGCTGAACGAGCCAGAGGTGGAGCAATGCCGAGAAGAGTTTCTAGATTTAATTGGACATTTTTTTGAAATGCATGGTACATCATGTGAGAGCTTGAGCGCCATGAATCCATCAATGCATGATTATGTGATGGGTGACATGGTCAGTTCAAACACGGTTCACGGGAGTGGGCTTCCAAGAGGGTTCAAACAATCTTTGGATCTGTGACCCAAGAAAACTTCAGGTCATTTTCAGGTCATCTTTCAAAATCATTATTCATGCAACTCGACACTATCATTATTATGTTATGTTATGTTAATGTTAGCTATTGTTGTATCATTTGTTGTTTTTGCAGCCAATCATGTACGGCCTTCATGAAACATTTGCTATGCAGTAATTTGACCAAACGGAATGATGCAGCAAACATCAATGTATTTTTTCACCACCACAAACTATTATTCATTGACGCCACTTAATGGTGCCAACCTTCAAAACTCGATACATGTCATGAAGGTTTGTGATCATAACATCTTTTTACCAATCAAATCATATCATACAATCATACTGTTACAGTTTTTGAACAAATAATCTCATTTGCATACCCCCCAGTCTTTAAGTCATGACTATGATATGAAAGTCAGTTTACAAAGTATTATTGATTGGCAGCCCTTTGTGTTTATGTTTTACCATGGTTGGTGTATGATGAGTTGTGTTTATGTTTTACCATTGTGCCACTGAAGGTCCGCGCAGATCTTCAAATCATTTGTGTCTGGCAGATTTGGAAACGATTTGCTGGGCGCTTACATGGATCAAATGAAGCAGTTTCCTCAACTGGACATTTCTGATGTTGCTGGATCCTTTTTCCGCATTGGCTTGGAGGCCATGGGGGAACACTGGCGACGCTTCTGCCTGCCAACAAAGGGTATGCCCTATACATTGTTTGGCTTGGCCGATCTCGAGAGAGACGAGGATTTCTTGGTGTCATACCAGAACTTCCAAAGGCAGCTCCAACAGTGTGCATGCTGTGCAGACCTCGAGTTCTCCACAGTGATTCTGAAGTTCATTGCTCCAGGAAGTGTAGTTGAAGACCCCCGTGTCAAATTGCAGATCAGTCGACTGAGGAACTTTTTGAAAGATCTCTGTGAGACAGCGCCACTCTCAGCTGACCTGGTGGAGTGCTACCACGGAAGTTCCCAGGCCTTGCTGCACAGGTGGAGGGGTGTCAAAGTGACTGACAACGTTGCTCAGGAACGCCTCTTTTGGAAGACTGTCGCAACCCAGTATTCCAAGTTCAAGACATGGATTTGGGACCATACAATGGACAAAGGTTTCAAAAGAAGACTTGCACAGTTTGGAGTGAAATCCAGGAACCAATATACAGTTGAAGGACAGACTGGAAAGCCCACAAAGAAGAGAACATTTTCTTTCGCTGGAATGGACCGAGCCATCAATTTCGAGCAAAAGCTTCCCAAGCTTCGCAATTTGTCAGGATTCTTGGCGGTTGGTTTACCTTGGCTAGAGTCGTCTAGTTCATTTCCAGAGTCTAAAGTGCAAGCCATGTGATTGAACCAAAGCAGAACAGGAAGACAGGACTAGTGGATCTGGACAACAGGAGGCTGTGAGTGTTGTGGTAGAGATATACTGACAGGATTGGGTTGAATGTTCAGCAGTTTGTTGAATAAAGATTATAGAGAGTCATGCACATATGGTGCAAACACATTCAATCTTCATTTCCTTGGTTTGTCACATCTCACTTGGAAATATTTCCAAGGTAAGTGTGAGAAGATCTGCGCATATTGTACCGCCATACCCTCATATTTTTTGGCCACTTCACCGCTCCATGTTCCATGTGGATGAATGCCACATAATATGATCCTGATTCTGATCATTAGCAACGAATCCTTAACCAAATCATGACTTGGACATGGTGGCCGACTCATGCAATTTGGAAACCAACTCCTCCAGACTAGACATCTCATAAAAAATCATGATTCATGATTCATGATGGTTCATGTTTTTACCAGGTTAGGGTTAGGGTCCCAGGGTGAAAATTGTTCAAGGGTCTAAACGACAGGTGTCATGTGGTTGAGTTGCAGGGTCGCAGGGTGAAAGCAAACGTGCTGAGCACTAAGGATGGAACATTTTTTTGCGGGAGCACGTGCAGGGGCAGCAACGAGATCCAGACGACTGGACAGCTGTCCAGGACAGATGCAAGCGCATTTGGGCCAACATGTCTGTTGAAAAGCGTGCCGAGTACGAGGCAGCAGCTTCTGCTGAAAACCACATCAGGACAGAGGCATGTTTGCAACCCTTTCAGCCTAAACTGAAGCTTGCCAGCATGAAAGATGAGCCGGTCTTGGGGGACGCAGCCTTCAATGCAGCATCAATGTTGAGCAGAAATGCTTTGAAAGCTGTTTCAAGGCACCGAAGCCTCACAACCTACGCGCGGTACAAGTCATCAGAGCTTTGGGGGCACCATGATGCAGGATTGGCAACTGCTGATGGATGTCTAGATCTTGATCTCATCGACCTGGAAGCCAACGAGGAAACGCTCTTGGGCCAATGGAACATATTTCGCAAGTCTGTTCCCAAGAAACTCCCTCCTCTCAATCCAGAACTCCATCACCAAACATGCTGGACACGCCATGGGAGCTGCAAGAAAGACTTTCAGAAAAACATGGTGGAGAGATTAGTTTCCAGCTTGGACTCGCACCTCAGCTCCGGTGCCTGGTCCACATTATCATTGTTTTTCGCTTTACTTTCCGCCCATATGTTTGCAGTGTTGGCATTATAGGGAGCCAGTAGGTAGTTGTAGGGTTTGGGAAAAAATCGAATCCAACATGTCACAGTGCTTGGCTCTTCACTACCCAAGCACTATAAACTATACAGTTACAAGTTACAAGTTACAAGTATTCCGAATTTTCTTGACCACAGGGTTTCATAGATTCAAGGACAATGCCATGCTGACATGGCGCATGTGAGTGGACATGCGTTTGGTTTGCCTTCATTTCAGGGTCATTGTGTTCTGATATCAGTACACAAATACACAACCATTTGATTGTTGAGAGCAATTGCAAAAAAGATGATGAAATGGTTTTTGATTTTTGAATATGGAGAGGAACATTACATCACCGTCACATGTCAGACATTGCCTTGCAGTTGGTGATATCTGGTGGCCGCGCCTAGGTCTGCTTTCCTTGGGATCTCTGATTCAGATGAAAGTTCGTGGGTGCTCGGGCAGATTTTTTTTCATTGCCTATGCGATGAAAAAGCCCAAGCAACAAGTGCTGTTGGAAGGGTTCCAGACTCAGGTTTTGCCAAATGCTGGCATGATCGTGGACATTGTGAAACATGGTTCTACAATACCATCATTTTGCACCAGTCATCAGCTGTTCCAAGAAGTTGCTGAGTCAGACTTACAGAACGGAGGCGTGCCCTTTGTGAAGTACGAGTATTGCGTGAACCCTTTTGTACAACTGTACCATGTGAAAACAACCAATGTCTCTGAAGAGCACATGCTGTCAGCAGAAAAAAAGAAACCTCAATCCAAACAAACAGTTTTACCTTTTGGATTGAAAAACATCCGGAAGAAACGAAAGGCAAGAAAACCTGTGGTGAAGCAACCTGACGGAAAGTCTGGACTTGCTGCTAAGGCAGCCTCTCTGATCCAACAATTGCAAGCCAACGGAACAGTAGATGTTCAGATGCAACATGAGGAATCTGAGATTGAGGAAAGTTCAGGATCAGAATCAAATTCCACTTCAAATGCAAATGATGATGCGGCTATGGAAGAACCTGCGGAGGAACCGTTCTTGACAGCAGAGACTGCCCAGGAAGAATTTCAGATCCAGGAAGCATTCCGTAGCCATGAACAGTTCTTAGATGCGCAGGCAAGCATGCCCAGCTCCAGCAGCAATCCCAGCTCGAGCAGTGTGCCACAGCGTGTTCCAGAAGCATTGGCATCATCATCATCATCATTGCCAGTGTCAGGAAGCATCCCAAACCTACCTTCCAAGCAAGCAAGTGCAACGAAGACATTTTGTAACTCCAGCACCGGTTTGGTGGAAGTGGGTACACAAACAAGCCGCAGATTGGCAACTTGCAGACATTGCCTTGACAAAATCCAACAGGGTGACATCCGGGTTGGGTATGCATGGAGCCGGGTGAAGTTCCATTCTTGGTTACACATTGATTGTGTTTCCGAGCACTTGGTTCAAGAGCAGGCAGATATCCAGCAAGCAAGCAACTTTTTGAAAACCAAGTTGGAGGAGAGAACCCAACACTCGCAGTCAGTCATCGATGCAATGAAGAAGCTTTCCCGGAACTTGCAATCGTTGGAGTAGAAATGCAGGAGACAAAAGCGTGTGTGACTAAGAGTTGTCCCTGAGTCCATTTCTCATTTTTTTGATCAGGAGTGAATCACATGTCACGCAAGCGAATTTGATTTCAGGAAGATAAGTACCATGATGGATGACATATATCTGAACGATGTTTAATCACGGCTCCCAACCCCATTGGTTTGTCAAATCTCCGTATTCGACTATTCGACATATCAGAATCAAAAACCCATACGGCAAGTATGGCTTCATGGATGTGTCAGACCCATCGTGACCGGACCATATACATTAGATTATGTAACTATGACTATGTAATTAAAGATTATGAATCATTCTTCGTCCAGAACTTCATAACTTACAATATCAAATTAGATATCATACATACTATACACAAATCATAGGTGTGCAATTGGTAGTTGATAAAAGGTATGGAGTATGGGGAAAATGAGATGTGAATTCACATTTCATCATTATCATTTTGTATTGCGTGTGTTTTTGCAGAAGCTAAGACTCGCGTGGACATGATTGCACATGCAGACCCACCATATCATATGTCAAGGTGAAGGTGTAGCTGAATGTGCAGGTGCATGTTCAAAAGTAAAGGCCCCCCAATGTTCTTTCATTTTCAACTCATGTGATCCTTGCTGCTTCTGGTACAGGCCCCCATTGACTTCTTCTTCCATGGAGAGGATGATGGTGAGATTTTTGGCTTGATGCGGGAGTGCCTTTGATTGCGTTGGGGCATGGGTATGGCATGGTGTGTGTGTGTGGGAGCCTGCAGCATGCAGCGTAGTCCCATAGTTCCATTCCTGAAGAATTGTTGTCAAATGTTTTTTTTAAAAATTGATTTTTGCGTGGGCCAATCATGGGGAAGAAAAGGATTGCAAATTGTGGTTTGGTATTGCTGACGATCCTGGAGCCAATATTTGGTTTCTCTCCCTCGCTTCCAGGGCCGATGATTTCAAGACCTATGAGATCAAAGTTTTGAAGTTGAAGTCCGCTTGGCTGCAAACGGCCGGGCTATGATGTCTGGAGTAGAAATTAGATCCCAGCATGGCCCATTGCTGTTCTCTGTGACTGTCACATGTGAGTTTGGAATTTTGAGGCAGAAATCACAAGTCAAGAGATGTCATGACTTAATCCATGGTCTAAGGGTCACGTTGTGTCAAACTTGTGACGAAAGGAGCCGTTGAATTTGCCATGTGACTTTGATTACCACGACTCACCGTACTATTGACTGTCCTTGTCATCTTTTCAACATTTGGAATTTTACAGAAGTTAGTTGTATGATGTATGTTGAAGTTGAAGTGGGCATTGTATAGTAGAAGAAAGAGATGATGTAGTGCATGGCATGTTGGCAAAATCATTTTTCTTCCATCATTTCATTATCATTCATCAAATGATTCTTGGTGGCCTAGGTCAGGACGCTTCGGATCGCCCAACTTCCGAGAGCGTGTTTATATCCTTGGTATCCGAAGTTATATCAACAAGGCAGCATCTTTGTGCGCAGCCGCCGAGTTTATCACCATGAGGTGTGCCAAGGTCCATCGTTTCCGAGCCAGCTTGCTTGATTGTGTCTTGCCAGCAAGAATGAACGTAACATACCCATCAACTAGCAAGAACACGAAACAATTTGTTTATATGATCAATGATATGACAAAATGCGTCAATGATAATCATCTTTAGGTTCTTCCATGCTCCATGAAGCATGAAACCTGGGGGATTTCCACTTTGTCACATTTGGGAAGAGTTGAAGCTATGTCTTTGTCATGGATTAGGAATAAGGTCCTTGCATGTGGCATGATTTTCTATATCAGTCTTATCATATCATATCATATCTTATCATCATATCATATCATATCATACCGCGTCATACCGTATCATACCCATGTTACTTACATGCTGACTTGAACAAATCAGATTCCATGCCTCCCCGTTTTCCCTTTTTCTTTCCATCAGGGCATGGTTCAATGATACGTGAGCTCACCTGAAGATTCATTTCAGCGCGGACATTTTACACATTCGTGTCTCAGGTGACAACTCAGGAACTTGCCACTAGTCATGAACATGAGATTTGGAGTCTTGTGTGTTGGAGGGTTAGAAGAAAATAAATTGTTTGTTCGGAATTTAGACGTTTTCGATTCTTGGGCATGACTAGATCATGGCCATAAGGCAAAGTCAGACTCATGAGGCAGAGTCATAGTCATGAGACATGGTCATGGCCATTGTCAAAACTAATGACTAACGATTAATGTAAAGACTCTCAGACCATTATTCTTGACTATTCAGTTTCTGTCACGACTTACGACAATCATTGAAGGAAATTTGGAAGTCAAACCTCCAACTTATGGACAGTTGCGGCAGGCAGTCAGTCAAATCAAGGAAATGGAAAATCCAAGATTCCTGCGGCCAGCTGATATAGGAATCATGCCAGGATGATGGAAAGGCAGGGCAGGACACTTTTGGATGTTCTAAGAGCAATAGAACAACAACATCACCAACCATTATGAATCATCATCATTCATGATTCATGATTCATGAAATTCAAGAATCATGATCATCATCACCATCGCTGTAATAAAAATAAAACAGCCAGCCAACTGATCAGCCGGTCAATCAACCAATCAAATCAAAACGTGAACCAATCAATCAATGAATAAATCAATCGATTTGCATAAATGAAACACTCAGACTCAAATCGATCAATCAATCCTTCAATCACAAAACCAACCAACACATGAACCAACATTGACTTTTTGATTTTTCTTTCCGGTCCATTTGTCAAAATTGACAGGGAAACATGCAGAATGCAAAAAATATTGAATCAATAATCAATCAATCAAACCAATCAGACCATTGAGTCAATGAAACATTCAATCATGCCATCAGTCAATCAAACAATGGCAGTCAATAAATCAATGACTGAATCAACCAATCGATGCAGCTAATCAAGCTACTACTGACAAAATCATCCAAATCCTGAAGCAATAAAAGGACCAAGCAATAAAAGCACTAATTAATCAAATCAATCACCCAGTCAATCAATCAATCAATCAGTAACAAATCAATCAATCATCGGAATCAATCAATCATCCAAATCAATCAAGAACACAATCAATCAAGAACACAATCAATCAAGAACACAATCAACATAACATATCCAACATCACCATCATCTTCATTGCCAACATTGTTTCATCACCATCGCCGCCATCATTTCATCATCATCATCATCATCATCATCATCATCA
>VSDK01024428.1:5182-139410 GCA_009767595.1 Symbiodinium kawagutii
AGCTTTGACCAGAGGGGCCTGGAAAGCGCTGAAAGAGGGAGAAAAGGTGGTTTTGGTGACCTAGCTGATGCAAAAACAGGGGAAAACCCAGGGTTTTTTTACATTGTGTGACAGGGCGGAGGTTTGCTGCGCGCAAAAAACGTGGAAAATATCAATGGTTTTTGTTGCAAGGTGGGGAAAAACGTTGTAAATACCATCGTTTTGGTTGGCAGGTGGGGAAAAACGTTGTAAATACCAGGGTTTTTGTTGGCAGATGGAAAAAAACCGTTGTAAATAGCATGGTTTTTGCTGGCAGGTGGGGAAAAAACGTTGTAAATACCATGGTTTTTGTTTCCAGATGGCGAAAAACATTGTAAATACCATGGTTTTTGTCGGGAGGTGGGGCAAAACGTTGTAAATACCATGTTTTTTGTTGGCAGGTGGGGAGGGGCCGGGAAGCGTCGAAAGAGGGAGAAAAGGTGTTTGTTTGGAAACCCATTCAGAACCATCCAGACCAGAAGCTTAATGATTGATAATGTTGACATAAGGATGATGATGCTGATGATGATGATGATGATGGTGATGATGATGATGATACGCTGATGATAATAATGATGGCGATGATGATAATTGCCTCTCTTCCTCCCTCCATCTCTCTCTCCCCACATCTCTCTCTTTATTTGTCTCTCTCTGTGTTCTGCTTCTGCTTCTGCCTCTGTCTTGTCTGCATCTTTGTCCCACTCTATCTCTGTGTTCTATCTGTCTCGTGCTGTGTCTCTCTCTCTCTGCTTCCTGCTGGCTTTCGTTCCTCCCTTCTCAGGTTCTTTATCCTTTAACATTTAGTACAATAGCAGCTCAGCAGTTCTTTTGGCGAGACAGGTGCGCTTCCCTCAACTTTGCCTGGTCAGCTTTGACCCTTCAGAAAGCTGAGCCAAACCTGCCAGGTTGGGCCACTTTTTTTTGGGACACTCCCTGCGGGCATTTCGCTCTATGCTTACAGGTGGGCTGGCGGGTGAGTTGGGTCGCCCTTCAGTATGATGGTACCCCCACTCATCCTACAGAGTGACCATGTAAACCGCCTCTCGGTGTATCTTCACTGACTTGTAGGTCCCTTTGCCGGCTTTCCTCAGCATAAAGATCCATGCAGGGGCTGCTAAAATGTGGGCACATGGGGCATAAAATGGGCCTTAGATCTTTCACAGTAGCCACTTTCTCGGCCAAATTCGATTTCAGACCTATACCTGAGCTGAAGTTCACCAAGTCATGGGCACAATCATATTTGTGAGTGCGGCGGATGGTTTGAACATATGTCTCCAGTATTCCCATCATTGCGCAGACGAGTCGTTGGGAGGTTCACCTGTCAGCTATTGAAATTGTTTCGGTGCTAAAGCTTGCTCGTATCCTATGTTTCATTAGTTTACATCATGTTTCAAGCATTTTCAAACTTCAAACATGCTTACCCTCCAGGCCTGCGCACATCCAAAAGATCAACATACGCCGAACTCAGCTTGGAATCTTCACCTAGTCAGCCCCTGGCATGCGCTGCCAGGTCTCTGAGGTGGATGATGGTTTTGATGGCCGCTGCCAGGCCTTAGCGGTCACCCAGCTCCAGTGGGCAGCACTTGTGCCGCCTCAGAGGGGTTGGTTCTGGATCCCCACGAATCATGGATTTCCACGTGGCCTGTTCTGCGGTTCTTTCGCCTGGCAGACCAAGCATGTCAAAGCTTGCAGCTTGTTCTGAAGCAAGGGATGCTGCAAGGTGCCCAGAGATCTGAGAAACAGATCATTTGCAGTTCACAAGTTTGGGGCGTCACATTTCTTCAGAAACCAGGCACTTGGAGGTTAGTAGATCCCCACTGCGCCTGGTGACATGAAGCTATGGCTGGGGTGAGTTCACCCTTCACGAAGTAGACACATCTAGACACTTCGTGACCCAGTGAACTGTGGCCTTTGGGCTCCCTGGGGGCTGGGAAGGGTCCCGCAGGTGATCACCCTTCGGCCCCGCCTGGTTTTGACCAACGCCGACACCTCACGAGACCTGGAGATGTTGGGGGCCTGGCGCTGCCTAGGAGCTGTTGTGGCTGTGGGCACGATGCTGGGTCAGGGTGAAGGTTGGTATGAATATGAATATGGCTAGTTGATGTTAGTTGGTCATGATTAGGGGAAATGGTGGTTATAGTTGGCGAATGATTTAGCTAATCATGACAAGTGATGGTGAATAGTAGTTAATAATGGCTGACGAATAGAAAGAATGGATTGCAGCTGGTCAATGATCATTTAACACTGATGCCTACCAGTCGTGATGGATGGTTGGTGAACAGAGGCTTGTGTGGCTATATTCCCATCTTGTGCTTTTTGTGACACATGACTTATCCACAGTCCGAGCCCCGATTCACAGGGCCGTTGCTGACGCAGGCCTACCAGCCGCAAGCCAGGACTGGTTGCATCACCCAGCTTCCATAACCCATCGAGCTGTAAGGCGTATGGCACTTATTGTTTATTATGGTTGAAGGTGAATTGATGGTTTGCTCATTATGATTGAAGGCTAATTGATGGTTGATGACGGTGAAGTGCTTTAATTGACTATGGTAAACAGTAACGGTTTATTACGGTAAATTGCGACCCAGCAGGCTAGATTTCATGAGGAATTGACGGTCAGTGGTGTGCCCCCCCATGAGTTTTTGCCCCTCAGTGCACCATCCCTGCACCAGACGGTTTCCCCCGTGTGTATAGTAGCGGGTGGATCATGGTGGATCAGTTTTTTCCAATAAACCTTGTTAGCATATTGATAATCCTGATGTACCCATGAAAACTGATATGCTGGCTATAGCAATAGATGTACCCATTCGCTTTAGCAATTAACATCTGCTGGATGTACCACTTCGCTGTAGCAATAAATTGCACCCATTTGCTGGCCCGTGGTCGCTAGCATGATGCTACCCAGGTCCCTCCAGGGCCACAAGCTTTTGCGCTTGGCTGCTGGACAATCCATCGAGGAGCGCCAAGGATGAGTGCATGAGTGCTGCCTCAGAGGGGAATCATGAAGAATCTAACCACCAGCACTGGCTACTTGATTACTTCATGGTTGGCTGGTTCACTAAGATGGTTTTGACTACTTGATGGTTGCTTATCATTATGCTGAAGTAGTTGATGGTTTTTAGCACCCTTTCTTTTTCTGAATACCTGATTAATTTGGATGGTTGGTTGGTTCACAATTATATTTTGGGATTGGGAACCTAACCCCCAGCTAGTTGATCACAAGGGATTTGCGTGTGAATAATCATCAATGTATGATAAGGGCGGTTGATCATTGCTAAGGTTATTGGTTGAACATGGCTTCGGGTGAAGGCCGACCCAGGTGACTTTTCTGGGTTGGTGAAGATGTTTTTTCCCGCTCACGCAACCTACATGACACCTTTCTCAACATGAATTCCCTGCAGAATTTCTCGTTTGCCAACGGTGGCATCATTTGTTCAACCTCTTTAGTTCTCAGAAGCCTGGCTGCTTCCGCCCAAGACAGGGCCTCTCCCAGAAATACAGTATATACTTTATATACATGTTTACATGGTCAGTACCAGTAGGTGCCTACTGTCAACAAAGACTAGCCATGACCTAGGCAGACCCCAAACTTAGATGATCTGAGACGCTTTTCACTTTCGGGTGCTCTATGAGCACAGGTGTTTCATAGCGCGTCAGCAGCATACACTTTCTGAAGCCCTGCCACCATCCAATTGGTGCGGTTCTTAGTGCCACCTTTTCGATTTTGCAGGCACACTGGCACCCGATGGGAGATGGAGAATTTGCGTGCTGGCCTCAGATGCAGAAGACCAGGCGAATCACAAATTGAGCAGTGTTACTGTTGGAAGATTGACTACCGTGCACTTTAAGAGCATTCATGATCCGGGAATATCTGGGACATGAGAATGATTGCGACCTCAAAGCAGCATTATCACAAGCGAATTCCTACGAGTGTCTGACATTGTCAAATTTAGCATGTAACTGACATCGAACATGGCCACGGGATCCTAGGCAGGGGACAGCTCTTCAATTTCGCCCACTGCCGTTGGACAAGGTTGGACATAGCGACCATGGAGTTTGGAGGGATATAGTGCCTGCGATGTGCTTTGAAGAACAAAGAGAGAGGTCAAAAAATTTGGTACAAGACCTGTGCCACTGTGGCTTTCGCAGGATTGGTTGTCAACGGTGAAGTCCAGGTGTTGCGTTTTTGTTATTTTTTGATTCGGCAATTCCACATGTGATTTTTGTTGGAGTTTTCTGACTCATGACGGACTGGTAGACTTAAACATGCCGGGAAAGGAACCTAGTCCTAGTGTTTGTCCACGGTGTCATCCCTTGGTTCCACAGCAACCTCTTGCACCAGGAGCCCATGGGTCGATGGTCTGGCCCTGTTCCTTGTACCGATTCGTCAGCGGGAACGTGCTGCAGCCCAGCCGTTGCATTGCAGTGAGTTCCTGTCAGATCTCTTGGATAAAGTCAAAACCTCAGAACCCATCACAACTCATATCCCCACATCGACCAAGCAACCATGACTCCACGACTAAAGTAGCTAGGTCTTAGATGGTCTTAGTAGGTGTCATAGTCAATAGTTTGCTTCATGTCGCTTCCAACCGGGACAGTGACTCACATCGCGCCACGCATGGAGCAGAAGGATGAGGCAAAGAGTATGACTTTATCACTTCAAAACCGCCTTGACCGGATTTTTTCGCAGTACCTCATCAGAAGCTGCAGTTTGCTAATGAGGCGTTAGAATAGGTGCGGGGTTTGTTAAGGATGGCTGGGCGGACCTTTGATAGTAGTGTAAGCACATGTGTATAACCCTGTCGTTTTAGCAACATCTCCAAACATCTCCTAGCCATCATTTCTTATGCTCGCACGTTGCTCAGGTTTGCTTTTGCCATTCCCAAGGCTACAGAGGCTCCGTTTTGGGTCACACAGGCTCTATCCGGTCCTCAGCTTGAGATTCAATGAATCCATTTCAGGGAAGAGCAGAAGTCTGCTGGATTTTAGCTCTTTGCTCCGCCGCAGATACACGAATTTGATCATGTTTGTTTGGTGGTTTTAAAACATTTTCAGTTTTCCCTCGTAAATATTAACAGATGGTTGGGTGACTAGTTTGTTTCATAAGGTTCGAAACCACCAACCATCTCGTAGCAGGCTTGCTACAACAGTCTGGCAGTTCACCTTGCAGCTCAGTCTAGGTACTGTTCAGTTCTCCACTCATCGAAGAGACACCTCAATCGTTAATGGAAGATCCCGGCTGTTGCATCGTGTTAGTTCTTGGTCGCTTTCTTCACTATAGGAATCTTCAGTCACTTGCATCACATATATCAAGTAGCAGTTCAGTCATGTTCAGTCAGCCATATCGCAGTTCTTTCTATTCTTCACATCTCTCAGCGCTTGGTTGTTTTTGTTGATCTTTAGTGCCGCTGCCAGGGCGCTTCCCCAGAGGTTTGGACTGTGGACATTGCTCCTGACTGCAGGGCCCTTGGCGGCTAAAGGTTGACCAGGGCTATGGAGAATGCAGGTTGCAGGTGGTTCAGCACAGGAAAGCCGCATTTGTTCTGGCCAACCCCCCTTTTGGAACCCAGGTGACCTGTCAAGGGGATATTTTTTTCGGTTGTCCAATGTTTTCCAATCCCGATTTGATTACCATGTTAGAATTCTTCGGGAGAGAGGGGAGGATAAAAATACAATCAGCGCTCCCTGTACGACTGGCTGATGCTTTTAAATGCTCATAGCCACCCGTGGAATGACGAATGCCTTGCAAATGGGATCGAACAAGAAACTCGACATTTTTTCCGCGACTTGAGCAAAGACTGGTTGCAATATCATACAGTCGCATCGTCACATTGTCGAGGTATTTTCGGGAACTTGCGGTTGGTGGGGTAGGTCCCCACCGCACGAGCTTGATTAGTTAGGAAGTAAGCTGCAGACACAGCTGCTGAGAAACCCAGCAGTCAGAAAGTGGCTGCCCAGTGACTGGGTACAGTAGATCGTTTTGAATAAATGTTCAATATGTTGATCCTTGTTGAAACCAGTCATCCATTGTTACCTAAACCCGTGACACAAACATGTTGATAATTGTTTGCAGTGATTCTAGCAGTTGTATTTGGGTAGATCATGGTGGGGCATTGGAACAGTTTAGAACCTGCTGTGGGAATATTTCAGCAAGCGACAAGTGGAACCAATCCTACACTCTGAGCTACCAAGAGTTATCAACCATGATTGAACATATTACTAGCCAACCATCAGAAATCATCAACAACCATGGCTTTTTCCGACAGCCAGCTGCAGGTGGTGCGTTGGCAGTTTCATTCACAGAAGGCTCGCTGGTGCTGCCGATTGCCAGCTGTACATTTCACGGAACGGCTCGGAGATGATATTAGATGCAAACGTGTACACGCACGCATAGTCACACATAAAAAAAAATCATACACGCATGAATCACATACAGACATACACACAGACATAGACATACAGACGTACACATACGTACCTATAGGCACATATAAACACAAGTGCACCATGCATTCTACGTTTGCCTCTTTACCGTGCTCAATTTGCAAATTCGATACCATTGGAATTCAACATACAATCATAACACGTCATGGCATTACCATTTGCATGGATGATACCATAGGACCATCGAAACTATTTGACTCATAACATTCAAAGTTACATGATCGGTCATAATATGATCGACGTTCAAGAGATAGTGCTAGTATGCACTAGTCAGATTACTCAGAAGCTATAGGTCATGAAATTAGTATACGTTCTTCAGCACTCATTATTGATGAAGCACATTGATGTACTCTTTAGCTGAATGATATTCATCGATTGTGACTCATTTGGCTATTTCATCACTCAGTATCAGATTAGAAACTCAATGTTACAGACAATTGCCTAACTGACGAATAATCACATCTCTATCCATCAGAACTACCAGGGATATGGACTCATTGGCGAATCTTTGATCATGCGACTTCTCTTTGGCAAACTAACCTGGCTGCGTGGAAAATCCATCTTAGAAATATTGGGCTTACCCATTTACACTAGTGATTGACTTAGCGCAACCAAGTTAGTTTAAGAGGTTGGTTGATATCATTATCATGTGTGACCTATTTCGAATTGGGAGGTTGACCCATTATCAATTACATCCTCTTGAAGTGATTGACGTAGCGCAACGTTGGGACCGGGACTACCAGAGGTCCTGACAGCCCTTGCAGTTCGCTTGATGTGCACTCCCGCGCCACTGAGGCTCGCCATTCTTGGCGCGGAACTGGAGTACAGCAGCGGTGCCGGGCGCCCCAATCCTGGCAAAAGTATTTGAATGAACTAGAAATGAATAACATAGATGAAGACCCTGAACACAATGAAGACAATGAAGACGATGAAGACGATGAGGACGATGATGATGATGATGATTATGAATTATGATGATGATGATGATGATGATGATGATGATGATGATGATGTTGATGATCAACAGTCCAGCCAGTTTTGAGTGCTGGCAGCTGGCTAGACATGACCATGGCTCATTGCTGGTTAGGTCTACCCTTAATCGCCGATGTGAACGGCCAGTAGCCATCATCTATGGTCAATAGGCCTTTTCACAATCGTCACAGCCATCATTTATGGTCGCCATTATCATCACCATCAATCATAGCTGCAAACAAGAATGATAATCCATGACCGCTCTCAACAGTGATCATTACCATGATATTGAACGGTGAACCAACTATTATTACTGACGACTGCTCATCAACATGTTTTTCCTCAACAACAGCTATTGAGTGGCCTCATCATGATCATGTTAGCCATTATTTGTGAGCAGTAGCAAGGGTTCATGGCTATCAGAAGGTGGTTTCTCAAGTCATAGGGGGACCCCTAAATCTTCTACTATGAACATCAATGAACCATGCGCAGTAACAACTAACCATTAAAATTGCATAAGTAGTAGTAAACCAGCCACTTTGTGAGGGTTCCCTATGGCTTGAAAACCCACCATATCTACCAATAACAATCGTTGGTAGCTACTGAATCGAAGCCCAGGGTGTTGCATCCTGGCGGCGGCCAACATGGTATTGTCGCTTGGCGCACCCCATGGCGCGGACATTCTCCAGGGCATGCCGAGGACATGGGAATACAATGAGGTTGGGATGTGTTGGGATGAGATTGAGGTAACGGCCAGCAGCAGTGGTTCAGGATGATTCATTGCTTAATGATTAAGGGTGAATGATGGTATGATGGTTGATTTTATTTTTGGATTAATGATGTATAATATTAGCGCTTTCGTGTGCAGCTTGCTGGTGTCAACATCCACTGGTGTAATTGTCAGGTCCTTTCACCCTGACACACTTGGCAAGTCCTGTTCTTACAGGTGCCACCAATGGTAGATCCATACATCCATGAACAGCCACGAGGGGCCGTAAGAATTGCAGTGGTGATTTGCCAACACCTTCGCGGTGGTTCTTGAGCTGAATCTCCCCCATGACCATATCCATGACCTATGTCATCATCAGCCCAGCAACTGAATGATTTGTTGGTCAGCTCCAAGCAGCTCAAGAGAGCGATGTTTCAAGCGATTACTCGTATTGTATCCAGACGACGTATTTGCTCCCACGACTCTGGCTTGGTCCACTTTGCCCGTGTTGGTTTGTTTGCTTCCCCCAATACCACTTCGCAGATCTGTTTCACAGACCAGCCACGTACACTCGCCTTTTGGCTCTGCATTTGCAGAAATTGGAGCTGAAAGACTGCTGCAAGACCCACGGATGTCCCGAAGATCAGCGTGCATCAGTGTCCCATGTCGAAGTCCCACAGCAACATGACCTGCAACCATGCCATTTTCGTCAGCGCTCAACGGTGATCGCCAATGAGGGGCGACCGCCATGTTGAAATGCGGCTGGGGCCGGGGGCCCCGGGCCCCCAAGAGGGGATATTTGGTTAGTGGTCTTAAGCATGGTGATAGCCAGTGATAGCCATCTTATTCCTAAATGACATTGGGATACGTTGGGATGGTTGGTTGACTATGGTTAGCTAATTATGACTGGCTACTAATATGTTTGGGATGGCTTCGTTATAACCACCAACCAGAGAGGATACGAGTTTCAAGCGCAATAAAACAAGCAGCAACCAACAATCAAAAATAAAACAGCGAATACATGCAAAAAGATACAAACAACATTATCAACCAACAACAAGGAAGATCAAACAAGTATGTCCACAAACGGCGCATCCCAAAAACTGGTTCTAGGTGAAATAAAGATGCGACGTTTTGGATGGTTTGCGAGGACCACCATGTATGGACACAAAGGGATTGCAGAAGGATGTTCCATACTGCTTAGGCATCATGGAGGTCTTGGCATGGCACAAGTTGGGACGGGACTTCTTCGTTGATTGTTTATTAGTTTTTATTGGTTTTGGTTCATTTGGTTTTTTTTGTTTCTGTGCTCCATGGCGTGTTTGTGTGTGTGTGTGTGATTCTTTGCTTCAAGGTTTGATTAACTGCTTCAGACTTGATGAATGCTGCATGGTCATGGCCTGCTACATCCACTAAAGGGACTAAAAAATGCCCTTTGTGGGTATTTGCGCCTCATCTAGTTCTTGACCTTTGCACTTCCGCGCCGGCACTCTGATTTGGGGTATATCCATGGGCTGTTGGTACCCCTCAAGTCTCGAAAAAATTAACTATAACTAACCATCACTTATTCACATGCTTTTAATGCAGAGATGATTCAACCAGTTGGGGCTATCCCAATTCTACCCATTCGGAGGATCCAGTTTTGTGAATGCCTCAGGCGTCCGACAGAGAGGAATCAGGAGCCGAGCAGGGGCATGGCCTGGTGGTGCCGATCATCTAAAACTGACCAACCCTGGTCAGGTGGTTCAATCGTTTGATATACCATGCTATGGCATGCTATTGCCATGTAATCCTACTAAGCAATCAGATGTAGAAATGCTCGTGGGGAAGCTGATTATCCACCTATGGAGCTACTAGTGTAATGGGTTTCACCAATAGATCTACATGCAAGTTCTGGTGTATGCATGTATTACTCTATATATATATATATGTGTGTGTGTGTGTTTGTATCTCATGTTTTCTGATGTCCATATGTTTTCATATTTTCACATATGAATATATATATATATGTGTGTGTGTGTATATCGATATATGTATATGTTGGCGCCTCTCTCTCTCGCTCGGCCGTCCTTTCTATTTTTTTAGGCATGAATGTGTGTCCTTGCGTGGTGGGTTTTACCACTGCTATGGGGGCTACCGATGCAGCAGCGGTGTCATGGTGAACTAGTATAAGGGTTCATTGGCCGCATGGGTTTCTTAGTGCGCAAATCGCGTACCCGAGTGTGATGTTTGACCTCGGATATTGGAACTTTCAACCTTTTTTGTTGGGAGGATATCCCAAGGATCCAAGGTTTACCTGCTGGTAAATTCGAAAAATTGAGGGCCTCGGCCAACTGTTTGCTACATAGAACCGGCTGGGAACCTGAAGTTGAAGTGAGTGACAGGAACGGCCATTGTCAAAAGCAATGCCGGATGGGGTCAAATTTGGAGCTTCAAAGAATTTGTAACGTACATATTTTCAACTTTAAAACTTTCCTGTAAATATAGATATATATAGATTTAGCTCCATGTGTGCACATGTTTGGTTTGCTTTGGCATTGGCGCTTACTCAGCTGGCGCTGTTTCGGTTCCTCCGTGAAGTCCTGGCAAAATAACTACAGTATGCTGCTTGGCACTGTGCTAGCCATGCCAGCGCACTTGAGACGAAAGAGTCTCTTTACGTTTGGTATAAAGTGTCCTTGCTTGCCCTTCAGTGTGCTCTTTCGTGTGCTTGTGTCAGTTCAGTCGTTATTTGGTATTTTCTGTAATTTCGTGAGATGTATATCGCAGAAGTGGTGGTACTTGTGGCGCACCTAGAGGTTGTGGCTTGCCGTGTGTAGCTGTCTTGTTCAGGAGATCATTCTGGAAAGACTTTCAACCGGCCAAAGAGCTTTGCGAAAGATCCGATGGCGAGCTGGGAACTGTGCCCCTGTGAAACCGGTCCACTAAACAGTTGCTGGGATAAAGCAGCCTCCCACGTTCTAGCAAAGATTCGGTTGAAGTAGCTAGATGCTTGATCTTTCTTCAGCATGAAGCATTTTTATGGCGTGAGGAAAGCTGATCTTGCCCAGCTCGCAATGTGGCGGAATCAAACAAGAATCAAGAATTTCCAAATGGGTATCAAGGTAGCGGTGATAAGAGTTCCACAGCTCCCGAACAGAAGTCAATGGTGTTTCCGTTGTTTGAAACTATTGGTGTTGTAGCACTAAGCAGAGCCGTCATGGTCCTTTGTCCTCGGGTGTCAAAAGCAATCTCATTATCCGTCCCCGGCGCACCGTTTCCCTGGATGGGCCGGACCAAGATTGCAGATCACATATTGGCAGTTACACGGGTCACTGCCAGTCACGTGTGTTGCCCGTGGAAGCGATATCTCACTCGATTTTTCAATCCAGCATGGCATTGGTTTTGCCACGTTTGTCCGCTAGCTGTTTGTTTTGCAGTTCTGGATTCATCAACTGGTACTGGTCATCAATACAACTGCTAATCATCAAGGTGCTGGTCATGATGACATGATTCCCTGGCCGTGGCGGAACCATGCATTGTACAATCAACTAGTGGAACTATCATCCCGCTTAACCAATTGGTAATCCGGAGAACACCAGGACCTCCACAAGTGGCCTTTCGCAGGCAGATCAGCGGCAGTATGGCATTTTTAGGCCTTGTCTTCGCCACTGCCAGTAGTATTTGGCACCTTGGCGCCGCAGGTCAGTTCTACCTGGTGTAGGGTGGATTGCATTGAAGGTGAGGCCCCACTAGTAAGATTCGCCGTCGAACTATAGCTATATCATGCTATATGTTCCAAAAAGTGGTAGTTATCCTACTTATCACTGGCCGATCTTTGCACACTTTTGGGGGTCTCGCTTCGTACGTCGTCAATGGGAAAGCCTCAACACCGTACTGTTCGGATAGGTTTTGGGACACTACTCGGATTGAGTTGAAATTGCTGTCAAAGGCTTTTGAAACACCATGAAAAAATGGGCATGCTCTAGATGCCACATATGGTGTTTGATTGAAAGGTGAAGCCTCTTGGAGTGGTGGGTTTGGCTCCTTTTCTTTCAACTCGGAATGTCAAAAGGAACACCTCAGACGTCCACACAATTTCCTTAGACTCAGACTGCCATCAGATCAAACGAAGATCTTTGGTGCCTCAGATGGCTTGTGCTGACCGTTGATCACTAGGGAACAGTTACAGATGCCCCATAGGATGCCCCGGGCGCATTCCAAGGATCGTGTGGCGCGTGGCGACCACCGGAGGTGTAGCCGACTTAGATCTCTCCATCAGCTGGATGATCTCGGTGGCTGGCATGGCTGCTTGGGGGGGGGTGGGTCGGCCCAGCCCCCAGGGATCAACATGGAAGTTGCGTCCACGGTGCTGCCTGGTGCCAAGAAAACTTGGCCAGCTCACATGCTTTCCATACAAATGGAAACCAACGACATGTGAAAGCCATATTTTTAAAAAGCGTTTGAATGGCTTCTTGGCGGGGGATGGGTCGGCCCAGCCCCCAGGGATCAACATGGAAGTTGCGTCCACGGTGCTGCCTGGTGCCAAGAAAACTTGGCCAGCTCACATGCTTTCCATACAAATGGAAACCAACGACATGTGAAAGCCATATTTTTAAAAAGCGTTTGAAAGACCACTAGCAAAACATTTACAAACATATCAGACCGTACAAAACCACACTCTTTAGGGAAACCTTGGGGAGTGTCGACTTGACCAAGCCTGGGACGGCGGGGCGCGATTCCAGGCTTTGTTGGTCTCTGAGCCTTGGCGAACGAGGGGGAAGGAATTGGATCAGATTGGAAATTGGAATTATCAGAATACAACAACCAATGGTTGGTCAATATAATCCATTGGTTAATCATTGGTTGGTAATACTGGCAATCAGTTTAGTTGTCCAATAGTTTAGTTATCCAATAGTTTTCAGATTGGAATACTGGCAAAGCAAAATCAGAGCCATTCCAAGGGAATCTGATCTCTGATTGGAATTAAATTGGAATTTCCAACTTCAATCGGATGGATCCAAGGGATTGAATACTGGGAATTGGATTATCAGAACTGATTGATAGGAATTTTCCCATCCAACTGATTATCCAGACATTCACTAGGAACTTGTAATCAGTTGGATATCTTCCCAGGGAAGTTGGAAATCCAGGAGGGGAATCAATTGGAAAACTCCCTGGTAAAAGCCGGGGAAAGAATCGATTGGATGATCCATTGCTCCGGTGAGATTAGAGATTACTATAGGATATTTTTTTCTGAGAAGTCATGATTATGAGATGTTGTAGGAGATGGTAAGAGTGATGGATTGGGGCGACTGCGTAGGACCAAGTCCATGCCTGTTCCTGGGCTTGCTTGGCCGATGCCCATTTGTTGGACCTCAGGGCCCAGAGATTGCCCAATTCAGCTAGTCATGTGCGGATGCTCCATTCATATGGCGTAGATTGAAACCGCACACCTCCCGCAGGCGCCTCTGCCAGATGATGCTACGCTCACAAGATTCGCTGTGACGGGGGTGGCGATGCTCTGCGGTTGCTTCACTGCATATGCAGCTTGGCCCCTGCTTTCATCAAAAGACCGCAAAAAAAAAAAAAAAAAAAAAAAAAAAAAAAAAAAAAAACCCGAAAAAAAAAAAAAAAAAAAAAAAAAAAAAAAAAAAAAAGAGTTGCTACAGTACCATTGCTTGATATGAACGGCTTTTTGATGATAGTTGATGATTACCGTTGATAATGCCTGATGCTTGGATTAGAAGTTCCGATTGCTGAATGGGACTTGTTGGGGCCATGGTTGGGTGTGGGTCCTCATGCACCGCCATTGCCCTTGTGCCAAGCAATTTTCAGCTGATACTACACACACATTTGACTCATGGAAGACCACTTCCTGCTTCGCGTATTTTTTCGCAACGTCTAAACCTTTTTGAGTCAGGCTTTCATCCTCACCGCAAAGAATTTAGAGCTACTCTCCACGTATGAGTTATGGTCTATGCTTATTGTCTTTCAATGATGCTTTTGGAGGTGACCGTCTCCCAACTATTGATGGGGATTTTGATAACGAGTGAAGACCAATGACTGGCAGCTAGGGAAGTTCAAAACATATTTGACTAGCCTTGGTAGCTCGCGACCGTAGCTGCTTTTCCGAATGTTCCATATCACAAACGTTTTGATGTGTTTTGTTTGTTTACTGCACTTGCATTTGCTGAAGCAGATGCACATGCACTTCTACACAGATTTTAGATGCTCCTCCAAAAGGCGATGAGAACGATTTCCACTTGGGTTCCATCATGTTCGTTTCAAAGACCTAGTTACGTGCTGCCCAGGAAGCATTGGACGCCGTGAAGCGCTTAAGGACCTTTACCGAAGCTGGTTGTTGTGTCTCGGTGAAATCTGCCTGGGCATTCTTGGGCTGGGCTCACACCTCCCTTGAAACCCCGTCCCGGCCCATGGGTGTGATCCCTGAAACCTTTGCCTGTTAAAGGCTATCCACCGCTGGGGGGGTGATCCCTTGGCTACGCCACAGGGGAACATCGCAAAGTGGTGATCTTGGACAATCGCCGGATGTCCAGCGGAATCTGCGTATGGTATGTGGCTCTTTGCGTTGCTGAGCTGCAGCGGGAAGTGCTGGAGCTTTTCGGAAGCTGTTGAGGCATGGTGAACCATCAATAGGTGGTGATTTACCTAGAAATATCGTGAGTTTGTCAATGCCAGAATCTCACATGGCGTGGGCCTAGTGGCTTAGTGCATGTGATGATGCAGATTTCGTAAGTCGTGCCGGTTGGTCACCCAAGAGTCTGATTTTGTCCATGTCCTTGCCCATGATGAAACAATGATTCATATTCATAGATTTGATCGAGCAGCTCGTGCTCAGAAGGTGCCCCATCGCTAGACCTCGGTTTCCCAGAAGCATAGGGGGCACGAGCTCAGGATTGCAAGTAGGGCAGACTTGGAGCAGCCAAGACGACCAGGGGTCCTGCCGCCAGCAGATGACATTTGACGGTCTAAGGTTTGGAATATAGGGTGGAACACCCTCAACATGGCCCTCTTTCTGTCCACAGCCTTCCAGCAGAGCGCCTTCACCATGCAAGATCGACATTTGGATGCAACTTTTGGTATTCAACTCGTTGTCTCTGGACGTTGTCTTGGGAGTTGAAGGAACATCGAGTGGTTGAGGATGACGAACTTGATGTGTACAGCTGCTGTTGGAGTTGAGTTGTTTTGGGGCGGCGCGCCCCCGAGCGCCTCGTTGCTTTCATGTGTTTCAGACTGCGGTGGTGAGACTTCGTGCTGAGGCAATGATTGGACTCAGGAACCGTTGGTGACACAAGCCGTGACATTTGATGAGCATGTGTCATTTTCACCAATGACAGGGGAATAGCATGGCAATCTCCAAAACAATCGTTTGGATAAAAATGATTGAATGAATTAAAATCTATTATCAGTATGATTGATTCACCATTCAATTGATTCACCATTCAGATTACAATTTATAATGTAAAAAACCCAATGGCTTATGATCAAACAACAAGCTAGCTTACATGCGCAGGTGTCGTTGCCCCTGTTTTGCTTGTTGTTGTTGGTCACTCTATCCCTATGAGCCAGGCAGTCCGAGATGAGATGGCCTTTGTTGTGCTGGTGCTTTCTATCATAGCCCAGCCAACTGCCCAGGAATGTGGAGATTTCTCAGCATCTTCTTTCAGGTCAACTCTTTTGTTCCTGGGTTGCACCTGGGGTTGTCCAAATGGTGGTACCTCCGTACCAGTCCGAGATGATCATTACCCACCAGGTGCACGGGCGGCATGCACTAACCCAGCTGCCGGAGTGCTGGCGATCAACCCCTTGGCCCAGTAACCAGCCCGAGATGCATCGATCTTCCCTACGGGATGCACCATGTTGCACCTGGTTGCCTGGACTGGTGTGTCACCCTAGTATCCCTAGTCAGCAGGACGCGTCCAGCGTAAAGGCTGGAGGTAAGTACATTGATATTGATTCATCGATTCGCCATCGTAAATTCATCATTAGGCTGGGTTAGCCACACAAGGGGTTAGATGATCCATCATGAGCCACTTAACTGGCTTAAAGATGCTTAAAGCATGATGCAAGGACCCTGCCAACTGTGACAACCAGTTGACTCCGACTTGTGATTCTGCAGCGGTGAGGTGGACATTACCACGATCATCATCGACACGGTGCTCAGAGACCATCTTTCCACTGGCTGTTTCTTTCTCATCGGTGATCTGCTGGGAGTGTTTCTTGCCGTGGCATTTTGCGGCATTTTGTGGCATGTGCAAAGCAACACATAAGCAATGAAGATCCATGAACCATGAGCATCATTTGTATGAGCAGCAGTTGCCTGCCAGAGCATCGTCTCAATGGACATCATAAATTGTCCCAATATATCTCAGAAAATCACATGTTTATATATTATCATGCACTTGTATATCCAGATGTCATGATGAGTAGCACCCTGAGTTTTTGCCGATTGGATCAACCAAGCCTGTACAAAAATGAGACTACTTGGGCCAGGCAGTGGCAAGTTTTTCCAAGCTGCCATCGAACACATCAAGGCTAGTTGAGTAGCCAGAACCTTTGGTGCTTAGTAATTTCTCTGCAGCCAATGCATCGATTTGCATCGCCTCGTCACATCCTCAACCGAATGCGATTTGAGACAGAATAAAAAATGACACACACGCACATATATATATATATATGCATATTGCATCTTCTTAACCATGTGTCAACATTCTTCATAATAGCTATGGCATATTCTTTGCAACCCTGCAATACCTTGCCATGACGATGGTCTTAGCCAACCAACCAACCAACCAACCAACCAACCCACTAACCTCACCCACGACCCACGACGGCCCCCAGGTGCCTCACCTGCTACAAGGGCGTCCCCCGACGTCTCCACGACTTCCTGCGGCGCTACTTCGAGGCCACAGAGCGCACGGCCGCGGCCGCGGGCATCGCACCTGGGCGTTCGACGGCGGGTTGGGGGAACCGGGATGCGACCTGCCAGGGAGGGCTGGGAGGGGCACAGTGATGGTAGTAGTTGGTGGATGTGGTTAAGTAGTGATGGCCGTATGTTTGATGATATTTTTGGCTACTGTAGTTGATGGTTTTTTTAGTGATGGTATTCTGGTTGGTGGCTTGATTGATGAGGTTTGATGATGTTTTGCCTAGTTGGCTTTGGGTTACTGTTATATTATAGTTATGGTATGTATTTTGGTTGGTGGCACCATCCCAGGGAAGTTCACTTGATGCTCCCATCTGGTCGGTGGTTTCACACATTTGTTCAATAGTATTACCACATGGTTGGTTGAATATTCTTATAGGAGGTGAAACGACCAACCAGTACTGGTTAGTTTGCTTTCTCAATATTTGATGAACACATATCAACATAATGACCCCAAATCATGCTCATAGTTGAATGGCTTGGGAGGGTTGTACCAAAAGTCATGTTGATAATGATGGCTCATGGTATAGTTGATACATAAAAGATAACAAATGATGATACCTTTGGCGAGGGAGAGAGAGAGAGAGAGAGCGAGAGATGACACATTTGGGATCATGTGGGGTGGCATGAGGACTACCCTTTTGTGATCCAACATGGCTGGCTGCATAATCCACCATTTCTAGATGATTTGGCCAGTGTAAGGAACAACTATTTTCCATTGCGGTCTTTGATGAGTAACGACTGCAACTTATCTTTCATAGTGGCCAACAGCGGTGAATGATGAAGTTAAAGTGAGCAGAATGACCACAATAGTTACACAACCATGGTTAAGGATTGTTGACCACTGTTAATGAGGCAAAAAGAGGCGAAATGAAGGTCGTTCTGAATGATAAATGGTTGATAGTCGTGAATGGTGCTTAGGGATAGGCGAAAGCCAACAATAATGACGGCTAGTGGATGTGAATGGTGGATGTTTGTCGCCCCGCTAACTACACAGCTGGCTGAAAAGTCACCATTGTATGGATTTTCTGGAGCTTATCAATTCTTTGTTCCTAAGGGCAGCAGGAAGAATATTTACACTGCATCAGCTACACAATAGGTAAGTAATGTACAACTGGTGGATTGTCCATTGCTAATTATGTTTACCAGATGGCACTTTTTCTTTGAACTTAACCGACAGGGTGCTTTTGGCCCACACTCCCTTGTGACCTTTGACATGCTTGGTGGGGTAAGCAGAATTTCCATCATGCATTTTGTATTGTGTTGTCCGGGTTTGCGTATGCAATTGTTTGTTTTCCCTCAAAATTGCTCGCTCTCGAAGCTGTCTACAAGAGTTGATGCACATGCGGATGGTGGTGGGGCGATCCATAGTCAACCGCATCTCGACACCTTTCTGAGGCCAGCTTGGTTGGAAATTGTGATGTGCAGGACCGGGATGGTCGGGTCTCCCGGTGCCTTGAAACAGAAGCTATCTTTCGGATGTGTTTCGTGGGCACCCCTTCGGGAATCGTCGATAAGAAGCACTCAACGGAGCATGGTGGTAGTCCAAGTGGTTCAAGGATCGCTGGTCCTCAGTCAACAAGCCAGACAGTAGCGTGACCATCAAAGGTGCACCCTAATTGGTCCATAGGTAGCCCACTGTTAGGCCTACAACACAAGGGAAACTTACGGCCCTGGCCACCCTGGAGGCAGCGGGGAAAATTAATGAAGATTATGGATGTTGCCCTTATTTTTTTTGGCTCACCATCCTTCACATGGATTGACCTACCCGGCTTGTAGTTGGGTTCACCTGCAAAATGGTTACAAACCAACCGTCGGCGGCGGCTTTTCTTGAGTATCACCATGGCTGTTCATTACATCAAATCGTTGGATTTCAAATCCCCTATTAGGTTCCCTATGATTCGTCATGGGTTAGTTATCAACATTTATCAACCATGTTGAAAGTACTGTAGGTATTCTTGGCCGCTTGGCGTTCCCAAGCCTCGCTTCCGCGTGGCGAGGAAGCCTTAGAGCAAGCGATGTCACGCTTTCGAGTCATCAGCTTGGACAAGCTGCAGCTCTCCGATTTGAGCACCGTGCCGCAAGGGGCCTGGTGGAGGGCCTGCCGGCAGCTGGGGTTGCGAATGGTTAAGGAACCAATGGTGAGTTCAAGCTTGTCAAACAACATTGCGGGTTAAGAGTGGGTCATTCTTGGTTGATAGTGGTTGGCAATGGCCAACCATGGTTTATAGTGGTCAATTTACGATAAATGGTTGACAAGTTGGTTTCTTCCCATAACCAACCATCATCAGAAATACACAAGCCGAATTGCGTTTAAGATATTGCATTCATTCACACACTCCCCAAGCATCCCCGCTGTTCGAGGGGGACGCGCCCAGAGGTACACCATTTCTCATCCCCGAGGAGCCAAGCAAGACCCACCTCGCCGTTTAGTAATGAGCAAGTCCCCCAACGGCAAGATACATTTTTGTCTTGTTTGTTTAAGTTCGCTTCGGGTCACAAGTAGCCCAAGCATATAACCAAGTATATTACCCAATAACCAACGGTTCATGGTTTCGATGTGAAAACCATCGATGCAGGATTTTGAGCCACAAGTCGAAAGCATTTTTAGCTGTGGGTAGCATTTGTTGGGGACACGGACAGTAATGGAAGTGTATAAATGATTCATTAGCCGTCCAATTTGGGTTCTGAATCACTAGGGGAAATGCCAGAAATTCCAATGTGTCAAGTACACGTGAGGAAACGCTTGTGGTTTAGGGCTGATAGCATGGTCCAGTTTGCTAGGGCCAAGGTGCAAAGTCAAAGTCATGAACTTCAGAAATGTGCCAGGCTCAATGGCTATGTATGGCCGGTTAGAAAGTTGTGCCGGTCTCATTTTCGACCGGCCCTCCACCCGGGTTCAGATGGCTCAGGTAACAATCAACCCTCAGCAGATCTGTTTGAACGGTCCGCTCCAGCAAGTGTCCTGGCAGCTTTTGTGATGTGTTCTGGGGATGTTTTGGACAACCATTGGGTATGTCCCAGCTGCACTGGTAGTTCAAAGATACACTCGGGTGAGCTGACATAGCAATGGACCATCATCATTCCGGATTCCTAAGTGAAAAAAATAAGTAATAGCTAAATATTAGCTAGACCCAATAGGTAATAGTTGAAAATAAGCTAGATACAGGCAGGTAAGTAATCTAGAAAGGGTGGACTATCCACGCAGCTATCTTAGATCACCAGGGGGTACTTGACTGGGCCACGATGTGGAAGGCCCCTAGCTTTTGCAGCCCGGCCCAGCTGCTGAGACCTGGGTGCTTGCGATGCCTTCATCAGCCATTCCTGGAGCGATGATGCAGACGCCAAGTGGAGGGCACTCACCAACTGGAAAAGCAAATTCGTGACCAGTCCCTGGGCATCCGGCACCTGATAGCAGACACTGAAATCAGTAGCGTGTTTGCCGTGCGCGTTTGTGTAGGTATCCATATGTATCCATTGGATTTATCATTGTGTCTATATTTGTGGGTTTGTTTCGCTTTGATTTTCATACTTGCCGCAATCAAGCATGGTTGAACTCTAAATGTATAGTTTCAAGGCCATGGTGAGCAACGCAGCGCCCAGGAATGGGCCGCTCTCCGTACGTGTGGTTCGACAAAGCCTGTTGCTGGGCCGAGAGCTGATAAGGGACGTTTGAAGGGCCAGTGGCTGATGCGAATCCATTGTTCAGTTGCTTCATGGCGCGGAGCGAAAGTAGGAGTTGTGTCGTTCGCAAAGTCTTCCAAGGAAAGCGAGCTCAGCAGGTTTCAAAACGATATCAAAAGATGGACAGGTGAGTTGAGTACATGACCATCAGACATATATCTGGTATATACTATCTGCCAGATTCTGCCAGTAGTGTATCAGTCTATCCCAACTTGTTTTGGGAAACCCAACCATTTGGGGGTCACATCCCCGCAGCTTGCGAGGGCTTGGGTTGCGTCCCAGGTATCGACCAAAGTGAGATCGAAGCGAACCTACGAAGTCTCCCAGTGTTTCTGTGTCTTGGCATTTCGGGGGGTATGAACCATTGTGGGATGGGTTACTGATGGTATGTGGTTCTATGATGGGTTAATGATGGGGGTTTTGCTGTGTCTATAAGGAATACCTCTCTTGGAAACAGTTTGTCGACCTGTGTTTGGCGGCTTCAAATCATTTTCTTGGTGCCCATGGGATGACAGGCGTAGCTCTACCCTGGAGCCTGTAACTCCAATGGATCGGTGTGTTCCCACCGCACTTTGGAATGCTTGGAGGATCACACGCAGTCGTAAACATAGGGTTCTGGATGGTGGTGGCACTGGCCATTTACTCACCACGCTGCGGGAATTTCGCTGCCACTGGCTGATGAGTTACCGTTGCTGCATCGATATCATCGTTCCAGTGTTAATCAATCTTACTCATAACAAGCCATTCGCGTTTGCTAAGCACCCAACATGGTTGTTACGTGTTGTCACTGAGGATTTACCAACTCGTACTAATGTGAAAAGCACATATAAATATAAACACTATATGATGGCTACTGATGATTTACTGGTTGGTAGTCCCAAACATTCTTTACTTTCTTATCAAGAAATGGTTGGTTGACAAGCATTTTCCATAGTGGTGCCACCAACCAGACTATGATGGTTCCTGATGACCTTAGCATTTCTTAACATCAACCAAGGCAATGATGGTTACTATGCTTACTATGATGGATATTGACGACCCTAGCATTTCATAGTGGTTGAAACCAACACCAACTGATGGTTACTGATGACTTGGCATTGGCCAATGGTTCCAGGAGCGGCTGCAACACGCTCCTGGTGCTTTGTGGTCCTTCCTTTCTGAGCCGAGCCTTGGGCGGGTGATGAGTTGTGGGGGTCATGTTGGCGGCTCGTTGATCAGGACACGGGTGGTCTAACCTTAAAGGTATGCATTGCCAACTGCGCTGATGTTTTCCTTGAGGAAGAACACTATAATGAATCAGCCACTCATGAACCAACCATTAGCGATTACTAATCGATCAGCTGTGTTCAAAGTCTGATTTTCAATGCTGAGATCTAATGTAATTGAGAAACCACCACCCAATGGAGTCCCCACACATATGGCTAGGCTCAGAGACTTTTTCTGCCTTGTGCCAGATGCTTTTTTTCTGACCAGTCCTTTAACTAAGATTACCAGTAAGGTTTGGTTAGGATAGACCTCTGAAAAGACCAGAAACCGACCTTTGATAATTTCCAGTGGTCCACATCCTGTTCTCTCGTCACATCAATGCGGTGAGGCCATATTATCCTGTACCTCGGGCCATCCCTGCACATGATTTTGCAAGCTTGATCATATTAATATACTATCACAATCTATCACAGACCCACAATTAGAATATGAACGTTGACTTTTTCTTAGATTCATCTCCGAATCGAATACCTGACTAAAAGATTTGGCAGTTAGAATATTGAGGGTGCTCCATATTCTACCTGCAGGTTTGCAATAACCCTTGCAGGATCTTCCCAACTACATAGCCCGGGTATGATTTTGAATCTTCTAAGTCCTAAGTGCGATTTTCATTGTTTTCCATATTCTATTTGGTGGTCGGTGATTGTATGTATTTTTATGTATTTATTCATTCATTAATTTATTTGTTTTTATTTCTTGATTCTTGTATTTTCAAATTTATCAATGGTTCTCAAGATCGGAGACCCCCCAAACATCCACTATTAACTATTTGTGTAGTAGTAAACCACCCATTGTTGGGGTCCCGGAGTCCCCTATATTGAAAAAATGCCGCATCCTTCCAACTTCTATCAAATCGTAAACGACACTTCAAGTGCGCCGAAAATCCAAGCGTCGCGGAGTTGGTTGATCCATGGCTGGGAGATCACTGCCCGGTCGATGAGGAATTCAGGCTTGTTCTTCCCACCACAACGGGTCAACCACGGAAGACAAGTCACCAATGATTGTGACAGGCGGTGCCGATCCTCATGATTTGTATCTGTGATTCCGAAGCCTCGAGCGCAAACCTACTGGAACGCCAAAAAATTGTCGTAGAGCCTCAGGACTTTGGTGCGTGCTTGAGCTCTTCACCTTTGTCCACATGGGAGGAAAGACCTATGACATCCAATGCGTTTCCCTGGCAATGGCACCCAGCGATTGGCAACAAATACATGCACAGTGTGCCCTGGGCGCAGCGGCGCCGCCACGTGCTGTGAGTTGCTGACCTTGAGGCATTGCGAATGATGGGCTTTCTGGCGTAGTAGCAGTTTATGATGGGGTAAAATGGAATGCAGTTACTCATATAATGGCTATTATCATGAAATGAATGATGGGTTTGGAATGAACTGATGGTTCGTATGATGGCCTATTTTGGTTTGAATGTAAGTTTGACTTCTTGCATAGATTGCTGCAATGATTCAAACATGTTGGTGTGCCGACCCAGATGCGCCCAATGGCTTGGTGAGATGGTGAGCTACCAAAGGCCATGGCCAGGCGAACATCCTAACAGCTTGGCTATGCTTCACTAGTGACTGGAAATGGCTATGGGTCAATATCAACCACCAATAATGGCGTATAATTACCAACCAAATCATAGGGAAAACAATGGCTAATGATTGGGGAACCAGGGGTACAGGGTTTTGACCCACAGCCAAATGGCTTGGGCATGTGAACAGCTGGGGTAAAAGGCACCCACAACCATTTTGGAGCAGAAACTGGGCTTCATTCCCTCGGAAAATGATGAGCTGACCTGCTGCGACAACCCTGCCCCTTGCCTTCCCTCCGGTACGCTTGGATCCACGCATGCGGCACACTTCTCTTCAGAATGCTGTGGGCAGAGGTTTGGCGGAGACGTTTTCTGGGGTCATGACAAGTCATGACCTGTAAGAATCACATGTTTGTTGATTCTAAATTCGTATTTGTTTGGTTCTTAATGAATCGTGGATCTCAATGGTGCTCGATTTACTTTCTGCCTTATAGCTTCGGATTGTTGAGGGCAAACCCTTGGACGCTACGGTATTTGCGTTCCCTTCCCGATGGACAGTTCGTACATCACACGTTGCAACGTCGCCTTCTTGCACTCGTTGAGGTGCACGGTTCGATGTCATGAACTGCGACTGCTCAGTGCAAGCGGATAAGGACAGCTCCCATGACACTGGAAGGGACAGGAGGGTCTGAACAAGTCTGACCAGAATTGTAACATCCTCACCATGGCTGTAAACCTTTTGGTTGTTCCCTGTTGGTGGTTATTGTATAATTGCCAAAAATTAGAGTTCTACCGAGCTTGCTGAGACCTGACCAGTCATATCAAGATCGTTGAGTAGGCACAAGCTGAACAAATGTGGTGTGACCATCCGCTAAGCTGAGTTCACTGCACAGCAGGGCAGTCTTCCAGTACACCTACTGGTAGCAGGTACGGAGATGTGGGGGGCTTCCGTCATGAACAGTGCCCAAAGAAACCGCAGATTGGCGCCTCAATCTGAATGACAAACAGAGTCTGGAGCTCCAAGCTGAATGGACCCCATGCTTGGAATTACAAGGGGCGTCAAACCCCGGAAGAAAGACCAACGACTCAACAACTATTTTTATTGCTGTTCGAACTACTTGCTGTAGGCTGTAAGCACTGTTGATTATTGTTCATGGTGACCACTTCTTGGTGACGGTGACCACTTCTTGCTACAAGATGCTATGACAGTGCCTTGTCACACTAGATCACTGGATCATGGTTTTGGTGAGTAGAAGATGTTTATACTGGCTGCTGGTATCTGCTGGTTCTGGAAACCTCCCGCCTCAATCAGTTACATCCACCATCTATTGTGCTGATTGTTGTTTCTGGAACCTGCCCTGAGAATAGCTACATCAAATGTGTTCAAATATCACTAGCAAATGCGATCGTATTGATCATCCCATTGATCCAGATGCGAGTTGACGGTTGCCAAAATGTCATGGATTCGTTGCCATCAGTTGCAACCATTTACTGATCATGAGACCCGTATGTGCATCATGAGAGTCCAATTCCGTTTTTGGGTGACATAGTCGAACAATATCAAATTCAGAAATGACTGTAATCCGTTTGAACTATATATATATGTATATATCAGGTATTTTCAGAAATGAATCATGGCTAGGTTGGGTAGTCGGAATCCAGTTGATTGGTTGATGTCCCTTCATTGACCGCGGGCTGATGAATGGCGATTGAGAGAGAGAAAGAGAGAGCTATAAGCACATTTGAACATGTTATATGTGAACACCAATAGCATGATGATCAAGAATGCAACCACTACAACTGCACTCGCTGCGGAACAGCTATGTGTTGCGGCCATAGTGTTGTGAATCTTTGTCGCCAGACATTGATGTTTTATTGCATACCATAATCCACTTACCCTTTTGTAGATGGCAGTGGGTCAAAACCTTTAGTCTCCCTGGTTCCCCTATCATTAACCAGCCAGTTTTCCCTATGAAATTGTTGGTGAACTTATCCCCCAGTAGTTACTTGGTTCAGTGATTGACCAGCCACATCAACCTGGACATGCCGTCGCCAGCGTCCTGGCAGGAGAAGATCCTGTCCGTGATCGCAGCGGGCTTCGGCAACATGGACAACTTCAACCATGCCGTGCGTCGCGTCATGCGGCGCATCGATGGCCTGTCCACTCACCAGCACCTCGGAGAAGCTCGGGGATGGAAGGAAAACATCCGAAAAAAATGAGGCAATGTGATGATGGACCATTGATATTCATCCATGATGATGTTTGATGATGCCGCTTGATGATGCTTGATGGTCATATACGACGATATGATCGACGATTGGCTCATGACGATTGATGACCCTGTGCCACCACCGGATTACCCAGCCTGGGTGAAGCCCAAGGCTTGGAATCTCCAAATAACAGGACATGTCCTGACACAAGTAGCTGCCTGGTGATGGTGTTGATATCAGCGATCTTCATCCGTTTTCATGTTGTTCCATGTTTTTGTTTGATTTTGTTTGTTTTTTATTTATCTATGTTTTTTCATGTTTTTGTTTGATTTCCTTTCTCCCATATTCGCAATGTATACATACATTGCGTGCATATGTATGAGCTCCATTGGACCGATCATACGCTTTGCCGGGTGAACAATATCAGGGCGAAAGGAAGTGCAGTGGATGAGGTTCATCACCAGACCAGAGCTGCTTAGCATCAGCGGCTGTATCCGAATGGAGTTGCTGGTCTTATCCCTGGAGGTTGCCAACATTGTTTACCAACCATTGGCCAACTATGAAGCAACCATGAACCAACCACGATAGAGCCCGTTGTAAACCAAGTGGCATACAGCCATACTGCTTGATACTAGAGGGGATGAGCTTGTTTGGGGGTTATAGTTTTGTATGCCAACTATGATCCCACGACTGTACGGTTATCATTGATGATTGTGCTTGACCTTCATTTTTGATTTTTCCATAACTAGGGATGGTACCGCTTCACGGGCGCATCTAATTTGTGATTTTTGGGCATTTCAAGGTTCAGAAACCATCGAGATGACAGAGAGCACCACGCACCACTGCTCTCCCTTTGCTGAGGCTTCCTTTTGTGAACTCCTCTTCTTCACTGTCCGGAGATAGCACCTTGCCTATCTTTGCCCTCATTTGCCCACAGCTGATGTAGCAGATGCAGATGCTATCCAGGGTTGCTGCCAAAGCGTATGAAATGACAAATGGAATGACCATGGAATGTTGGCGAATGGAAGGTCCTGATAGGCACCATGTCACCAGGGAACTGTCACCTGGGCTCCCGAGGTGACGATGATGACTCAGACTCCGCCGCTTCTTCGTCAGTACTTAGCCCATACATGGGGGACTGAGCGCGATCCGAGCCGAAAAGGAAGCCCAGCTCCGGGTGCGGCGCAAGAGGAGCGACCTCAAGATTTTGCAGTCGATGTTGCTCCCTACAGATGGGAATGAAATCGCTTGGTCCTCTTTTGGCGTCCGCCATGTGGATTACTTGTGTGCCTGTGTGTGTGTGGTGCATCGAACTTTGAACGGACACACACACAGATTGCACACCTGAGAAGATAATTGTGATTACCAAAGAATACCCGGACAGATGAAATGATGTGAATTGGCTTTATGACTTCATTCGATTGTTGCCACTTGGGTTCTTGAAAAGAAATCAGTCCTCGAGTTTCAGCCTTCAAGACCAGACGATTGCTTCCTCCCCGTGGGCTACTGGGCCATTGCCTCGTGGATCATGGCTGCTGCCAAGCTGGCGAAAGATTTGGGAGCGAAAGCCAACCTGCAGGCGGGTCGGTTCCCCAGACCTAGCAGACGCAATGATCTGTGATTTGTTTGGGCGAAATACATGTAGCCCATGTAGCCCTGAAGGTTGGACGTTCAAGATGCTTCACCACCAATTGCTATCCAAATGCTGTCTCCTTTTCCTTTCCTTCAAATGGTTCTTTGGGGAAAGGTTGGTGACAGTCTGCAGTCGGCGCGATGTGAATGCAAAAGGTCAACAGCTACCCAGCTACCCCTGGGCCCATTTTCTTGCGGAAGGATTGAAGGTTCTGGAAGCTACGCAGGGCTGTGCTGTGCCAGCTTCACATGGCAGTGGGTCAAAACCCTTACAGTACATAGTCCCCCTGGTTCCCCTATCATTAACCATTGTTTTTCCTGTGAAATTGTTGGTTAGTATCTTCCATTAATTCGTCAATATTGCCCCAACTCGCCATATATAGCTGGTATATCCCCTAAAATCCTAAAAGCTTTGTTGGTTGTTGCTGCTTGTTATCTCCCATGGCTTGGTTAACTGCTTGACCGCCACATGGCAGGATGAAGAGATGTTCACCATGAACAAAGCCTTGATGGATCTCATCATGGATGGACCGCTGGGACGAGCTTATGGGGGTCTCAAGCCGCAGACGTCAACCACGACGGTGTCGCCTGACGAGTGGGGTGGGAACCGCTGGGTTCAGACGAGTGCTTCCCCATGATTTCCATGCATGCGAAACAGATCAAAATAGATCAGAGTGGTTCCAGTTCATGCCTTCAAAAGGTGATGGAATATTGGCCCTGCTCGTGACGACCGTTGTCAAGAATACCCGGCCCATGTAGGTTCGTGCGTGGCAGGTTCGTTGTTGGTCCATCGTTCTTTCCACAGCTTTGCCAGGAGATTTTGAATCCTACAAGGCTCGGACTATCTCTTCACGAAAAAGGCATTGTTGAAACAGTGGTTGGATGCCTAAATCCACATGTGTTGAAATATCATTGGCCACTAACCCCTCTTGTACCAGGTGATGTGCGATGAAAACCTCACCTGCTACGAACCCGAAGCTAAGGGACATTTGCTGCACCTTGTCGCAGGGAATGGGTGCGGCAACTGCCATGGACGACGATTGTCTCAAGAGAGATGGGGAGCATTTTGGAGCCTATAGGCGGCCCCTAAAGCCATCGTTTAGTTGCTGGTCTTCACCAGCTAGCCGTGAGGAAAGGGGCCGGGGTATCACCCAAAATGGGGTGGGTGAAGATCCCGACGAAGAGGATTCTGTTCAGTTGATAGGATGTTTAGGGCTTCTGGGTTTTGACCCACAGCCAAACAATTGACAGTTTCTCAGAATAGGGGTACCCCCAAATCATCCACTATTAGTCATTTATAGTAATAAACCAACCATTTTGGGGGATCCCCATTTTGAGAAACCACCAATTACCAATGTTTTGATTCTTCCCTGATTGCACTGCTTACACAGCAGGGGCAGGGGTTTACTCACGCTCACTATTATCTTGTGGGCACTGCTGGTATTTGTCATAATTGGTGAAATGTTAACAGTTGCATAGTGAATGGATTGTAGGAAGATGTGATATTACATTTGCCCTTTGTCCCTGGATCTAGATCCTCTATCCGCCTTGTAGCTAGTGCAATTCTCTGGACATGGTTTTCTTTTGCCAAATTCTACCCTCCTCGAAGGAAAGGCTTGGATTTCCACAAGTATTACTTTGATTTGATGCAGGCCGCGGTGGGCAAGGTGGGTGTGAACCATTTCTTAGGAAGTTAATTCTCAGGTTTCTGTCAAAACATTCTCCAGCTGACATGACCGGCCAGTGGATGTTTCAAATCGTTGTAGGCACTGCTACAGATACAGGGTGGGGCTATGTTTGCATTTGACTATGTAGTCATAAGTTATATCTATCACAACTGGTAGCTACCCTGGTCATAAGCTGGGTTAAGTACCCATCTTTGTATCTATCATAACTGGTAGCTACCCTGGTCAGCTGGGTTGACTTTACCCACCTTGTAGCATTGGGGCTTGAAGAATGGCCCCAAGGGCCCGGTCTCAGGGCGCCGCGGAGTCTGGAGGCAAGAAGGACAGGCGGTCCCTGCAGCTTGGAGCCCCCATGGCAGCTGGTTTCAACCGAATGGGTGTTTCTCAAACAGAAAGGGACCCAAAAAATGGTTGGTTTATTGCTACAAATGATCAATATGTCATCATTTAGGGCACCCGTATTTTGAGAAACCACCGAATATGCTAAGTAGTTTTGTCCAGATCCCTTCAAATGACACCACAAGGATGGTGGGATGAAATGTTGGGAGCGCATTCTGGGATTTCGATGGATTCTGTTCAGGTATTTCGGTAGATTTCCAGTCTGAGTAGGTTTGCTTTGAGGTAAGGTCGCGACAGTTGATGCATTAAAACCAAGTTGGTGCCCGCCCCGACGACAAAAACGCGTGTCAGAGCTACCCCCAATGACACCTTGGGTGGATGAATAGTTCGGGTGAAAATTGTTACAGTCGGCGCCAGCGAGAGAGAGAATGAGCTACAGAGAAAGAGACGTGCGGACATGTGACTGTTGGCAGGGTTCAGCTCAGTGGGAAAGCTTCATAGCTGCCCGTTTGACTCACGCTTTTGGTTGTGCAAAAAGACGAAAGGCCTATAGCATGACGTCATCACAAAGCCTACCCCATAATCCTCGTGATCCCGCTGCGGGCCCCTCCAGGAAGTTCGACAGACCACAATGGTGGCGCCCAACATCACATGGCTGTGCAACCGCCAAGCTGCCATCGTTTTCCAGCAGCATTTGGTGCTCCAGTGGGTGGCAGTCCTCACGTTTGGATACTTTGAGATACTTTTGGTGCAACCAGCGATGTATTTGAGTTGGGGGGATCAACGTGCCACTAAGCGGTAGGTTACACCTCAATCTCGAGATGGAGAGATGAGATATGAAAGTCTTCAGATGTCTTCAGTGAGTCTTAAGATCGATTCACGTTTAGCGCTTGCGCTGTTTGGGATCCCATTTGCGGCTCAGGTTTGCTTCAAACGATTGGTTCAAGCTGGTGTCAACACCATTGTCACGGAGGAGTCTCGGGTTTGGGAGTTTGTTGGTTCTCGATGGACCCTTGGCGGATGCGAGCAGGGCCCAGCGTGTGGTGGTGGTGAAGGCAGGAAGGGTTACTCAGAGAGCATGAACTATCATGAACTCACATCCCATCCAGAGATATCCAGGGGTGATAGATTCGCAGAACTTTCGCAAGATCAAGAGAATCGGAGCGCAAGGCAAAAAAAATCGATGATTCAGCCCATATTCAGCCCATTTCAGCCCTCTTCTGCCCATGAACAGCTGCTAACCACGAGGGCCAGGTGCCCGATGGTGCCCGATGGTGCCCAGGAAGTTGCGCCACTTCCATCGGTCGCCTGGGGCCAGCTGAGGCTGAGTAGTACCGTTCACCAGGGGCTAGGAAGGACCTATCACAAGGGCCTGGTGTGGCATGAAGGACCTCTACAGAGGGGCATGGAGGTTTAAAGAGCATGGCAGTGGAGTGGATATGGCATGATGGTGTATGAGGCCCATACTTGGAACCGTTTGTTCCCGCAGAGGATGCCATTCAGCGACCCCGGAACGACTGGGAGTAGTATGATGGTCCGGGTGTACAAGTGTAATTATATCCTTGCCCAAATGTTGCGCATTGGCTTTGCTAGTCATGTATTGTCATGCCAGAAGTTAAAAAAGACAAATGCCTACTGCAATGAAGGGGACATCCTGGTTACTTTGGAGCGCCGAATTGAACGCATGGGTGAGTGGAAGGATGAAACGTGTTTCAATTACAAACGGCCCCTGGTGAATGCTGCAAAGACTTGTAATTATGAGCCAAGGCAGCTTTTAGGGAGCCTACTGCGTGCTACATGTCAGGCACAGCTCTTTGCAAATTGCTCAAACTCTTGAATAGTTGTAGACTCTTGCTCAGAGCATGGCCTTCGTGCTGCGCTCTGCTGGATGGAAAAAAGGATCGAAAAAAGGAGCAGCAACTCCGAACTCCCCACATCATGGCTGATCAACAACTTCCCCATGCTTTGCTTCCCCTTCCAAGGGATCCTTTCTAAATGACAGGTCAAGCTTCAGCCTCGGAAATGGTTTGCAAATTGGTATACCCGGAAATGAAATGGCTTGAGCAACTATACACTCACTGTCACTCATGCCCGCAAAAGCATTTTTTATGTTTCCTGAAAGGGCCCTCCCATGTCATGTGCGGCCATATCCGGCCATTTTGGTTTCACTTCAGCTGAGGTGATACCTGCGGGAGCAGATGTGCAGTGCGCCTGACAAAGTCACGCGTCAAGGGTGGCACCATGTGAGCGTTTCATGGCATTCCTGACCTGGTTCTTCAAAAGGGCAGGGCATCACAAACTGCATGGGAGATCAAGCTATTATCAAACCATCCGGCGTTTTATGGTAACTCATAAAAAGCTATTTATGGTGCTGATGGATGCTCATGGTGGTTTAGTTCACTAATATGGATCATGAATTTGGTTGTGACATCTGACTCAACAGTGACGATTCATTGTTGGGACCCACTTAACCCAAAGGAACTTGTCACCCTTTGACCGTGGGAATCCACCCTGTGAAGAGGAAGACATGGCTACTCCACCGTTCGGTCACCGCCAGTGGCAATGCCAGGTGTCTTAGGAACCAAGGAGTCCAGCATGACATGAGGATAAGCTGGGCTGATGATGGCAGCCACGGCTGACCCCCGTCGACACAGCAACCAGGCTCAAAAATGCTCGAAAGGGGGTTCATATCTGAGAACCAAGTTCTCCATATAGCGAGGCACTTTTTTAAGCGATTGCAGTAGTAGGGGAGACACTGTTTCGATGGCAAGTATTTCACGGAAGGCAATGCAAATCCAGGGGACATAGACATAGCTGTGCCAGAACGCCTGCATTGTGATTGAAAGTCCTGGCAACGAGATACACGCTCTCCAACATCCCAAAGAACAATGGCAACTAAATTCGCAAGTTCTCAGATGTCATGATGTACTAGCGTACCACCCATGATTTCTCTTGGTTCCGAAGATTTTCGGAAATTCTCAAATCAAATCTTAGCTCATAGTGGTCAATGACCAAATCAAACTCGTTCATAGTGCTTACTGA
This sequence comes from Symbiodinium kawagutii, assembly GCA_009767595.1. Classification (NCBI taxonomy): domain Eukaryota; class Dinophyceae; order Suessiales; family Symbiodiniaceae; genus Symbiodinium; species Symbiodinium kawagutii. The sequence continues at coordinate 37,636 of VSDK01024428.1, forward strand.
TGGAGATGAACCCGGTCTTAGCCAAACACGTTGCCTTGCTGCTTCCAACAACACTTCATGGCGACTGCGGGTTCTCCCGCGCGGCTCACGGTGCCTACGGATTCTCCCACACGGCAGTCCAGCAGATCGTCGATCCGATCGCAAAACTCAGGCGGCCAGCAGAACGATGGGGTTCCCAAGGGTGCTTGGATCCAGAATTGATTTAGTTATAAATACGATAATTATCTATATTTATTTGATTATTCATTTATTTACTTATTCATGTATTTATTGATGTTGTTCTTTTAATGTTCTTATTTTTTATACTGTCAATAGGTGGTAGATGGGTGGTTAATGGAGGATCCATGGAGATCCGGCATGACAGACCACCATAAAGTAGTTGATCATCCATCATGAATTATGGTCAAATGATGGTCAGTAGTAGGTAATCATGTATAGATGGTTTTTGATGGTCTTTGATTGTCAGTATCAGGGTCAAAAAGTAGTTGGTCAGCAGGTTGCGACGGCTCCTACTGGCTTCCGTGAAGGGATTTATCGAAACCCATGTGTATCCGTTGTGGGAACACCCCGAAAATTTAACAGCTCAAAAAGAGGTCCCTTTCGTGGCTGACTGATGCAATTGGCTGCAAATCCATTGATGTTTGCCGTGGTCGATGAAACAGGGCAGAATCGCTGTTGTACACCGTTGTGCCGGCTTGGTCGGCTGTGAACGTGCAGGCTTAGAGCGTCCCCATAGCATCCACTAGTATAGTGATGGCTGCCGAATTGCGTCGGCTTTTCTCGCCATTCCTCTTGGCAGTCCCAACACTTCAACAGGTGTGGATGGAGAGCAACAAGATAGATAAACGGAATTGAACAGATAGAAAATGGGAAAGAAACTGAGGAGAAGAAGCTTGAGATATTTATTTTGGTGGGACCATCTAGGACTTCTGATTGGAACCCCCGTTGATAAGTCCCTGTTTCATGAGAACCCCCCCCCCAGCACAGCGAAGCCTCTGAAGGCGGACCATGGCCTGCGGGGCTGGGCATGGCGTTGGGTTTTTCGGTCTTGGCAGCTGCTGCTGGGCTGCATGGGCCTACCGTCAGAATCTGTGGCCGAAAGCCACTAATGAAGCGTTTGTCTTTGTACTGTCTTATGGATGCTCACTGTCCCTCAGTAACCAATTTTGATGCATATAGCTCGGTTTCAAATCAATCACTCCTTATTTTTTGTTGGAGGTACATCATGTCAAGTACTTAGTAGGACCAAGGGCGTCGGGCCCATGTCCGTCATGTACAGGTGAGAACTGTTTCACAATGGGCATGTGTTCGTATTTGAAGAGATTCTACATGTTGAGAATCAAACCACTAGAGCCCATAGATGTCTATAGAGGAGGCATGAGGAAACCATCCGTTATTTGCTGCAGCCAATGATTGTCACCAACCATGCTGATGATTTTGACTGCCATTCACAACACTATAACTAATTATGACGTTTCAACACGGGCATGAAGTCCAAGCATGACTAGGGCAGAGACATGCCATCATCGAATTGGGTTCTGATTTGTGTTGATCTCTGATTTCTCAATAAACTGTGGGCGGTTTGGGCCCCCGGTGCCTTCCACATAGAGTGATTGTGTCCAAAACGGCTCATGCGTGCTAATCATGCATGCATACAGTGCATGCAACCACAAAGGCGTAGATTTTTGCAACATGCAGAACATGCACACGTGTAAGTTCATACATGTAGTTTTACGGACGTGTTCATCACGCTGTTACTTGTAATTATGCTCATTTGCAATCACATCATTTTTGCAAATGTGCCCGTGAATGGCCCTTGGGGGCCCACATCAACAGGGGCCATTTTGGAAGGTCGCATCCCATCTCGGGCTCTTTCCAGCAGCCTTGTGACATGAGTTTGCACCCAACAGTGAGGCCACGAAAGCAACTGGCACTCGCCTCTCATCCTATGAGCCTCGGCTGAATGAGCGCAGGCCTGTGGTTTCCTCAAGCTGCGGTGCTACCTCCCTTCCAACATGTTTCTAAATCTTCGGAGGTGGAGTCATCAGCTACATCCCATGGAGGTGGTGTAGGCATGAGCTCAACACTGTGGACTGGAAAATTGCATCTAACAAATGGATCCGGACAAGCAGGTTCGCTTTGCAGATAGCCATCGAGATCCAAAATTGCTTTGCGTAACGTCTTTACTTCGGACGCTCCGACGATTCATGGCAACACACAGGCAGAATGATTCGGGCAATTTTGTTGGCAGGTGCAGCAGCCAGCATTTATGCACCGAAGGATGACAGTTCAATAAAGCTAACCAGGCCACGCCAGCCTATCGCAGTTGGCAACCAGGCAATAGTCCGATTTGCGTCCCTGAAATCAACATACACCAAGCACTTGCAGAGCATCCACAATGATCCTATCCATTCCCCTTTAGGACTTGTTGGTGCCTGCCATGTAACGCCAGGAACGCATCTTTCTACGCAGCTGTTGCTGCATTGTGCTGGCACCGATCGCTGGGGAAAGTTCCTTCCCACCATTGCAGTCCCCCAATCGGGGCCTGCTGATGTTGCGCGGCACCCTGGGTTTCATTGCAGCACCTGGCCAGCAACCCAATGTCCTGAAAGGTGGAAAGGTGATGCAAAGTGACAGATGACGGTGGCCCTAAAACATTGGGAGTTCAGAAACTGCTTCGTGTAACTGATGTGTCGGTTCCAATGCAGCTGCGCGGAGTTCAATATTTGGTGCAGTGAGTGGTAAAGATTCTCGTCATGAACCAGGTTCTGCACCACTTGCTTTGCAAGGTATCATCCTACTATGATGCCATTGCGCGGATCCCGTTGGCCACCCTGACATTGATTTCCAGGCCTCCTAACTATGAGGTTACGACAAGGTTCAGCGAAAGAGAGCAAGAGAGAGAGAGAGAATTCCACATGCGTAATTAATGGAGTGTAATGTGGGTTGCTTTTGTTCAGAAAGCCTGTCGTTGGCATTTCTTTCGGACTGCCCGCACTGTTGATCAAATAGTTAGGAGATCGGAACCAGCGTTGCCAAAAACAATAGGGGTACGTGAATAGTTGGATAGGTGGACTCTGTTGCCGTTTTGGTGGGTGTTCCTCAGGAATGTGGGGCTTTGACAGCGACGCCCTGTGTTTGAAACAGTAGCCCTTCGCAACAGCACTCAGGGATCAGCTGTCACTTGACTCATCCAGAGTTTTTGAGTACAAGGGCGGATCTGAGAGCAAAGAGGGATCTGTAGGATTCTGTGGGCCATACCAGATTGGTGATTGAAAGTTGTCATCCTTGGAATGTTCGGGATCTCCAGAAAATTCCTTCAACAAGGGTGACCCTGTGTGACCCCGTGTGACCCCCAGCCGCTGCTGACCCACAGGTTGCACCCGCTGCTGTCCACAGCTTTGGCAGGGCTGATTCTGGGAGATGCTTGGAGGGTGCAGCGGTGGTGGCTCAAGCCCGATCGTCATGGTGGTTTCCATAGCCTGGGATGGTGGGGGAAGGTACGAACATCATCATCATCATCATCATCATCATCATCATCATCATCATCACATGGGAGTCGATCAAGAATGTGAAACAGAGATCGTTTTTGTTCCAGCTCTTGCGATCCAACAAGCCGCTGACCACACGATCAGAGCAGTTGGTTGGTCAGATGGCGGGATGGTTGAGATGATGCCCCTGTTGGAGAATGGTTGAAACTAACCAAGCCGTGAAGTTTATCCTTCGGAGACAAGACCAGAGGAGTCAGGGATGAATAGAGAGATGGGCAGACAGAATGAGATACTTTATAGCCGTTTGTAGGCAACAACAATCAATGAGTATATACTGAGAAGATATCCCCTGCTTTCATGTTGAATACGTCGGCGTTTTTGGCGCTGCGCGCCACCCGCTAAGCTAGGAACCTGTGCCTCGCCAGCAGCTGGTCGTCTTGCTGGTTGCGACTCTGGGAACTGCCTTGCTGGCTCCAGTAGAGGATGATCAGAGCTGAAGCCTTTTGTTGGAGATGCTTTAGAATCAGAAATTGTGTCAGAGATTGTACAGACTGTCATGTGAATATGAAAGGTTTTGACGGATTTTGCTCATTTTTTGTGAAACTTGTGAACCGTTTGATGACGTGGATATCTAGTGTTTGCTTTTTGCTTCAGACGCACTATGTATGAAAGCAGTTGCCAGGCTCGTCAAATGCAATCGCCCTTCCACCGAGATGAGACATGTTTTGCTTGCGACGATTGCCAGCTGAGTGAATGAGAAACACCAGCCCCACCTGGCCATCCCTGGGCCACTCACCAGGAGCTCTTCTCTTCAAAGGATGGCAGTGCTTGGGGCTACTGCGCTGCTTTGCTTGCAGCTTTTTTCACGGCGGGTGCGCTGCTGTGCGTGCGAACCTTGACGGTCTTGGGGGAACCTGCCCATCATGCTCGAGAAGCGTTTCACTGGGGAAACCTTTGTGGGTCTTTAGCACTTGGATTGCCACGAGGCGAGGTGGCCAGGGGAGGGCGGCCAGAAGTGTTTCTACTTGTTATGCCTTGGTCCTTGGTTTTGATCCCTTGCAAACTAGCTGGATAATGCTGGATATGTGCCACGTTCAAGTGATTTTGTGCTTTGATCATTGGATTTGGCTATCTCTTATTCATGACTCATCATTGCCCTTGTGGCATTCAATGCATCAAGCACATCCTTTAGATTCGGAGGGTTCGATGATGTTTCATACATGTGCCACGCCCCGCTTGTCCCACCCGCCAAGTCAAAAAAAGATTTGTTCAATACATATCTTTCAATGACCATGGTTCAAGCATCAAGTCGACCGATGAGTTCTCATATGGCACCCAGGCCAAACATTCATCGAATTACAACGTCGAAAGCTAACAATCAGCAGTGATGATTCACTGAATCTGCTCATGGTATTGGTTGGCCAGCCATGTGGCCTTGGATCCGCTTGGATTTGCTTCGCAGTAGGCTTCCCTTGGCCAACGACCAGCGAAGCGCTCTGGATCCTCATCACAGCCGTGTCCATGCAGCTGGCACAGTTGGCCTTGACCCATGTGATGCGCAGCCCGGTCGTGAGCCCTGACACCGTGGGATGGGGCGTGGCCGCGTTGCGTTGCGGCGTCCCAGTGGTTGGTCCCAGAGATACCATGAGACATGCAAAGTCAACATGGATAGCATGTAAGACGTGGATAGACATTTCTAGCTTTTGATTTTTGGTGTTTATTCATTTTTTCTTTGTATAGTGGATGTAGGCGTGAAGTCCTGGCGAAAGAAGTGTGTGACGTTGCATTTTTATCCAGGATGTTCAAGATGGGAAGACTAATCACAACTGTTGGGGTGAAACGTCCATAGTGGGTCCACCATGATCGCCTCAGGGTTGATTCCTGGATTCCTGGGTTCAGCGCCTTGTTCTTGGGGGTGCCGGGGATGCCCTTTCCAATGGCAACCATTTGGGCACCCAGGGCACGCTGTTTGAAAGGTGCCCCCTTTCTGCAGCCAAGCTGAGTACTCAGGAGTGCCACCAAGTACTTTTTCTTGAATGTGGTGTTGAACTTGGCCTTTGGCGTTTTGCTCGGCGACCCCTGGCCATCTGCACAAGAAACCTTGGGAGCCATCGTGATCTTACTCAGCAGCTTGATGATCAAAGGGTATAGGAAGCCTCAGAAGCATCAGAAGCACCCGAACTGACTGGAGCCTCCATGTGCCTCCACAACACTACCTCGAAGATCCAAATCAAATCTGTACTAGTGATCTATTTTATCTTATCTTGTCTTCTCTTCTCTTGTCTTGTCTTATTTTCTCTTATCTTGTCTTCTCTTGCCTTAGCTAAGCTGAGCTTAGCTTTGCTTTGCTTAAGATGCTTAAGTAGGAATGCGAATTACAAATGCATGAATGTCGTTGATTGTAGTCCGCTGTTCCCGAAAAAATGCCGTGGCCATGATTGATAATTATGACGTTATGATTCATGATGATTTACTGAACCCATTAATCATTGACATTGCGGGTGTGAATTGTTAACTCTTGCGGGATTACCCATGGCTGACTATTGACCATTAGCGCTAGCAGAGCTTCATGAACCACTGCGCACAGGCATCGCCTACGGTGGCTCCATTGAAGCGCCAGTGCCGGTGGCGTCCGCAGCTGCAAAGTCCACGCGGACGAGAGACGGCGGGTCGCCGCGTTGAGAAAGCTCCGCAGTAACGGGGTTGTTGCCTTTGACTCGGGGACCGATACGGCTGGCTCCCCAGCATCCACGTTTGAGGCCAATCATTTTGAACTTGTCTGCACGAACCTTAGCCAAGCGTTGCTACATTGACAACTCTGGCTAAGATCTTGTGTGTGTGTGTGTATGTGTGCGTGATGATTAGGAATGGTCAAAGTCTAGCAACCTTAATGGCTATGAAGCGGTCTTAAGCCGTGGCAGGAACAACTAGAAGCCATTCTCAACCATTCATCAGTGGCTGACCAAAATTTGGAAAGGAACTTCCTTTGCGCAACTGTTTCCTCGCAGGTACGGGTGGCCGCGGCTTTTGTCAGAGCCAGGTGGGGGTGATAGAATGGGGGTGTTCGTAGGGTTGACGTTGCTTCAAGATGCGTAGTCATAGGCGGTACGACAAGGCACAGATACGAGATTTGTGTGTGTGTGCGTGTTTGTCCACAAAGGCTGTGCCCTAAGGACTTTTTTGTTTCCTTACTAGTGATAAGGAAATTCATGATGGGGTGGCTTGTGGTAACTCCCATGGCTGTACCCGGCGGGCGCAGTACACGGTTCGGAGAGTGACATGATGCGCAAGCACGCGGGCAGCAGCATTTTTCAGGAGGTGCTATGGTCGCGTCTTTTGAGGTGGACGTTGTGGTGGACGGCTCCAGGCGGGCTTTTCCAAGGTGAAGCTGGCCAGAACATCATGCTTAAAACCCTGGTTTACAGTTTACAGCTGGATGTTTGAATCTGGACTTCTGAAGTGTGCAGTGGAAGGTTTTGAGCAAGAAATGCGTGGAAAACCGTCACAGGTGCATTGATCATATTCCATCATTGCATTACATAATTAACCATCATCAATCGCTAATGGTTGGTTAAGAATTCCATTCTAGTTTCAATGCGTGGCTGCTGTATAACCCTTTATCGACCAATGGCTACACAGTGCTGTTCTCAAACATATTGATTTTCCCTAGTCTTACTGAAGGCTTTGGTTGGTAAGTCATTCTTATTTAGCTGGTCGTTTTCAACATGTTTGATTTTCCTGGTAAGTGCTAACAACTGGTTGGTTCAATGATATTTTTTATAGGGGTGGGGCAACCACCAACAGGACATGGTCCCTGGACCTTCGGAACCTGGGACCCTGGGGCGCCAGGATCCGCATTCGAGACGTACGACATTCCCAGGAACTCCGGGCAGCCGGTGCGGGCCCAAGTTTCACGGCCCGGCCCTTCCCAGCACCATGACAGTGGCATGATGGTAGTGATGGTTGGCTAATGGTCAAGAAATGTCATTGTTTTTAAAATAATCCATCAACAATAGATGAGATATAATGATAAATTGATACAACTGAGTATATAATTATATCTTTATGTATTCAAAAAATATAACTATTAATTTATCTATAGCATGTTTTAAAATGCATGACTGAGAAGCCAACAGTACTGGGTCACGATGTTGATGGTGACTGCTGATGATTCTGATCCCATGGGCCGCCAAGGCAGAACGATCTCGACCTTTCGGACCGGGGCTCAGATGGCCCGGGGCGCTCAGTGGACGCAGGGACCACGGCTGCGCAAGTTGTGAGCTGCTTGGATGAACCCGGATGCTCATGGGGTTACTGCCGGTGTGTCAATGCCAGGCATCTCACAATTTTTGCTCAACAATGGGATGATGTTCTGTTAACACTTAGTGTTTGATAGCATTTTTTTAGTACTTATAAACCACGTCGCCACTTTTTCGGTACCGTTTGCAGGGCTCAAATATCCTGCTGCTGGTGCTGCCGCTCCTAAAATTTACCGTTGCAAACCATGACCGGCAGCACGTCCCCAGAGAGCATCGTTTGTTGCTTGTTGGCCTCTGCATGAGTAACCCATCAAGAAAAGTTGAATTGCGAACGCATGTTCATGAAACAATTGCAGCTTGACCGATAAGAAACTAGATGGGCAAGTAGAATCCATAACTCCATAGCTGATGATGATGATTTATATATATATATATATATATTCCAAGTTTGATGCTGTCGAACTGAATCCCTAAGCTTCCCTCAGGTCTTGCAAGTCTCCACTGGAGGTGCCCGTGATCCAGGGGTTGCCGGTGCTATGCCTTCCACCACTAGCGGTTTCCGAAGCGCAACATGAACATGTCCTTCATTTTCTTTATCTTAAAGTATATGGAAAAAAGTGAAATTGCCTCAGCCAACCTCAGCCAACCTCAGTCAACCTGACAAAAGTTTTTTTTTAGAAACAAATGGAGACATCATGAACATTCATGAACACCTTGGCTGCTTGCTGGTGGACAGCATGGCCAAGGAGACGCAGATAGCATTTCGACCGAGGCGGAGCCGGCAGGGTTTGGGGGTGCTGATGCCGATGTCAAACAGTCATCATCATCATCAATGAACATTGATGATGTTTATTGATGATACTAATGATCATAGATATGTTGATGATATCAACTAATGATCATTGATGATATCATTACTTCATCATCCATCATAAGTCATCATGTCATCATCACAAATGTGATATGATATAGAATCATTCATGATCAGTACATATATATAGATATGTTTTTACAGTATAATAACCATTGCTAAAAATCTTGGTTGCAACCGTCATGAACCATCGTTATCCGCAAAATTGTCATTCACACCAATTGTCACCAAGTATCCTTATGAAAATCATTCAGGGCGGGCACCGGCCTTTTTGTCACTACAGCGCGAGTTGTTGAGTGGGTGTGCTTTCGGTGCCTCGAATTCATTTAGGCTTGTGAGGATCTGACAGGTATGGCATGGAGAGGTGTCACCGTAATCGTGGATGACTAATGCAAGTGAAGTTACAGTTGCAGTTGATACAATCGATATCATTTACATGACCAGAGTTGGCCAAAGCACCAACGATTCAATCAGCGAACAGTTGGTGACCACGGAGGTGAATTGTAACCCAAGGTTTGTTGGATGTTGGCAGTTTTCTCAACACCTCAAATTCACATCACAACTAATTCACCTTGCAATTCCCCTGAATTTGCAGTGGTTAGGGTCCTTGTCCTGATCACTTCCAGGCGTTTTGGTCTCAGAAGGCGCGGGTGAGATGACGGCAGATGTGCAAAAACTGATAGCAACTTTGGGAAGATTTGGTGGTCCCTGGTTGGCGAAGGAAGGCGTTTGCTTTCAGAATCTCCCGGAAGTATATGTGTGCGATATGAGATCTTTATTCAGTTTGTTTTTCTGATGCTTTTCACGTGCTCTTGGGACCTCAGGGAGGCGAGGAAGTGTTCGTTGAAACTTGGGATCAAGGAAGCTTTGGCACAGTTTGGTATGGGAACAGAATGCGCAGCTGCAAAAGAGTTGTGGTTGACCCAAAGTGGTCGTTCACAGATGTTCACAGCAAGTGAGTTCACAGCCTGCTGCCGGGGTTGAGTTATGGCCCGTTCAACACGCTTTGTCCAGTATCCCTTCCAGCGAACGGTTTCCTCGTGATTCCTTCTTTTTTTGGGACTCAGAGAGTCGGCTGAAACACATGTGTTCTTTGAGCCTTCAACATGCCCAAGGGTTATCAACCATCAGCATCCATCACCTATCCCAACTGTGCAGTTGAACGACCTTCCAGGTGGAAGTGAAGCTGAGCCGCATAGGTGCGGGTCCGTTCCTTTCCCCTGCGAGCACTTGAGTTACTACGTTTTCGTGTTCAATGAAACTGGTGAAAATGAGATGGCAAAGATGTTTCTTAATGAGATAGCAAGGTAAACAATTCTGATAGACCAGGCAATTGAAGTTGCCTAAAGTCTTCATAGTGGCAAGGTTTTGCAACATGCAATTGGATTCGCACAGTTTAGATTAGGCATACAAACGAAATTAGTAGATATCCAGGCCATCTCGTTCAGATGCAAGCCATCAGTTGCAAAAAAGAAGAAGCAATTGCAACAGAAGGCCCGTGTGTACATCGAAAAGTGCTTCCATGGCAGTTTCAGGCTCCTCAGAAAGTTCAGTGGACGGCTTCATGAAACGAATGACCCACAAATTTGATGGGTTAGATGTTCTGGATCCAGGCCTATCATTGATTCTGGGGGCGGAGCCGATACCTCAAGAGTGCGGAGGCCCAGGTGTTCTTTTTGATTTGGATGTTAGTGGTGGATCCATATCAATCAAAACCACTAGTTTACCTTGAACAGCTGGTAATTGACGATCAAATAGAAGGGTTTGTAACTACGAATCTGAAATTAGCGTTGCCAACTGAGGGGTCAACGAAGATCATTTACCGATTACTGGGTATGCCAGAGAAGTCCATGTTTCATTAACAAGGTGCAGTCATGGCAGCGATGTACGGCCTGACATTTCTGAGTTGACAGACGGTGTCGTGGGGATCCTCCCTGGTCTCTCCAACCATATTGCTAGTTGGATGACCACAAGATTACACCATCCAACTAATGAGTGAAAAATGATTGCCTTTTTAAGGAGCCACTGAGTTGCTCAGTCTCAGAGGTTTGCTGGTTCAACCTACTACTGTAGTGGACTTCGCCCAGTAGAGCCACACTACAAAACAATGGGACTTGGAGGTTTTTGCGACGCCATGTTGCGTTTCGCTGCTCGCTACAGCTGACCTATTCCACTGAAAGTGATGCGCGTGCCGGCCATGAAAACGCTATCTATCTATGTCTCTATGTATCTATATCTATAGTTGCAATACTGCACGTTCAACTAAGCAGAAGCATGTTGGACGACCTCGTCCAGCTCGCCAGTCGGCAGCTTCCTTGGCACCGCTGTGAGGTTGCTTTACGCACAGCTGGAAGTCATCCGTTTGGAACTTCGCCGAGGCCAGCGGGTGCCCTGAGACTGCTGAGTTTGGTTGGACAGCATTGGATATGATTGATCAGTACTTGGATGATCCAATTTAGTGGGTGGTTAGTAACCATGGCTGCAACCTATTTCCCATTGATTTATTCCACTTACCAACCGTGGTTGCTAAGCAGCTACTAAGTGGGGTGATCATCCAAATATTGATTGATAGCCTGGCCCAAGAGATGAGTAAATATCAACATGTTTTGCTCTCATCCACTGCATGACCCACCAAGTATTTTTTTGGCTTGTCAACCTTGTGGAAAGCTGATTGCCGTTTGGTAGTTGCCAGGGGCAACCAATTTCTACACAGATAAGATAAGGTATCAGAAAATGTCCAACTGACCCGGTGGGGCCACCCGCCATAAAAGCACCACTGTTGGTTGGGCAACCCGGGGCGCCTGTCCCAGGGTCAGCAGAACCCCAGCAGCTACGCTTGTCGATTGCAGGGGCCCAGGCGCCAGCTCCACGGGGGTAGTTAGGGGAAAGCCAGGAGATTTTCTATGGTTAACTATGGTTATATTATGGTCAACTGTGGTTGGCCATGGCTCATTAAGTATGGTTAATTGGGGTTGTACAAGTGTTGTTTATCTATGGGGATTGTAGGCGATGAATTGCATGGGCCGGTATATTGCTGAACATGATTGATATAGACAATCATTAAGGGTGACCCCGACCCCCAGTGTTGCGGTGGTTTCGTTGAAATCGTGCCACCAGGGTCCCAATCTCACCACTTGGCGCTCTATGTGTGGCTTTTTGCTAATCATTGCCGAGCATGTTGTCAGTGTCCTTGTTGTCGATTACGGTTGTCATCAAATGGATGGTGCTGATGATGAAGATTGGTGGGTATGATGATGATGATGATGATGATGATGATGATGATGATGATGATGATGATGATGATGATGACGATTTGATTCTGTGATATCCCGTGGTTGTTTGGTTACTTGCTTCATTCCAGCCACAGTGGTTGGCACGCGCTGCAGGTGGACTGCCAGCTGGCCAATCGGACGGAGATCTCCACAGCTCATTCCCTCCTGAGCGGTCGGGCATCATGGAAGTCACAATTGGCCGATGGAAAGTTTCGATTGGCATTAGTTTCGGTATGTGACTATTATTATTACTATTATTATTACTATTATTGACCAAATAATGGTTATTTTCATTGATTGGCAGGGTTTCAATCCGCATGACCATTATCGTATCTTACTATTATTGCAACTAGTCACATTTCACTAGTATGTGACGTGAGTACAGTGACTACCGTGCACGTAATTACGAACGATGGTGTCCCGCACATGCTCCCTTCGGCTCTAGTGATTGATTTGCCTCGAAGCACGTGAAAGTTGGTGGCATGTGTGTGAACTATGCGGATGGGGGCCTGGTGGGCAACTTGGCATGATGCACATCTTTGTTTCTTTCCGGCATGAATTTGTGAACATATGCTGCCGCATCATGAGAACGATATCCATTTCACATGGCCCACCCTGTTAACATATGCTGTCCGCAACCCAGACGTTCGACCACCCCCAAGAAGAGAGGTCCAGACGGTAACAATTGAGGGAGAGAGACTCTACTGTTGTTGCCCAGGGGGAGTGAGATTTGCCTCAAGAGCTACTGCAGCCTATGTGCTGTATGTTTCATTGATACTTAATTAAGTAGTTCGCACCACATCATCGTCATTGCCGTCATCATCATCATCATCATCATCATCATCATCATCATCATCATCATCATCATCATCACGCAGGCGCGATGGCACTCCAGCTACCGCGCGGTCAAACGTCAGGGTTGCAGCGAACATGTTAAATATGGGATGAGTTTTGATGATAATATGGAGTTTTCACTATTATAACACTGGTATTATTATGTATTACTATAACATTACTAGAAGATTCATGTAGATTATTATTATAACACTACTATAACACCACTATTATTATAAACATTGCTCGAAAATATTAGATGTTCCTCAGATTTGACTGCTGCTTGCTGGCCGCTGCTGACATGGTTCCGTGCCCCCGCCCAAAAATCCAGGTCCTTCCCGCGCAGCGAGCCGCTCTCGGCCGGTGCCCGACCTTAAAACCCGGATGGCTGTTGGGCTGTTGGAACTGATGGGGCAGCAGGAAGAACAGTAGTGGTAACAACCGATGGGGCAGCATGATGATCATGAGATATAATGAGATAGTGTTTGAAATATGTTGAAGCCATTTATTATTGAGGTTGTTCTAGCATCAAACAAAACAAAATACATGTGTTGAATCCATACAATTTTCTGGTTTTTGCTAATATGGGACACATGGTTTGAAACCGTTGTGCGTTGTGATTCTTTGGTCAGTGACCATTTCGCTCACTGGTTTTCCTGGCGTCCAAAATGTTGGTCCAAAAGGCTCCTGCCAGGAACAAACAAACTAAAAACATGCTAGGTTGAGGTCCTTGTGATTTTAGTTGACGGGTTTGTGCCTTGAACAGGTTGGGTCAAGTAAAGACGGGTGCAGGAGATTGTGTCAGATTGTGTGACAGGCCCACATGTATACTTTGATGGAGTTTGCTTCTATACAAGCCCGTGTGCGAAGCCGTGTTCCAAGCGGACAAATTTGAATTACCACATTTTTTCCAAGGGTTTCACAGAATAAGGTGACAATAGCTATTTTCTGCAAGACGATTTGTTGGACAATGCTTGTCCTTCATTAATAGCTTCCTGGACCATTTGAAGGATAAAAAGAACGAAAGGACATCAATAAGTCCCTCAGCAGTGGGTCAATATCAAAGTTGGTCACAAGGGTTCAGGGATGTTTGGGCATGTTTCGGAATCACCGAAGCTATACCCATTTGCTCAGGCGGTGATTTTTGCCAACCGCGGTGATGGAGGTCGGCTGGGGGGGCCTGTCACATGCGCCAGAAATTGTAGAATGGATGTTTATGGTTGATTTCTATGATTTTTATGACTGGTTATGGTGGATTTACTACGGCACGAGCAATCTGATACTATAGAGTGCGAATGTAGCATGATAAAAGGGGGTCTTTGACTGATGGCGCTGGAGAGAGAGAGAGAGAAAAAAAAAAGCGAACAAAAATGTTTCAACATATGACAGCTGCATTTAGGGATTAGGACTTAGATGTGGAGGGATTATGATGCGTTTGGGGCCTGCCTGCAAACTGGGCACAATTCGGGTAAGAGTAATTTCTAGGTGATCAGAGGTTCTTGAGAGATCTTAAGAGCATACATGGATGATCCGATGTTGGTGCGGTTCTATTTGATATAAAGTCGGAGGAGGGTTGATGGTTGGTCATGTCAGATCCGTCCCAATGAAGCACCCCCATGTCTACCACAGATAGCTATTGATTCAGTAACGAACATCAGTGTTTCATCAATACACATCAGTGATAACACCTGGATCTCTCAACGCTAGCATCGCGGTGTGGACAGGGGTGGAGGATGGGTGTCGAGAGTCAAGCCTTGTGCAGCATCGGCAGTGGGCCTGGTAATCACCTTCCCAAAATGTGAAGATTTTCAGGCTCCTCCCCATCTCCCAAGCAAAATCCTGAATCCGTGACTAAATATAGCCGTGAAATTGCGAATTTCCGTGGAATGATTAGTCCCATTGACTCCTAGTCTGAGGAGGGGTATACGCGCATGAAGCACCAACTGGTTGGCTTGGCAGGGGGTGCTTTTCTCAGCCCGGAGCCCTGCTTCAGCTACAACAGGGGTACCCATGGCTGTCTAAGAAATGTAGACCCAACATGAACAAACTCTCAACAAAAAGATGAGAAATAATGATGCTTAATGGTAAGGGATATTTTTCCATGGCAAATTGTGGAGAGAGTAAGAGAATGATGGTTTGTCATGGCTGATGCTCAGAATCCAACATCAGCCAACATGCCAATCTTAAAAGCCAGATTAGGTTTGGAGTTGGGGATTCAAACAGTTTCAAGAAAACTGAGGTAGGCTACCCTGAGATTCCGTCGAGTTTCAACCCAGCACCAATGCCAGCGAAGATGCGGCATACTTTGAACCCTGTCTTGAGGCTAACAGTTCATGATCAGACCTTTGCACAGCAATGGCTGTTGTAGATCTTCGACAAGAATCTCATGCGATGAGCTTGGTTACTGCTGCTGTTGGAGGTCAGAGTAGCCTTTGGAATCCCCCAAGGGCCCAGAGCGCCTCGCTTCACGCCATGGCTTGGCGGACCGTCTCATTGCTGCTGGCCACTCTGTCGCTAGCAGAGGAGGCGTCGCCCCTGCCGTGTGGCGAGATCACGTCATGCCAAGAGTGCTTCAGCAACGGATGCTTTGGATGGTGACATGGTTGCAGCAGCGACTGCCGAATTCTTTACTTGCGGATGTGGACATGAAAAATGTTTATGCTTCTGACTGTGATGCCCCCAACATCCCTCCCGAAAACAAAATGTATATTGAATGATTGATGTGGGTAACGGGTGCGCGTGTGCTGCTAGAATGGAAGCGCATGACGCCGCAAGTTTTCGGCTGTCGCCTATAGACTTGAAACGTTCAAACTAGAAAAACGAAGCCGCCCTGCTCCAGCATTTTGTTTGAGGGCGACCTTAGCCGAAGTCACCAGGTGCCTAACCATAGTGGTTTGTAAGAATTGCTGGAGAAACAAAAGCATCCCACCACAACCAACCAGAGTATCACACGCATTTTCCATGCAAGCGATCAAAGTGATCAAACTCATGTTCAGCTCACCAGAGGGGTTCTGGTTCATTTTCAGTCACCAACCAAACTGATCAGTCACTGCAAGTGACTGCAAGCACCCACCGGACCCAACGCCAGCCGGGCTGCGCGTGCAAGCGCCACTGAGGTTCGGTTCGGAGTGCTGTTCCAAGGAGACGTGTTTGATGGCTGCGCAAGGCTGGGCCTCCTATGGCGAGCTGGCTCATGACCATCCCCGAGATGGGTTGCGAACCCATTTGAAGAGTTGGAGGGGCACTTCTGGGGCCAAGGGTGCCCCCGACCCACAGCCATATGTAGTTCATGCTCGATGATCATGATCAATACTGTTTAATGAATTTAAGTGATGGATTTTGGAGTGGTAGGTCTCAATCAGATACCGCATTGATGTGCATAGTCATGGTTGCTGATGTTGTGGTCAAAGAGTTGCGATGAGACGTGATGAGTTGTGGAATCAGGATTGATGCTGGGTGACCATACCCCAGTATTCGATTTAACAATCAACAAACGTCAATTCTGGGAGCATGTTCACTGTTTACCTGTTGGAAAGTCCAAGTGTGCTTAGGGTTGGGACTGGGACATCATTTTTGCACACGCTTGGTCAATGAGGTTTGTTTCGATGATTTCAAACACCCTGGAGTGTCAGCGACAGAGCATTTTTGAATTTGTTCTTTTTGGCAACCTGCTTGGACATGTGGTACCAAGCAAAATCAAAAAGATCAAATTTCCCAGGGATTAACTTTTGATGATATTGCTTATTTGGCTCGTGTGGAAACATTATATAAGCCCTGTTTGTCACTCTGGGTGTCACCATTGAATCCTGGAGTTTAAGTTTATGGGTTTAAACTCTTTATCTCCAAGCTGATGGCAATGATGGAAGTCTTGCGACCTAATGATCGAAGAGTGAGTCTTCAACCATTCACGTCTTCATTCAGATGGTGGTTTCTTAAAATAGGGGTACCCCTAAAATGGCTGGTTTATTGCTAAAGATTGTTAATAAAGGATGCTTTAGGGGTACCCAACCATTTTGAGAAACACCCAGATCCCGTGCAAAACATTGAAACACTGCGCCATCGTGACTCGCTACGTTTCAGCGCGATCCGGGCACCGAACCAGCTGCGTTGAGAACTGTCAGCCGCTACCATACCACTCATGTCGATTCAGATCTACATATGCGGGTGCGAATGAGCGCGATGACACTACAATATACGTATGATTTTGCTGTATCTATTTTATATTTATATATATATATTTATTTATTTATTTATTTATTTATTTATTTATTTATTTATCTATCTATCTATTTATTTATTTATTTATTTATTTATCTATTTATTTATTTATTTATTTATTTATTTATTTATTTATTTATTTATTTATTTATTTATTTATTTATATTTTTAATTTAGATAATTTTAGATAGATATTTCATCATCTCTTCATGCTTGTGTGTATGTCAGGTTCTCTCAGAAATCATGTGCAATCACCATGTCGCTACCTATCTCCCCATTTCCGTTGATGCCGCCTTTGATGCATCCCATCGCTAGCAGCCCATGGTGACGGTGACCATGGCAGGTGACCGACAGTTCTTCCACAGCTGCGATGAGTGGAAGCGGCACAAGGAGCCATGGGGGCCAGTTTCAACCAGGAAGCATTCATCATGGTTAATCACAGCGGGTAATAGGGGATAAACCAACTACTAGTGGTTAGATGTGGTTAGCCGGGGTAATCACCAACAATCATGCTTAAACAATACGGTTGGTGGTTCAAAGCACCGTTTGCATTTTCCTTAGTATAAATAATTATTTGAGATGGTTGCTCGATTGACCATTCTTCTTTTTGGGGGGATGGCTTGTAGCCACCAACCAGTTGTGATGTTGCCTGGTTATCGGTTCAATGGTCATGGCTAGTGACAGGAGACAGGTGATGAGCGCCCAAAACGTATGGCAAACAAAGCAAACAGTGTGGAGATGGGTCATAGCCAGTGATATCCAAAAATGGGCTGGTGAACATCCCAGCGAAAGCAGTCATTCTGTTTCTGGTTTGGGTGTGAACCCAAACAAATTCAAGGTGAAGAGTTGTGATGCGCAGCTTGCAGTGGAGGTATACTCTTCAACTGATGGGAGAGCAGGGGCTGACCCCCGCCGTTGAGTGCTTCGGACCCCTGATGCACCGTCCACCATGACAGCCCGGCCATCGCCCGTTTGTGCACCGTCCACCATGACAGCCCGGCCATCGCCCGTTTGGGACTCAGCTGGCAGCGCTGGAGGACCTTGCGTCCATTTGCTCAGACTTGCAGGGTGACCTGTGTGGCTGTTTGGAGGTGGGCCACTGGGTCCCTGGCAGGTGCTCCAACATGTTGCAGGGGAACAGCGACCCTAAGCCGAAAACAAAACGGAACAATCTCAACTGAAGCGGTAGCCCCTGGGTATACCTGACCATGTTTTAGATGTTTCAGCTAGACCTGCGGGGGGGAAGAACATCATCCATTTCCACTGCGACAGGCCGGATGCGTAGCGCAGCACGTGTCAAGAGCCGCAAGCTCAGCTGGATACGGATGGCGGATGTGCGCGGATGTGCATGTAGATTCCCACTCTTGGGATGATCCTAATCATGGACATATATAATAAAGGTTTCATATAGCTTTTTGCTAGTTGATGCTAGTTGTGTTTGCCCGTTTTGGCTGCGCGCCCCCCTTTGCTTGAGGGACCTAGGAGATGGAGAGAGAGAGAGAGAATGGCTAATAAAAGTTTGATAATAGTGATTATCAACACGTTGAATGATGATTATCCACCAATCGACCAATAGAGACACAGATGATTCAACTTTGGAGATCAAGTTCGTAGGGAAACAGAAGGTGTTTTCGATTGCAATGTCTTTGCTTCTGACCACGGGATACATGATATAGTTCGGGCTTCACTAGGAGAGATGACTTGATGACACAGGGATGCTCATGATGTCAATGACATTTTGTCATTGGATTGGGCAGGGGGGCGGTGTAAACATGTGTCAGCTGCAAACGAAAGAGGCGCATGCAAGTCAGGTAATCAACCATTGTGGACCATCATAAACCGTCATTAACAATCATTATTTAACCATCATGAACCATCCACCATCAATCATCCAACATCACAAATCACCACTAGCAGAACAATGCACTCTTTTTTCCCTAATTTCCAGAGCCTTCAAGAGTGTAAGCGTGGATTTTCAAGCGTTGTCCCAAAGCGCCAAGCTGAATAGAATTCCAAGGTTCGGTTAACACAACAAACCTAACAAATGGATACTTAAGTTTGGTAAATCCCGACCCATCAGGGCATAGCAATCAAAGATTTGGCTGGCAAAATGCACCCAACAAATTCAAACTCATCCTTGAAGAAATGATCAAAGCTATACCAACGTTGCATTGGCCCAGGATTCGGTGGCGTGCTTTGCAGCATATCAACCGGCAGCTGGTGAGCAGCTCTTTGCTCAAGATCTTTGCGCCCAGGACACCCGATGCCATAGAGGGCGATGCATGCACACCCATGCGCACCTCTGCACACGTACCTGGGCATTGCATTGGACTATGTGGCGTAGCATAGCATCTACACCACGTTGCATTGCATTCTACGGTGTTCCATTGCATGACATGGCATTGCACAGCATTACGTGAGTGCAGCGTGTTCACCAGGAGTCAAGCCAATGATCACTCGAGTTGTTCATAAACATTTATTTACTGTCATCATTTTCATTGCTTCGTATCTCGTTGCAGCCATAAAATGATATGTTTATATATATATATACACGTGTTTATTTGCCAAACCATGATTTGATCTTGTGACTCGTCGTTGCCTTGTTGTCAAGCACTGTGAAGCGTTGTTAGCCAGCAGCAATCAGGTCAACCACCATGACATAGCCACCTTTAGGCTTCATTCACCATTATGCTGTGAACCACTATGTTCCAATCATGATCTACCAATATTAGCCTTTGTAATCAACCAATATCATCAAGCATCATGCGAACCGTGCTGCAAACCACCATTATACCACTTTTACTTAACCATTATCATTAATTGACGATCATTATCGACCACTATTTCTATGATTGTTCTTATTTTTTGATTGCTAACCATTGGCCACTGTTAATTCGCCCTTATTATATCTTTATGGCACTAGTATAACGCCATTATCACCATTGTTATTAATGAACCATGATTTACGGTCGATATTACCATTATCATTAACAGCATTAGCCGCCATGGTAACCATGCTGTTAAGCGCTGTTATACCATTCTCTTCACCATTACTTATGATGTTGGTTCCCAAATCTTCCATTGCCTTCAGGAGATGGACGAAATACTTCCCTAACGACCGAGGGTTTGGGTGGCAAGGGGTCATGGTGGATCATAGGGTGCTGAGGATGATGAAAATGGCTACAAGCTGGGGACCCTAGCTGTTAGCTAAGTTGGTTTATAACCATGGCTGACTATAGAAGGGAACTATGGTGACAGTTGGGTAACCGATATAACTATTTCGTTGGTGGTTTGAAACAGTTTTTATTTTCTCTAGTAATCTTAGTAATATTAACAAATGGCTAGTTGACTGATATTTTTCATAGTGGCTGAAACCACCAAACAGCTATGGTAAGTTCCAGTTGCGGCAGATATACTTGGATGGCGAGACTTGATCAACTTATGATCAGGGGGTCCCACCTTGTATGATAGTGACCATCTTGGGATCAATGGTGATCACAATGAATGCATGATCTTATTGATCGTTCATGGATGGCCAAGAATGGCTAAGATATTTTCTTTGATAGTGGTTAGTCGATGGTTGACAATGACTGAGGTTTGTGGCTAACGGTCAACAATGGCACAACAATGGTAAATGGTCGGTAGTTCGCAGGGACAACCTGGGGTTGATCGAAAATGCCAGCTAGTTATGATTTGGTGGCTCTGAGATTTGCAAATAACGGCTATTGATGGTTGCGAATGGATCGTGATGCCTGATAGCGGTCACAGCGGTTGGGCATGGGTAACAGTGATAGATCATATGGCAGATTTATAGCCAGGGGATTTGTATTGAAGAGATAGCCGAGATAG
Organism: Symbiodinium kawagutii; assembly: GCA_009767595.1. Classification (NCBI taxonomy): domain Eukaryota; class Dinophyceae; order Suessiales; family Symbiodiniaceae; genus Symbiodinium; species Symbiodinium kawagutii. The sequence continues at coordinate 58,430 of VSDK01024428.1, forward strand.
CACTTTAATGTTTGCAACAAATGGTTGGAGTTCGTTCAGCAAATGTGGGTATTCAGCAAATTTGCCGTTGCAAAGGTACACCCAGTGTCAAACATAGATCACCCACATGGCTCGTGTTTTTTCAACACTGATAGATCGTGTTTTGCGTGCAAACATTCAAAAACTAAAACTTAGTTCTGTTGAATGATTCGTGGATGCCTTGCTTTGATGGTGATACCAACTATTCCAATGGGAAGCGCCAAACAACTAGGGTGCCTAGGGTTGCAAGGGAGATTCCCGCAACCTGCGGCTTGCATCATCACCACAAGCCCCCCAAGGTAAACCCCATGATTTGGTCAACCACCCAGCAGATTGATCATCCATTTCTGCTAGTTACCTTAAGGGGTTGACCAGAACCATGATCGGCCGATCATGGTTGGTTTCACCATCCCTCAGCGACCAGCTTGGGGAAGAATTCCTACAACAGAACGTACCGTGTATGCATACACCGAATACACCACATATATAAAGGTAAGTGTTTTGCCAAGCATGGCCATACAAAAACATCATGCATATAGTATGTATAGAATTGGTGTCTACAACATTCGCATTTACAGGCGCGTGTGCAGGCAGGATGCATCAGGATTTAGACATCCATGGAAAGCGCGCAGCCTTTTGTGCACAGATTCAGTTATGTGGCGTGGCATGCAAGGGTGCTTGTATAAATCTTCCACATCCGTCCGTGCCTATGCGAGCAAATGATGATCAGCAATAGTTTCAAAGGCAACTGCATCATCATGTTCATCCAAGGGTAGTGCCAGTTCTGGGTATACAAAAATGTGATCGGTCATATGGACAGGTGTGTGCGCCGATAGGGTTGATCATCAGGACAGAAACTTCGAAAACGGCTAGCGAAATACTGACTTCTATACATGTCGAAGATGATAGCTTTAGCATTCTATTGCATGCTTTTACTGGGAGGGAGCTAAGGAGCCAGGGGTATCATGATAGCCCTTTACATGGAGCTAAGGAGCTACCAGCGGTGTTCTAACCGGTAGTTTAGCCGTGCTCCCATTGGATCCTTTCCAGGGACTCGTGCCCAGCCGTGGCACACAGGACGGGTCCAGCACTGCATGATACTGAGCAGCAGGTGGAATCCTACGGGATGTGTCTCAGACAATGACCTTGGAGCGAGGACAAGCTGTTGCTTAACGGTGGTTAATCAGTGGTTAATCGTTCAGTCAATCATGGTACTGTGCTGGAGTGGCTCCTACAATGGTCGATCATAGCTGATCATGTGCGCAATGATTGATACAATCGATGTATGCAGGTTGAGCCTTTCCAATCTGTTCTTGTGGCTGTAGGTTGGTACAGGCGGTCATACTCTTGAAAAGTTCACTTGGTTGATGGGAGAACCTACAGGAAACCACTTCAAGCGGTGGTCAGTTTCCCATCAACTATTTCTGGAAACATCCCGCTGTAAATCGTGGCGTTGAAACTTTCTTTTTGCGAGGCACTGCAGCCTGCGCAAAAGACGCAGAGCTCTTTGCAGTCTCGCGACCCGTGGAGACAGCGGGTAGGTTTGTTCTGAATTCATGGATGTACAGTACATAGTCTGGCTGGTGGTGCCAAACAAATCAAAAATGTCTAAGCATATATTGAGTCTGTCTTCCAATGCTATAATCTTCGACGTTGACCAACCTATTGTCACAGCGCCCGCAATCTGCGTCTTATAAGTGCGTTTCACACCGATACACCGATACACCGAAACCAGTTTCAGCGCAACTGCGAGCCGATACACCGATACACCGAAACCAGTTTCGGCGCAACCACGAGCCGATACACCGATACACCGAAACCAGTTTCGGCGTAACCGCGAGCTGATATACACCGATACACCGAAACCAGTTTCGGCGTAACCCCGAGCTGATACACCGATTCACCGAAACCAGTTTTGGCGCACTGCGAGCCGATACACCGATACACCGGAACCAGAATATCGTATTACAACGTACTACCATGTATTACAACATATCGCAACGTACTGTAACAAACTACATTGTGTTACAACAAACAGCAAGGTACTACAACCTGCTACAACCTATTGCAACGTACTGCAGCGTACGACTGCAACGTACTACCATGTACAAAACATACTGCGACGTAGTGGAAACAGTTCGGATTCATGCACTAATAGGATCTAATAGGGTCCGATTCACGCGGCATAGGTTCACGCACAAATGAAAATTTGGGCCAAGAGTTTCCAAAAGCTTATTACAATGTCGTGCTTCGGAATGAATTGCATATACTGCCTGAATGGCCACGTATCAAGAAAGTTGTAATCATATCATAGAAGGTGTCGTCGGATCAAAGAGGTTGTCATCGTATCATACAAGCTGCCATCGTATCACAGGGCCACCGAATAATGTAAGTGTTTGATTGCTTCGGAATGAATTGCAAATAGTGTTTGAATGGCCAAGTATCAATGCAGTTGTCATCGCATGATAGAAGTTGTCATCGTATTTCAGGGCCACGTAATAACCTTCGTGTTTTATTGCTTCGGAAAAAATGGGCAATACTGCCTTATTGGCCACGTGTCAAGGCAGTTGTCATCGTATGATAGAAGTTGTCATCGGATCTAAGAAGTTGTCATTGTGTCAATCAAATTGTCCTAGCATCACAGGGCCACCTAATGAAGTCTTTGTTTATTTGCTTCGGAGTGAGTTGCACATACAGCTTTCATGGCCACCTGTCAAAGCATGCAGTTGTCATCGTAGGACGGAAGTCGTCATTGGATCAAAGCGGTTGTCATCGTCTCGTAGAAGTTGTCATCGTATCACAGGGCCACCCAACAACGTTCGTGCTTGATTGCTCTGGAATGAATTGCCCAAAGTGCCTGGATGGCCATGTGTCCTCCAAGTTGTCATCATATGATAGGGGTTGTCATCGGATCAAAAAGGTTGCATGGTATCATAGAAGTTGTCATTGTATCACGGGGCCACCTAATATTGTTCGTGTTTCACCGCTGCGGAATGAATGGCGCATACTGCTTTAATGGCCGCGTGTCAAAACAATTGTCATCGTATCATGGAAGCTGCCATTGGATCAAAGAAGTTGCCATCTTATCAAAGAAGTTGTCACCGTATCGCAGGGTCAAGTAATAACGTTTGTGTTGAACTGCTTCGGCATGAGTTGCTCATATTGTCTGCATGGCCATGTATCATTGTATGATAACATGTGTCATCGGGTCAAAGAAGTTGTCATCGTATCTAAGAAGTTGTCATTGTATCACAGGTCCACCTAATAACGTTCGTGTTTAACTGCTTCGGAATGAGTTGCACGTACTGCTTTCATGGCCACGTGTCAAGGCAGTTGTCATCGTAGGATGGAAGTCGTCATTGGATCAAAGCGGTCGTCATCGTCTCGTAGAAGTTGTCATCGTATCACAGGGCCACCCACTAACGTTTGTGTTTAGTTGCTTCGGAATCACTTGCGCATACCGCTTTCCTAGATTCCTAGCCACGTATCAAGGCAGTTGTCATCGTATGATAGAAGTTGTCATCGTATCAAAGAAGCTGGCATCGTATCAAAGAAGTTCTCACCGTATAACAGGGCCACCCAACAACGTTCGTGTTTCATTGCTGTGGAATGAATTGCACATAGTGCGTTGATGGCCATGTATCATCGAAGATGTCATCATATGATGGAAGTTGTCATCTGTTCAAAGAAGTTGTCATGGAAGTTGTCATCGTATCATTATGTCATAGATCATCAAATAGCGTTCGTGTTTGATTGCTCTGGAATGAATTGCGCATAGTGCGTGGATGGCCATGTATCATCAAAGTTGTCATCGTATGATGGGAGTTGTCATCGGGTCAAAGACGTTGTCATGGTATCATAGAAGTTGTCATCGTATCACAGGGCCACCTAATAACATTCGTGTTTAGTTGTTTCGGAATGAATTGCAAATAGTGTTTTAATGGGCACGTATCAAGGCAATTGTCATCGTATGATAATGTATGAGAGAAGTTGTCATCGGATCAAAGAAGTTGTCATTGTATCATGGAAGTTGTCATCGTATCACAGGGCCACCTAATACCGTTCGTGTTTAATTGCTTCGGTGTGCGTTGCACATAGTGCTTCAATGGCCATGTATCAAAGCAGTTGTCATCGTATGACAGAAGTTGTCATCGGATCAAAGAAGTTGTCATCGTATCACAGGGCCACCCAATAACATTCGTGTTCATTTGTTTCGGAATGCATTGCAAAATTGTTTTAATGCCCATGTATCAAAGCAGTTGTCATCGTATCACAGGGCCACCCAATAAGGTTTTCGTTTCATTGCTTCGGAATGAGTTGCAAATACCGCTTTTAAGGCCACGTATCAAGGCAGTTGTCATCTTATGATAGAACTTGTCATCATATCAAAGAAGCTGGCAGCGTATCGTATCATAGAAGCTGTCATCGTATTACAGAGCCACCTAATAACGTTCCTGTTTTTTGTTTCGGATTGAATTGCAAATAGTGTTTTCATGGGCATGTTTCAAGGCAATTGTCATCGTATGATAATGTATGATAGAAGTTGTCAGCGGATCAAAGAAGTTGTCATCGTATCATAGAAGTTTTCATCGTATCACAGGGCCACCTAAAAACGTTCGTGTTTATTCGTTTCGGAATGAATAGCAAATGGTGCTTGAATGGCCACTTATCAAAGCAGTTGTCATCGTATGATGGAAGATGTCATGAGATCAAAGAAGTTGTCATGGTATCCTAGAAGTCGTCATCGTATCACAGGGCCACCTAATACCGTTCGTGTTTAATTGCTTCGGTGTGCATGGCAAATAGTGCTTTAATGGCCATGTATCAAAGCAGTTGTCATCGTATGATAGAAGTTGTCATTCTTTTCAGTCAAGTTGTCATCGTATCATGGAAGTTGTCATCCTATCACAGGGCCACCCAAAAACATTTGTGTTTATTTGTTTCGGGATGGCCATTTATCAAAGCAGTTGTCATCGTGTGATGGAATTTGTCATCGAATCAAAGAATTTGTCATCATATCAAGAAGTTGTCATTATATCATGGAAGTTATCATCGTATCGTGGGGCCACCTAATAACCTTCGTGTTTTATTGCTTCGGAAAGAAGTTGTCATGGCCACGTGTCAAGGCAGTTGTCATGTATGATAGAAGTTGCCATCGGATCTAAGAAGTTGTCATTGCGTCAATCAAGTTGTCATCGCATCATCAAAAGTCGTCATCGTATCAGAGGGCCTCCTAATGATGGCGTGTTCAGTTAGATTCTTTTGGATAATAGGCTCTCGAATTACAACCTATTCATCTGTTTTTTGTTTCATTTTTCTTCGGAGTGAACTGGCACTCCCACTGAAACACTCTCGGAATGATGACACGCTTGGGTCACTGTGAGAGTGACACTCTTGGTAAGACATTGTTGGGGTGAAGTGACGCTCTTGGTAAAACACTCTTCGTTGGACCCTCTTCATGAGGCCTCCCTGGTACAACATTGTTGGAGTGAAGTGACACTCTTAGTGAGACACTCCTGCTCCGACGCTGTTGCAGTGAACTGACACTCTGATTGAGACCCTTGGACTGACAGCCTTGGAGTGACACTCTTGGTACGGCACTCTTGGTAAGTAACTCTTGGCGCCATACTTTTAGCGAAAGACCTTTTGTATACCGCAGAGAATGAATGAATTAGTACCACGATGCACTGTTGTACCCTATAGAGTGTACAGATTTCCAGCGTTTCGGCGTATCGGCGTATTTCCTCGGATTCTAGTGTTGGCGTATCGGCGTATCAGCGTGCCTACACAGGTTCCGGCGTATCAGCGTATCGGCGTAGCGGCGTGCTTACGAAGGTTCCGGCGTATCAGCGTATCGGAGTATCAGCGTATTTCGAGGAATCGGCGTATCGGCGTATCAGCGTATTTCCACCAATCGGCGTAACGGCGTATCGGCGTAAAAGACAGTTAACGACACACATCCCGAACACGCTGTATTCTTCAACAACTTGATCTTCATCAGCTTGACTCAGTGAGTTGGTGAGGGATTTGTGTAAAGCGCCCATGAAAAATATAGTTTAGACATGTTCACACGATCAATGCAATGGACCAAAGTTCTTGGATTGACACCACCTCCTAGGAGCGTGCCTGAAAGTTCGCTCAGGTGTTTCAGATCCGATGTCAGTCAAATGGCTCAGAGACGCTACTTCAGGTTTGAATGTAAAGTGGCAAGGTAGTGGCCAGAAGTATGCGAAGCATTGGGCGAAGAATGTGTGCCGACATTGGCGAGCTCGCGTCTAAAATTGGCATCGTTCTGTTGTTGGATTCACGTCCGCATTTCTAATTGTGGATATTAAGCACCTTTTTCCTGAAAGAGGCTACAGTGTCACTGACTTGATATGCATGGTTGGCTTCGTATGCTTCGTAATGTATCCAGTTATTCCGAAGGTCTTTTCTCATTAATTATTGCAGAGCCCAATTCTTCGCTTCCGCCCTTCACTGGATTCCGGGGTCAAATGCAAAACGGAGCATGGCTTGCACCACCCCAGCAAGTTATTTCTAGCCCCCAAGCCTGCAATTTTTCACAAGCTCACACCTGAAACAGGTGAAATACCTTGGTCGTAATATGTTCGCAATCAGTGTTTGCATATTTTTACCTTGGTCAGAAGACAAGAGGCAGTTGCCCTTGCCTATTGGAAAAGTTGCTCCCGGATCGACATGAGTTTTTGGCAGATGTCCCAACATCTGAAGAACACGAGAATGTCCACCAAGCATATTTGCTTGCATTGCTGGCATGTATCATTTTTTTGATACATCAGAATCATCATGTGCAGACAGATGGCGATACAGAAAGATAAAGTAAAATGATCATTCTCGATGAAGAATTCATATGATTATTTATCAAGTCCACATCGTCAGTGTTGGATGATGGGAACTGCGACGCATTGCAACGGTGTTATCTGCTGGGGGGTGGCGCAATCAGTTTGTCGTGACGATGCGAGCCCTGAGGCCTCTTTATCCAACGGGAATCTGCTTGCCAGGATTGGGTACGCCAGGGCAGCGATCATGGAAGTTGATGGAAGTTGTGCATTTGCCCGTGCGAAATTCCGAGTTAAGGGAAGGGAGAAGTCGTTCTTGCATTAAAAGATGGGTTGCTAGCAGAAATAACCACACGGAGTATCTCGGAGTTGTTTTCTTGCTGTTTTATACGAGCAGTAGATATTTCAAATCATACAATAGTTTTTCTTCAAGAGGTTTGACATTGCGCAGGTTCCTTCCTCAATGTACGGGGGGTCGGTTTGATGAAGAGTGGACGCAAAAAATTGAAGACTATAAATTAGGAGAAGGTTTCCTTATGATGGTTTGCTTCTGAGGGGTTGGATTGACGAAACATGTTGATGGGAGCAGCCTCAGAGATGCTCCTGTTTCGCTTGACGTGAAGATGTCCGCTTTCCATTTTTCTTCTTAGTGAAGGGTGACAGCAGGTTGCATGTTGCGGCTCAAGCGGCTCAAGTTTGCTGTGACCGCAGCACCAGAAGTTCCTAAGAACCTAGCTAAGTCTGAGATCTCTTGGAGGGTCACAGCTGATCAGTGCTGGCACCAGGCTGTGCGACCTGGACCTTATTCTTTGCTGTGGGTGATTTCGGAGTTGAGAGGAGCAGTAGTGAATCTTACAACAGATCGTCACGAAAGGTATTTTCACTATTATAGGAGAGGTTGAGACAAAGGAGAATTCCTAATTCCGATGAGTACTACAGATTAAGCAGCGCAGAGGTGACAACAAGGGGGCACTGCTCGGTTAAGCAGACAAAGAAACGAACTTTGATGGCAGATGGCTGTGCTTCACCATCGTTCGCTGTGATCACCAACTTTGACTGCGACTACAAAGTGGGTTTCCAATGTGCAGCTTGGATCAAAGCTGGAGCGCACCACTCAGCTAAATTTGATCCAAGTTACGCTAGAATCCAGTGAAGAGTTGACTAACAGCCCCAGCCTTCCAGGATCAATTGCTTCGTTCCTGGATTCTAGTGATTCTAGTGGTGCATACTGCATACATTTGCATACTCATGTCATTTCTACTGTCGCAGCCCTTGGGACCTGAAGAAGAACTTGTTTTCGTAGAACTGGCAACTTGGAGACTCTGTGTAGCTCTGAGGCTGCAGTGAACGAGCAGTACTGCCGAAGATGGGGCCATGTTTTCCTGCCATGCGTTCTTCAGAAGGAAGAAATGGAAGCTCGGAAGTGCTGAAGTCGTGAATGCTGGGCGGATGGCAAAGTGTTGCTCACTTCTACTCAGAACAACAGGTACTTCACCAAATAAGAAAGAACAAGATAGAACAAGCCCCATGATAAGGAGATCATTGCTGATAGGCCTCCTGGCAGGCGAAGGATGCTGATCCTTCAAGAGCATGTAAGTCCATGGATCCGTTTGGAGACAAACTTGAGGATTTTGGGCCCACAATTTCTTCAGGGAGCCTCAAAGTTTGTTTGGTGGGACCAAAGTAGCTCCATTGGCACATGTCCTTTGCAACCTCTCATTGAGGAAAGCATTTGCGAAGGTCGCCACTTTGCTTGGGCCAAAGTTGTATCCTGGCAGAAGAGATAGGTGGGGGTGCCCCAGGTTCAAACATGTGTGGTGCTTGGGGCCGCTCGCAAAACCCAGAAATCTTCGAGAAATGAATCATTGTTCTTCAAAATGGGTCAATGGTTTGTTCAAAACACTTTTTAAATGGGCAATGTTCACCAATTGTTCAAAACATCCACTAGCAGGTAGTCAGCAGCAACATCCAGTTTCAGTCCTTCTAAGCTTCACCATTCGCAAGCAAAGAAGGCACTCTGGAGTATGCGGGCCCCCGATCACATCCTTGGTCGACAACCCGGTGGGCAGTTCAAAAGGAATACAACTATCAACTATTTTCTCAAAATGGTGGTTTCTCAACAAGATTGTCGTTTCTCAAAATGAGGGTACCCCCCCAAAAAGGAGGGCTTATTATAATTGAAGAGAGAGAGAGAGAGAGAGATTGCTGAAAATGATTGAAAAAGGCTGATTTAGGGGTAACCCCCTTTCAAGAAATCGCCATATTTGGTATGGTTGTTGATTTTCGTTATTGGCCGCCATGAAACCGCCATTCACCAAACAGAATGGTATAAAATGGTCATCGTTGATACAAACTCCCAAGCAAAATGAATTGGTGTTATACTTGCTTTAAATAACCATTAATTGTTGGTTACAACAATTCTTGTTGATACATTTGCATATGCCCATCCTTATGCAGGTAAAGCATGGCAAACTTACGTGGGCTGCCCTGGCAAAAGATTGCTGCTTCTCCAGGACGACACCTTGGAATTGCCCATGACTCGCTGCACGCGCCCAAGGCCCTGTTCTCATGGCTCTTCACACCGGAGCGCAGCTCCTCCGCATGCCATCGTGTCTTCGGACGCTGGCTGGGCGAAGAGGACGGAAATCACGAGCTATGATGAGCATCCAATGTCGATTGATGATCTACCACAACTTTGGCCACCTCAGATGGGAGATCAGGTGCATGAAACACATCAGCCTCCAGCATGGCAGATTTGCATGGCAAACCACAGGGCCCGCTGCAGGGTAAGCATTAGGTCAATTTACGATACACTTTGTTGGTCAGAACTGGTCGGAAAAAAAAACCTGTGAACACATGGTTGGCCCTCATTTTAGGTGGCGAGGATCACGGTTTCAGCGCCCAGCTTTAGCATTTCTCCTGGTGCCAGGAGAGGAAGGCGCTATTGAAATCAGTGGACTACCTGGCGCCTTGGTCTTCGGCCCATGTTCCACTGGTATCAGGGTTGTGCTGCTAGCATGAAACCAAGGTGCATCAGCCATCATCAGCCCTTATTTGGCAGTTCAAGAAGGCAGTTCTTCAGCAAAGCGTTTTCTTACAGCCTCCTGCATGGGCAATTACCCCTTGGCCCCAGGTTTGGATCGATGGTGATGCCATGGTGCTGGACCATCAGCGGCAGCTGAGCGACTACGTGATGGGACGCTTCAGCAGGTAGCTGGACATGGATTGGCTTCGGGCCCGAAGCTTTGGGATGTTTCCAAATATGGGACTTCCTACTTGTATCATCATCCTAGTCAGCTATCATGGCCACTACTGTCCAAGAATTGCATAAAAGCCCTTCCATGGCCACAAGTGCATTAAAGAAGGTGACCAACCACTTTCTCGAGACACTAGTCCAAGTACACAAGACAGAAATGATGCTTTGAGTTTTTTGCTGATTTCCTTTTGTAATCACGACCTCTCTACAAGGGTGGCGCTGGCCACAAACAACAGGGGATGCCCTGCTGCGATGTTCATTCCTGGAGGGGAAGCATGGTGGGATCTTATTTTGGATTCGCTTCGCTTGCAGAATACCTCAGACAAAATCAACAGCTCATGAACCTGATGTTTGGGCATTCTTGCCTCTGAATCACCTGTTGTTGTTCAACGTGTTTCATCGCGAAGGGTGGTCCGCCCCCAACTGATTTCTTTTCTTTTGCCTTCATCCCCAGTGAGGGCAAACCCCTGTCGCTCGTGTCCCGCCAGGAAGGATTTGGTTCTCGCAGAGGATATGTCTTGGGCTGATTGCCTCAACACAGGTGGAGCAGGGATAGCAGGGGGATCCCAGGACATGACCAACAGCGAAATTGAAAGTCACGGCCAGGTCACATCAATGCATCAGCCAGCTTGCGTCATGCATGTCATGTCTCCACATATGTCAACTTTGTGGGCAGGCAGTGAGCCACAATTCTTTTTCTGGTGAACTGTCGGGATTACAAGGCAGTTCATCGCTATCCTGACAGGTTGGCACCCCTCCTTTCAAAGATGTGTCTGTGGGATGGTCAACACTGTGGGTGCCCTGATCAGTTAATATACATGGCTGTGGGTCAAAACCCCGTACCCCTGGTTCCCCACCATTAACCATTGTTTTCCCTTGTTATTGTTGGTGGAAATCCTCCATTAGTTGGTTGGTTATTATTGACCCATAGCCACATACATACCATCAAAAATTGCCCTCGCCATTGGGGCCCCATGAAATATTGGTGATGCCTGCGCCCAGTCTTCACGACTTTGGCACTAGCTAACCAAATAAATCAAATCAATAGCGCTGATAGTAGTAAGTCTTAGTAAGTATCAAGGGCTATTATCTAAGAATAGGTTTGGTTGATCATTGTCCCGTTGCTTTCTCAGCTCCGCGAAGCTTCAGGGGTACCTTGGGCAGCCCCCTCCGCAGGCGTTTTCTTCGCCCGCACTGACTCTGAATGGTTGAGCAGCTTCTGGGCAGATGCCTGGAAGGGATCACACGCGCGGTTTCACCAGGCACTGATTGACGTGTTGCTGCTGCTGCTGCTTGGTTTGTTGGGTGGATGAGTGGGCTGGGTGCTGGGGTGATTGGGTGTTGTTAAGTATGTGTAACTGTTGTTGTTGAGTGGCTGTGGCTGTTATGTTATGTTTTGTTTTTCTTGTTTTGTCTCGGTGTTATCTTCTCTTTTTGCGCGTGTTACTACCGTTGTTTGTGCGGCTGTGCTTATTGTCCTTGTGGTCATGATGGTTGGTGTCGTTGAGTAGGTTGCAATTGTTCTCATGAAATGGTAGATTCCGCTCTTTATAAACGCACTCTTGCCATTTGTAAACTAACAGGCTTATCATGCTCGCCACTTTTGGTGGACGTGGAGAGGTGTGGTGGTGAAATTGTGTGGGGAAACTGAATTCTTACATATTGAATGTTACTATTGTGTATAAGCAGACACCCATTTGGAATGCGAGAGTACGAATGGCTTCAAGGTGTCAGCTTCCATGTTTGGTGGGATCATAGCTGGCCGGATATCATGCACGTTTTGCCGCTGTTAGCAACGTCCCGGGGTCGTCATGGGGCCCCCTCGTTGCAAGTAGAAACTGCAAGTGATCCACTTGGTTGGTCACAGTGATCGACTTGACCTGGTACTGTACACTGACGCGATGAACCGATGGAGATGACAGAGGATAGCCAGCAGTTGCGCGTGTTTGAATTCTTCGGTGTGGAATATCAACGAGGGTGTTTGGGGTGATTTGCGATTATCCGCCATGATTTGCCACGATATGTTCCCAATTCTTGACCGTTATAGATTACTGTAGGAGTGGTTGGTCATGATGATAACAGTTGTAAACATTATGAATCATAATTTACCACCCCCGTGATCATTGGCCATGATTAATCATCGTTGGTCAGCCCTGGTTAATCATCATCAATCACTACCACTCTTTAAACATCAGAAATCATCACTAAGTATCCTTTGATTGTTCATTGACATGCACCGACCATGATTGGTCATCATTAGTCATTGATCCACCACTAGTCATCCATGAGTTACAATCCATGGACTCGCTGAGGAACCATTGTTGTGCTGTATAACCATTGGTTACCTGGACAACCATTCATGTAACCATCACTGAACCCAGCAGCCACCATGAACGCCATCCCCGCGCAAGTCGCGCCTGCGGTGCAGGCGCCCTTCTGGGATCAGAGCGGCTTGTGCCAAGAGTTGGCCAAGCGACGGGAACTGCTACCACAGGCGAGCTGCGGTGGTCGGGTGGCTGATGGATAGTTCATGACTCACCTCACCAATGGTTAACCATGTTAATGATAGTGTTAATGAATAGTAACTACGATGACTTCCAATGGTTAATGATGGTTGGTGAATGATTACAGTACAGTAATTCTTGCAGTTCACTCATGACTAACCACTGGTTAGTGAATGATTTATTGATGACTCATCAATGATTAGTGATGATTAGCAGTGGTGTTATAATGATTCGTACTGATTGGCGATTAATCAATGCTCAGTCAATGGTCAACCAATGGTTCATGGATGGAAGAATTGATGATCAATGATAGGTGATGAATGAGCAACTGGTGATCAAGAATAGTTAGAGAATGTCCATCATGGTTAGTGATGATTATATACTAATGCCAGTCATTGATGGTGATTAGCTAGGGTTGGCCATTGAATCATTGATGGTCAAAGATGGCCAATCAATAGTTAAAACTGATTCAAAATGGCCAAGAGGTGGTCAAGAATGATTGCAAAGCAGCCAAGATTGGAGCATCATGGAGCATCACAAAATTGTCATGATAGAAGATTACTGCAACGAGTGATGGTTGAGAATGGTGATGACGATTATTCTCTTAATGGCCATGATTGATGATGGTCAATCGTGATTGGTGATGGCTGGCACTAGGGTAGTAACCGACGAATGAGATAAATGCAAGGAAGATTATGGACTGGACATGCTGGAAAGGCCGTCCACAGCCATTTTCTGGAAACTGCTTGGCTGGACCCCACAAGTCATGCGCCGAATGGTTTCGTTTGTGGCCAGAGGTGTTGGGCGCAATGCCGACTGGATTGTCTCCAAACACTCCCTGGTTTAGCTGGATGGGCGGTCCGCATTTGAAGGAAACACCACACTTGGGCATTTGGGATAGCGCAGCTTGTTCGCAAGAAGCTTGAGCATCCCGGAGTTTTTCAAAAGGCAGTGCTCATGTTTCCTGTGTAGCCTTCGGTGTTTCACATGACCGAAGCTTGCCAACCGCTAGCAAGTTGTCAGAGGGTAGTTGTTGGTTATGTTGGTTAATTATAGCAAAGGTCTTCAATTGATGGTCAGGATAAGTCATGATTATTTGTGCAAAAAAATGAATTATATAATAAGGATTAATAAGGACTATCGGGCTATGAAGGCAAGCAGCACCATGGGATATGCAAGTCCTGCAGGCGGCAGGTCAACAAGCAAATTGTGGCCGTGACGTGCCAGCTACTTTCTGGGTGTCCAAGAGCAACCCTTCAATGATCAACCAACTATCATCAAGCCAAAGCTGTGAAGCAACAGCAGCTGAAGTCCCAAGTCCCTCCTGGCGTACCAGTCTCAGTCCGCTGGCATAGCTGTAGATATTGTCATTTACTTTAATTTTGCTGCATAATTAACCTGATGGTTTCAAATTTCAAACATTTTCTATTGTCCCATTTTTCAGAATTTTTGATTAACCATTGGCATGCATCCCCGTTTCCAAACCATCATACACCCTCAAAAACCACCATAAAACGATGGATCCCGGGATCCCCCTGGCATAGCCTGCTGCATAACTTCGCCGCCGAGGCATCCCTGCAATTTGCCAACCCTTTGCATGCTCAGTTCATTTTGCACCTCTGTGGCTTCTCTGCCAAGCTGGACCTGTGCAGGCCGAAGTGTTGGAAGGGCCGGGACCAGGGACCAAGCGGAAAGGATCCATTGGATCCATTGGATCCATGGGATCCACGACCTTTGACCAACGAAAATGAGATCCATCAAAGAGGACACCTTTGCTCTAGGAATGGGTGCTGTTTGACGTATTTTGATGCCTTTGCTCTTTTCTTTGCCATCCCAGGAAATAGCCTCCACCCCAAACCCTCCAACTTGCATCCCAGCAATCAGCAGTTCAATGGGCGAATCACGAGGTTAAGCCATGAATTCTTGATGCATAATGATGGCTATCATATGTTATCATGGTGATTGACTGTGATTTATGAGGGTTTATGATTCATCATCAGTAGCGGTTGATGAGAAACGGAGGCAATTCGCCCATGAATCAATGTGCTTACGCGCTTCCTCCCCGTTCAGCAGCTGACCTCCCCAAGCACAAGCCTTTCGGCTGCTAGCAGAGAAACCTACTGCCGGCAGACCGGGCCCCGTTCACCGCTACGTACTGCAGGATGCGACGAAGTCAACTTTTGTTGGGCTTATGGCTTGTGAAAAAGGACGGATCATAGGCTTTTTCACACCAAGGTTGCTTAAGAAGAAACCTTTGTATGCCAGTGGTATGACTACGGTAAAATGCTAATGTTTTATGAATTTATAAAGAGACTTTTTGACTTTGCAGCTATTCGGGAGTACAACTCGCTAGCTTATTTTTAAACAGACGGTTAGTAGCTAGAACTCATACATTTGGTGCATTTTGGTGCCAAAGGTAGTTCCATATACTGTTCAATGATGGACTTCGTACACTGCTGGCTCCCACAGGCAGGAAAGGAACCATGATGCAAGAAATGTTCATCAAAAAGGTAGTTTCTACCCAAGTAGCTTCGAAAGAATGTAATCACACCAACATATTTCTTAGATTTGTTTCCAAAAAACTACAATGACCAACAACTATTTGGATATGTTTCCCAAATCTTCCCAATAAAAACGGATGGTTCCCCCCCAACAAAATAACACTCAGTTTTTACTGGGAAGCATCTCCAAATAGTTGTTGGTCATTGTAGTTTCCCGATAAAAACTGATGCTTTTCGGCCCCTTGGACGTCCGGGCTCCAGGTCCTTGTGCAGCTCGGGAGCTCTGCGACACTTCGTGGCAAGCGATGCCAGCGACGATCGCGCTGCGAACGCCCTGTGGCAAGCCGCAAGGGCCACGTGGCTTGGTACCGTAACGGTGGGTGTCGTGGGAGGTGACGGCTATGGCTACTGAGCACTGTTGAGTTTTACTGTTACCGCTTCAGTGATGGTCAACCTTAACGACAATGGTCCATGGTCAATGTTTATAGTCATTGAGTTGAAGCAAATTTTGTACAAACTAGTTGGAATCAACAAGATTTGATTAACCATCAATTGTTTATGGTCTCAGATCCTGCTGGAATCCCAAGTTGTTCACCACGGCGATCCTTTTCGGGGTGCGGCTGTGTGGGCTGCAAGACGATCTCCCACGGTTGACCTGTGCCGGTAACGATTCCAGCGCAACGGGATGCTTTCCGAAGCCCCCGCAGAACAGAGAGAATTGCATTCGGAAAGGGATATTGGATGAATATATGTGGATGAATATGGATGAACATCACGCCATATCCAACCTTTCATGATTGCAGCAGAGTTTGCCAGGCTCATCCATCAAGCACCCAGTGATCAGAAGTTTGGCTGGAAAGCCTGTGGCACAGCACAGCGTGAAGGAACCTTGATAGAAATTGGCGCCTAACTTGCAAAGTTTGCAAGTGTTTCCTGCAAAGCATTTACTCGATCGAAGGGAGAAATAGCAAAGGAATCATTTCGCAGCTATGCTTGGCTCACTAAGCGCCATTTTTCAACTCATACTATCAATAGCTATGGTTTTTCAACCAATACCATCATTACTTGGCAGGATTGCATTGCAAGTTGAAGTTTTCCTCCCCACCCGAGTAGCCTGATCTTGCCGTAAGGAATCTTGGGAGTTCAATGTGGAATTGATCAGTTGGTGAGCTTTTACATAAATTGAAATCTGGGTCAATTGATGGCTAAGTAGTGTTCACTCAAAGGTTAGCTAGTTGTCAATTACTGGCCAGTGCACTTATCAACGGTTAATTGGTAGTAAGTCGTCGTGGATTTTGTGCGAAACGAGCCCCTGACTCGGGCATCGGAAACCAGGATCGACCAGGCCATCCCCAAAAGGACAAGAGCGAGAGAAGCTACAGATTGTGGTTTCTCAAAATCGGGGACCCGCAAAATGGTTGGTCTACTACTAGAAATGACTATGAATCGAGGATTTAGGGGTACCCCTATTTTGAGAAATACCCAAATGAGGCATTTTGTTGTTGCAATGTTACGGTCCCACGGGGTAGTCATCACCAAGCGTGCGGATGTAGAACCAAGCAGCTAGTGAGCATCCGCGAGTCAAAACTGCCACAAGCATCACCCTGGTGACCGGAGTCCAGCTGCAGGAAAGTCCAACGATTCCAAAGCCACTGGGCTGCGAATGGCGGCAGTTCCCATGTTTTCCATGGGTCATCACTAGCTCAACCTGCACAAGTTGGTTGAGCGGTTGAGCAGGTATCCAAATGGCATAAGGACATATGCGAGAGCCACTGAACAATGGTCGAAATCTAGGTGTCAAAGTTTGCAAGTTCATGACCCAACATTCGAGGTACTTGTATATCGTTCCAGAGGCGTGCATGTGCTAGTTCGACCTAGTTCCTCAGTAGTGACTCAACTTTATCGATTCGAGCTTTGATGATCTTTGCATCCTAGGAGCTTCATTGGAATTCCTTGCGGGTGCGCTGGGGACACGCTCCGAAGCTTGTTGCATTTGGCAATGCTTTGGCCTTGCGATGACTACATGATTACTGAAGAATGACTCTCACTTCATAAACACAGTCGAATTCTGGTTTTTTTTTTGAGAGGTGGCATGAGGTGTTTGACAAAGGTTCGTTACACATGGAAGACCCTCCGTTTGTGCAGATAACTATATTTGCGATTAAAAATGGTGCCAGGTGAGCAATCAATTCAATATCTTGGTTGATTGTTGCCAGGAGCTACACCGGCTGTTGCGATGTTTGCAACCCATCATAGGGCTAACTGACTAGCTATTTATCTATTAGGATCTATTGGGCGGCACTTCTGTGATAGATTTTGCATCTTGGATCAAGTTCATTTTATTCAGGTCAAGGTAACACGTTGATTGGAATGACGCACTCATGTTCATGTTGGTTTCCTGGAGAATATCTGGTCTGGCCATTTTGGAGGTCACAGGTCCGGGGGTCGGTCCACTGGCTGAACCCTCTGAGGGTGGTGCTTGAGCGAATCGCGGGTGCCATGGAAGGGACAACTGCAGGCCGCTGCTGCCATGTTGAGTGTCAGACCCTCTAATTTTGGGCGCCAATGGGTTTGAACCCGTTCCCACATCTTGAATTCAGAATTGGCATTTTTGGATGCTTGGCAAGATTTGACAAGTGAGATCCTGAAAAGACCATTTGCATGTGCACGTGGTGTCTGGTGCGATATAGTTTTGCACATCTACTTGTGGGTGTGCGCCCTATTATGCTGTTGGATCCAGCTAACCCTGGTTTTGACAGAATGGGTTGCAATGTCCAAAAACCCTGAGATATTGATGTCTTTTTCCGCTCCCCTACCTGGGTGTGAATCAATGAATCAACTTCTCCCGGCAAGCTATTGCCATTCCAAAGGAGCTGCTCAATCGTATGAGCTTCAGGTCGGGCAGCTTTGTGGCAAGTCATTGACTATGCTGGGACCTTAGCTGAGGGACCAAGGGACCTTAATCCGGTCGGAAAGGTCAAGAGTAAAAGAAAAACTGAAACTTATAGATTGTAGAATACAGACTTACAAATCTTACAGAGATTTCATAGCGCATAGATTGGGATGTCAGGAGATCCCCTTCAGGATGAACCGCGCTGGGTCGAAGAACTATGGGCCTCCAGTGCATCCTACTATGGCCATCCGATGGCTTAATGACTTGTGGTTTGCGGCTACCTTTGCTGCCCGAATCATCGAGCCAACGGCCTGCCAGCTGGTTGCAGAATGCCTTGATTTTCATCAACAGAATCTGATCTACGGACCTAATGGACTCACGGTGAGGACCTACACCGGTGAAGCCGTGTTCTATCTCGCGAGGTACGTGGCCTCCCTCCTCCCTGTCATCCAGTGCTTGGGAAGCTATGCTCCAAGGAGTTCTTTTGCACACGTCCGGGGCCCAGAAAACACACCACAGAACTGCAGTTCGCAGCTAAGTTGTGAAGGAACCATGCCTAACGGTCATAGCTGGCACCGACCCATTCAGGCTGGCCGTTTCCAGATGGGGGTGAACTTCACCTCTTCCCTCCAGGTGCATGCGATGCGGGGATGTGGTACATGATGCATCATGATTCAGACTGCATCATGCTGACATTGGCACACACATAGACATGTACATAGGGTCAGTAGTGATGATGAAGATGATTTTGTCTCTACCGCGTGCGTCATGAATGAGCCACGGTGCAACGTGCTGCCTGGCAAAGTCACCTTTTGTTGCTGTGTTGCTGGCCCATTGGAACAGTTTGATCCTGATTGGCATGGCACCCACAAGTCTAAACCGCAGCTTTTTCATTTTTTGAAAGTGGAGCAGACTTTACATCAGAAGAGATGTGATCACCATTACCCTGAGCACGCTTAGCATTTGGAATATCCAGTGTGACAGCTAGATCTGCTAAAGCTTTTGTGATACCCCTCATCATTCTTCAGTGCAGCGTGCTGATCCTTCCAGCTGCGATCATGTCAGGTGCCCGCATCCAGTTTGACGCAGGTCACTGCAGGGGTCGCAGGGGAGCTGATGTGTGGGAAGCACTGAAGGGATCCCCAGGACTTGGGCAGTGCAGCTGTGGCACCTACAAAGATGGCGCGCAAGACATGGATCTTCACCTGAAGTTGGATGTCCTTGGGCTGATGGCCTGTGTATGTCATTCATGTGGGCCTATAGTTTCAGTGATGGTTTAACCATGTCGAACCCATCCATGCGCATAAAAGGGAGTTCGGGCCCAAAAGGCTTCAGACTGACCTTGCAGCGCTCAACACGTGGGGTGTCCGCCATGCTCGCAGCCAGGATCTTTGGGTCCTGTGCTTCTGCGGCTGCTTTGCGGCCAGATGGACCGCGGTCACTGTTGGTTTCCGCAGGGCGCTATCTGCGTTCCTGGGTCCTACCGATTCCAAGAGATCAACACAGACATTCACAGCATTCGAATCATTTGATCCAGATTAATAGCCCCCCAGTTTTGCCTGGTCATTCAACCGCTTTTGGTTGAACTGAGGGGGTTAGAGCTGGATCTCCCTGTAGTTGCTGTGTCGCCCGGTTCCGCCCCGCGACTGCAGGATTGCAGCGGTGATGAGTGTGCAAAGCTAGCTGCAGGCTGAGTTGGGACCCGTCGTGTGATCATTGCAGAACTCCGTGGATTGCGCGGTTCAATCCGATGGAGTGATTCAATTGAAAGCTTAGCAGCACAGAAATGTCACATAGAACCTGATCTCAGTGTGATGATAAATCTTGAGTCGGAGAAAAAGCAGAAGCAGCAGTAAAAAACCAATGGATTTTTCACCACTCGGCTCGCAGGTGAAGAACTCCAACTTCAGCATGGCCGAGTCATTTGCGGCTCGGACTGGTGCCATGGTGTTTCCCAAGGTGGACATTGGTGGACATTGGTGGCTGTTTGACAGTGGGGAGTGGCACTATGGCTACAGATAAACTAGATTAGCCCGTATCAATCCCTGTATAACTTTGGCAATGCCATTTTGCTATTCCTTAAGGCTATAAACCATGTGCATATGATTGCTATTGATTACTTATTAAAATCAGTCTCAATGTTCTATGATCAAGCACGAATTGATCGAACCAGTGCTGTCAGACCATTCACTGATCATCACCGAACTCTGACCTAACCAACAGCTAGCCAGTAACTGACCACCATAACCAACATGAACTAAGGATTACCAAACTATGAACTAACTGTGCAGTAACCAGTGCCAGCAACTGACCCTGGGCTCACCATGAACTGACCATTCACTAACCATTCACTAGCCGTTAACTAACCGTTACCAAAGCATGAACCAACCATGAACTAACCACGAGTTAGCCATTAACTAACCAGTAAGCAACCATTAAGGAATCATTGACTAGCCAGTACCAAACCATTACCTAACCATTAGCTAATCAGTACATAACCATGAACGAATCAGTACCTGACAATTAACTAAGCATCAACCGACCATCACGAGCTACCAACTGACCGTTCACAAATCATTGACCAGCTTTTAACTAGCCGTTAACTAGCCATTTAACAAGCCATTTCCCAATCATTTACAAACCATGAGCTAACCATTAATCATTGATTAAGCATCGACTAACCATCAAATAACCATGAACTAGTCATACACCAGACCCCCGCAGAAAGCGCGATACTTAACCGTTCTAAGTTCTAACCTTTCACTAACCATCAACAAACAATTGACTAGGCAGTACCATTAACTAACCACCATTTTCTGACCGTAACTAACCATCAACTACCCATTAACCCACGTGCAGCACTGCCGACAGCGATAGCACACCAGAGTTGATGTCCGACGGGTCCTTCAACAGAACAAGGTTGCACAGCATTGGCTGTGCCCCCATACTGGAGCTGTCCATGTTAGCAAGCCTGCCCTTTCCCACCACCATGGGATGGTGATTGGCAGGTGCCCGCTACCCCTGGAGGACCACTTGTTCGCAAAATTCGCTCTCGGCATTTGCCGCTCTTGCCGCAGGTTGTTGGTAATTGGAGGACTGCCTGTAAGATTTGCCAATAGTCTGTCATGTTGATTACCGCCTGGTTCCTCAATCTGTTCAACAATGGCAGTCGAGCAGTGCTATGTGGAAGTTCTGGCTGTCAGCCCCTCCATTGCTTCCTCAGCTGACGAGGGTCCGTGGGCCTGCCGCCCATCTTGGGAATCTATTTCTCAGTGATCCTTCGATGCTTGGGTCACCTTCGGTTCTTCGGCTCGTCAATTGGCACATCCGCCGCGATCTTCATAGCCAGATCCAGACTTTGTTTGGGCATTGCGTTGCCTGGATCTCCCCGATCGCAATTTTGCTGGCTCTCAAGGGCTGGAAAAACAACAAAAAACCTAAGCAGTAGCGAACCATTGCCGACATTCTTGTTATCTAGTCACTGTTTAGACATTTTACGACCCAATGACTAGCGACTACCAAACCAATAGTTATAACTATTACCTAACCACTCACTAACAACTGCCTATTTTTCACCGAGCCATTAATCTGTCTTTAAGTCGCCATTATCACAATTACCTAACCATTCACTACCCATTAGCGAACCAACAACTGACCATCAGCTAACCATAAACTACTCATTTCCTAACACATATCTAGCTATTAGCTAACCATCCACTAAGCCTCAACTGCCTATCTTCAACATACCATTGCCCAACCATTACCGAACCACTCAGTGACCATGAACTAACCGTTAGCTAACCACTACTGGGGCACCTTGCACTGCTCACCTCCTTGTGCTTAGGCACCACACTGGCTCCGAGTGCCGTCATGTGCCGGTCCGGATACACAGAGATTGGCGGTTATGATCGTTGCTTGTGGTCATGAACAAAAACCAACAGCAATGGCTGCCCACTAGGTAGGGTACCCAGCTGGTTGCTAAGTTGCTTTATAACCACGGCAACAACCTGTCATGGTCGATATGACTATGGTCAAAGGGCGAATCCTAACCAACTTAGAACTAAGGGCCCCACCTATCCCCACCTTGCATGATCACTAGGGGATGGCCACAGGAGAAAACCACATGCACAGCGAATTGATCAGGCAGCTAGTACTGTGGAAGCGTTGTTGGTTATGTTATGTTATGTTTGTTGCTTGTTGGGAGATCCAATGACGCAATGAGCGAATAGGATCCAATAGGTGGTGAACTACCATAAAGCACATACCAAAGTCGTTTTTGGTTTTAGGTGGTTGACAATTGCAACCAAATGTGAAAGTCATTGTTGCTTCTTGTGCTTGGTTGTTCTTGATGGTGGTCAGAAACAGAAGGCCTCAGACACACCTGGCTGTCAATCATGCGAAAACAGCCGCAAAGAAAAACACGGGAAGACTGACCATCGTTGATCGACATACCATTTACCATCAAGATAGAAAATTCACAGTTATGCTTGGTTGATGATGTTCAATGAGTACCAATCACCAAAAAGAATTGGGGAATATGCCGTGGCCAGTATTCAACTGAAAACTAACGTTTAATAAGCAAGTTCATAAGCCACCCGTACTTGAGTTGGCACTACTCTATATAGTACTACCATATGATTGCCAGTTCTTTGGGGTTCTAGATTTGCGGCGGTTCATAAATGTAGATTTCTCATTACGCAGGGTGCTCGAATCTCTCAGTACACAACTCGCGATCAATCGGCTGAAAATGCTGCTCCCTGAATTTGCAGTCATGCATAGATTCCACGGTGCATGTTGCTATTGATTTTGTTGCTCAACATTGCGATCAAAAAGGGGCATTGCCGACAAGAAGGGGCTACTCAACACACGACGGGATACAAAAGGAACCAACCGTGGAAAAGTGAAGCAGATCGTGACCCCAACCTCTCTCTACCTTGGGCCATGGGATGAGATCGGAAGATCTACCAGTCGAACCCCCCAAAGTGCCATCGCGCCAAAGGTCCAGCTCGCAGAAAGCTCCACTGGGGCCACTTGGATAGCTGGCAGCTACCTCGTCAGCAACGGATGCAGCGGTTGAGCATCGAGTGTGATGCAAACTGGGCGTATAGGTCAAAACCAAACTTGAAAACTGAAACTGGGCAGTGGGTCACATGAGGGAAACTGCTGATGAGGTTGCCCAGTCCCCTCCATGGTCTCATGGAGGATCTTTGGGATCCCTAGGTCTAGGTACCCGTCCGCAGCGATCCCAGGCAATTGTTACCAGCTTCGGGCTGCCAGATTTCAGAATCAATGGGATGGCAGTGGTTTGGTGACCCTGAGATGCTCAGTAGCACTACAGGGTCCTGGGATTTCGGGGAAGGTCAGAGAACAGCGCAATGCAGGTCAACCACCTCGGGTTCGTGGTCCATGCCAAGTTGACATCAGCAAAAACTAGAGTATGTGACCCAAAAGTTGCTTCTGAGTTCAAGGGTCATCTAAGCCTCTCATTCCCCGCTTGATAGATGAGGCGGGGTCACAGTTTCTGTGCAGAGAGGACCGGCAACCACCACCAGACAACTCACCAACAATCAGGTGAAATAGTACTGCAGCTTTGGTCCCAGATTTGGACGACGATCACTGACCAAAAGCCAGCCAAAAAAAAGCAACCGACGCTGTTCGGGCCCTGGGCCGACTGACAACCGCCAAGGAAGCAAGCAACAGTGTGACCAAGATTGCTTGCGGCATGCATACCTGGTCACCAAGAAAATGCATGTGCAATAAGATGCTTTTACATTCATTTATTTCCTGATTTATCTATATTTATGATAGTGTATTTACAATATTAAATATATGATGATGTGTACTTACATATGCATATATATGTTTCAACAGTCCCTCACACTTGGCCAGAAAGACTGTTGCAGGCAAAGCATGGTCAATAGTCAACAGTAGGAATGGTCAACAGTAGGCGTAGAGTATGTGCTTCATGTTTGGTCCTAACATTTCTCCTGAATGCGTTGCAAAGGGTTGAGCTTAACCTTTGCTGGTCTGGGGACGGCTCACAGCAAAGCATCTCCGAATCTGACCAGCAATGACAATGACTTTTGACAGAAGGTTTGAAGCATCTTCAGGTGCTGTGGCAGTTCCAGAAGGGAAGGTCATTGTTCAGGGTTCACACTGCTGACTCAGACATAGATGGAGCTGGTTACATATCTGGGACGGGCACATTTTGTGGACCTTCCATGACTTCAGGAACTGGTTGGGTGCACCTTCTGGACATGAGCCTGTAGACCAGGTGGGACTGATGTGATGGAAATGTGGGTTGGCCGGTGAAGGATGTCCTGGAGGGAGTCAACTTGGAACTCGTGAGGGGCTCCTTGGGAAAGATTGGTCACACGAGGTGGGCACCGACAGGAAGATACGGGAAGCATCGAGAATCCAGTGCGGGGAATGCCAAGGTTTCACAAATGACATCACCATCACAAGGTCATGTGACATGTGGCACATTTCATTGTGACCAGCTTGGGGAACTTGGTCAAAATCGACGACTTGGCTCAAGTATATACAGGGCAGCATCCAACTCATTGGTCGGCCATGGAAGCACCGCGTGACTCTTGCAATGCCTGGCTGGGCCTTGCAAGCAGCACCTTGATGGATTCGCCGGTGTTGACACCATTTGACACCTTCAAATGCATAGGTCCTGGATGGTCCTGGAAATAGAGACAATTTCACCCGTATGGCAAGCTAGCCGCAGCTAACAGGAGTTACCCACACAAACAGCACTACAAACCATGTACAAAGCTAATCCATCCTAGTGGTGGCAGGTTGGGCTTCAAGGTTTCTCTTCTGAACAGCCACGGCAGGGCTGGGCCTCAACATGGACCTTCAGGTGATACCTTCACATGTCATATGTAAGTTCGTGCCAGCATGTGGCCGACCCTTGGCACTTTTGATGGCAATGGATGGCAAACGTATGTTTTCAATAGCCCTTCAATGATGCTGCTTCTCACCGAGGAGTTAGAACACTGAAGTGATTTTTGTTCATGATGTGGCGACGGCATGGGGCTCCTGCCTAGGGGGCAGATTCAATTCCCAGTTTCACATGCTTCCCTCGTAAGCCAAGAGGCTTCCTGGGTGACAAGAACAGCTGTGCTGTTGAGTGAATGGAGGTTTTATCATGTTTCATGGCATAGTATAGCTTTGTTTTGCCCCAAATGCGCGGGATGTGAAAAATGATAAAGAACGCATATACGAATGGAGAGTGGGCTGCTTCAATTAAAGCTTCGCAGGTTGGGGAACCGATTCAAACCGATGGAATTGCCAAGGGTGCACCCACAAATTGGGGTCCACGAGCAGCGCCAGGTTGTATGTCAGACTCGCTCTGGGAGCTGATCGTGAAAAGTCCAGAGGCCTCTCTATCGCATCGTGCATGTCCTTGGGGTGGTCACTTGGTGAAGTTCGATTGCAGGACGTGGGCCGCGGACCACCGGAGGGGAAAGATGGCACCAGTCAGGTTGGCATGTTTTTGTGCAGCTGGGAAGCCTTGAAGGGTATTGGTTGGTCGTTCTTTTTATTGGTAAGTATGTGCATGCAGACATAAGTATACCTTTGTTGTACTGGTACATTGATCGTGCACACGCAATTGCACATGCACTACCATCATAGTTACGGATGTTTTTGCATTCCAAAGTAGATAGAAGGCCTTTACAGATGCAAGCATACGTGTTAGATGCTTGCATTGCCTGCTTGATCTTTGCGCAGAAAGAGGAGTAGACTTGTTGTTTATGTATGACTCGTGTTGGTAATAGTTCTTGCTTATACGGTTGTGAACAAACCCGTGGTGTCCCATGAAAGTTAAGTGCGGGACCTCCCATTCTGAGAGAGGTGGAGAGAAAGACTGATTATGGTTGATTTAACCCCTGTGATTAGCCATTAAATGCCATTACAGTATTAGCCATGGTTATCCAGAAAAACCCCAAATGCCATTATATACATACAGTATTAGCCATCGTTATCCAACCCACCCCATCCCCAACGCCCGCAGGAATGTCTTCATCCAAGAGGCCCCCAAAGACCCTGCGCACGTCTTGGTCCGGCCCGAAGTCCGCGACAGTGGAACACAACATGCCGAAATCCGCGTACGCTGTCAAAAGGTCCACGCACCAGGCGATGCCCTGTTGGAGTCTGAGATAAAAAGCAGCCAATTTGTTGTTAGATTCATTGAGTTGATTGATTTTGATTCATTTTGGTTCAATTTGATTTGATTTAACATCATTTCAGACGTGTTGACCAAAATGGAGGGCCAAGTTTTTTTTACTGGATGAATCTCGGAGTGATCCGAGGGGTTTGGATAAGGAAGTGCCCATACTATGGTGTCACTCACGTGTTTTTGAGCCTGACCCCCTTCCTTACACGGGCTGCACTTGGTATGTCTCTTAAGCAAGCCAAATTATAGGATTGCAAATCAGTTCCTCTCGTGGTTGATGACATGTTGAAGCAACAGTCGTGGACAGCATTGGACTGCAATGATGTTCAAACAACCCTGCCTTTGAGCTCGTTGATGGTGTCAACTGCCTTTCGAATGCTCCTGGCAACGGATCCTAAGGAACGTGGCACGGCTATGTGCAGTATGTGGGTGATGCGCATGGGCAAGATTCTGTTTGGCCATTGTTGCTCTGATGAGGGTCAGGACGGCAGTGCAAACTTTTTCGACCTTGACACAACCTGCAAAACGCGGCATCAGATACGGAGGAATTTCCCGGAACATGGAGATTGCAGTAACTCGGCCGCGGCCAGGAATGAGTTTGACTTGGTGGGCGAGGTTTCCCCCTAGCAACGTGCTATCTCTGAAATGTCGTTGCACGACACCAAGTCAAAAAAGATTGGTATGGCACTAGCATAACCAGGAATCGAACTTTCAGAGACTGCAGAGTGGGATGCTCATCTCTGTCAACAGCCGATTGACAACAATCATTGTATTATTGTGAATGGTCAATAGCTGATGGTTCATCGTGTCTGATATTAGCAACCACAAATAGAATATAGCTAATCCGATCGATATTACTTTGGCTCCGAACCGAAGGGAGTCAAGAGCAAGGGAAAGGGCTCAAGGAAAGGAAGGAAAGCAACTGGAGAAAAGGGACACGAGAGGGAAGGAATCCAGGATGCTAGGACTTGGAGGCAAGAAGTACGGAACAACAGGAATGGGCCAATGGGAAAGGAAATTTTAAGAAAAGGAGAACTGGAAGAAAGGTGTCCCCGGCAGCCCACCAATAAAAAAGTATATAAACAAGTAGCAGACGTACTTTGGATCATTTTGAACCGTAGCTTACAAGTTTAAGGACATGAACATGCTGTGCTTCATGCTCTAATTTGAGCGTTTTCTTGTGCTGTATCCTGTGACGTGCGTGGAAAAAAACAAACAACTAGTACGTGGAATGGAAGTTTCATTATTTCCTGCTATGTGGCACAGACGAATGAAGCGCATCGTGGAACTCTATGTTCCGCCATAGCGCTGATAAGCTGGGCTACAATCGCCTTCAGCCGTAGTTGAACTCATGGAGATGGCGATGGAGAGAGAGAGAGAGAGAGAGTACGTGGAATGAAAAAGCCGAAGAGAATATCATGTCGAAGGCTCCAAAGGATTCGACGCACATGGGGGTTTATGGTGACTGCAGAAACATTGGCCTCGCTCAGATTATGTGGGACAGGGATGCCTTTGGATGTCCCGTCCAGAAGTTGGTTCTGGCAACCGCTTCCGCGTGATTCTTGTCGTTCGGACACCCGACGAGAAGCGTTTTGCTCCATGGGCCTCTCTTCTCTTCTCCATGATACTTGTCACAAAGATATCAAAGATGTATTTCTGTTTTGGGGGCACGGCGAACACCCAAGGGTCTACTTTGTTTGCTGTGAGGCTGCCTGGTTGGGGGACCTGCCATGTCAATCCATGTCAACAGTCAGAATCCGAGAATCCATCGAGTTTGTGTGCCTGCTGATGTTGGCTATTAGCAAAGGTGTCTTTCATATCGATATTACATATCGAGTGGTGTGCCGATGCCAAAGTGAGGATCACGGATGCATTCCGCAAGGCTGGGAATCCTGGGTGGGGCCGATGACCCGGCATGGTGGTACCCTCCAGAATGGTTTCCCCGTTACTCGCCTGTGATGCTGGATACGCTATCCCGCATGGAGTGTGCACACATCTTGCCCTCCCAAATCAAAGTAGCTCACACCTTACTGCAAATTGACGAGTAGTGGTAATAGAGCAACCCCCCTCCCCGGTAGATAGGTACAGCATGGTACAGCATGGCACGGCTTTGTTGGGGAGTTGATGGGACCAGACATTGCCCCAGCGAGGCCATGGACCGAGTGATGAACAGCCTGGCATATCAGGAGATGCGGCGAATGGACGCCAGGTTCTACACGGTGCTGGCGCTGCGCAGCTTCAATCGTGGGCCGCCCATGCTCCCAGCATTAGGTGGGGCGACGGGGGTCCCTGGAATCCGCTGGTGGTCACTGTGTGGTCTCAATTGGATCGCCCATGCGACGCGTTTAGTGTGGACATATGTGGGCATGGAATCGAATCGAAGTGTCAAGCGGTGAGGCAGTAGCTGGTGCTACTGCTTGAGGATTTAGAGTTTTGAACGGTATGGCTATGGCGGCTATGGGGTTCATAAATATCCAATGAAATTGTACGCGAACATCCCCAGAAAGGTACATACCTAGGTTGGTCATTTTTGGGACTTTCACTAGGGCTACAGGGATTTGACCCACAGCCAAATATCATGTTCATCATTTCATTTCTTCCTGAAGGTTGGAAGCGTTTCTAACGGGTCGCCTGCACCCGTTTGTTACGTTCCAAGTCGTGGGTAATCCTTGTTTGGCAGTGCCTTTGACTATAGCATCCTATAGCCCTTTTTTGCTAGTGGCGAGTGATAGCGAATGTGTGCATTTTGCCGGCGGGGGTGGATGGGAAGGGATTCTGCTGGTGAAGTTTGGGTCTCCAACATCAGGCAGCACAGCATGAAACCGTAGTATGTTGGTTGTTTTCAGGGGCTCATGTCGCCTGATGCTGAAAGTTT
The DNA here is from genome assembly GCA_009767595.1 of Symbiodinium kawagutii. NCBI lineage: Eukaryota > Dinophyceae > Suessiales > Symbiodiniaceae > Symbiodinium > Symbiodinium kawagutii. The sequence goes on from VSDK01024428.1 coordinate 87,459, forward strand.
CAGGAGGTGAAACGGCAATTGCAAGCATCAAGCCCTCAGATTTTGACTGAGTTAAAACGTGTAAAACCAATTTGAAACCAAAAGATCAAGTGCTTAACACACTTAAAGCCTTCCGGTGTGGTGGTTTTGGGTGCCAGGGGCTAGACAGCCAGACGACGCAACAGGCAAAGACACGGAGAACTCCGAGACCGTCATCGTCGCGGCCGGTCAGACGCTGGCAAGCAATAAGCGCCATTGAAAGGACCATTGATGACCAAGTCGTGACCGGTGATGACCAGCTGGTTGAAGGTAGACACACAAGTGGAGCGCTGTCGCTTGGGGTTGTAAGAGGTTGAACTACTTCCCGGGCGCAACCAAACAGCATGGACTGCCAGAGGGACCATGCGTGAAAAACAGGACAAGCCTGACGTTGTACGGTGCCTGGTTGCTAGATTGGTTGTCCTTGTGGCACCCGAGGTGGTGATTGTGCAGGGGTTGTTTATCACACATTCAAAATTGGGATGATTTCAGGAGAGCTGCAGGATCAAGCACCATCATCCAGCATCGGCCTATCTGTATCTATCTATCTCTATTTTTGTTGCCATCGCCGTGACTGCCTTCTCATTACTGGCATAGTTTCTGAGCATGTCAGCATTATGCATTGTGCTGACCTTGCGCGCCAACTGTTTCCTTGCATTGCAGTCTGTTCATAGTACTCCCTCTTGAGGGTTCTATTGAGCAGATCGTTATGGATTCAATGCAAAGGAGCGGACGCTGTAAAACGAAACTGCGTCCCTCAGTCCCCAGGGCGCTTGGTTTGACTTCCTGGGTGCGATTTCTGCCGACTTCTGGGAGGTTCTGCCTGGCTGAGTACTTGCGACTCTTCATGCAGCACCTCGGTAAGAAAGAGGCGAATAGAGCCCAGGCAGTTGATGGAAGATATCCCCCTTCAGGATCCTTGAGGCTGATAGCAACTCCATATGTGAAACAGCTGGTTGCCAACTTTTTAGGATGACATGGACATGTGGCAAGGCGGTACGAGGTTGGCCCATGTTGGCCCCTTTGATCCACAGTGGCCCAGCGAATCACCTGACCAGCCATACACTGAAGTCTCAGGCGCTTGGGTCATGAGCTGACAACTTACACGAGCCTCGATGGCCGCATGCTGGTGAGCTTCCAGTGCGTTGTGAGACGAGACGATTGGGAAAGGCTGAAGACACCCTTTTTGGATGCTTGGTAGAAGACAAGCCTGAGGGCTGGCACAGCATCATGGTGCTTGCTTACCCTTTGAAGCATATCTTTGTTTTTTTGTGGCTATCTTTTGCTGTATCGTTTCTGCTAATTTTCAATGCCCAATGCCCATTCCATTGGCCCCAAGGTCTGGCAGGGGCCCCATGAATCCCCATGTTGGGTGGATCAGGAAGCTTTTCACATCCAGAAATCGGCCTACCGTCATGCCAATGGGGGTTCTACTGCGCCCAGCTTGAGCCAAGATACGTCTCCACGCATGTGCCTTGGAAGCTTGCTCGCGGGTCGGTTGCAAGATGTTGCAAGTGATTTCTTCAGGATGGTTAGGGGATATTAGGGAAGTGGATGGTCAACTATTGGGGGGGTGATTTCAATCGACAATCAGAGGCGATCATCGAAAATACATGATGAGGATAGCCATGCAAATGGAAGCGGGAGAGCCAAAACTGGCCAGTTCCAGAACCAAGTTCTGCATCTCTGCTTGAGATGAGTGTATGAATGCAAAAAAATGCTTTATTTTTTTATTTAGATGTGTATATGATAGTATCCCCATTGAAGTCAACTCATATTCATGGATTTAGATGGATTTCATGGAGTCTCTCAAGAGTGTGCCGACCAGAAACTTACGAGAAGGATGATGAGGATGACGGGGGAGTGTTTCACTTTGGCGGCAGCCTTCCATTAGAAGATGTACCCACCAGCCTTTGTCAAAGAAGTTGGAATTCCCAATGACAACTACGCACTTAGGGACGGGATAGCTGTCAATGTTGCCAAAATTCTCGTTATCAAGAACAACAACGACAACAACGGCGACAACAACAACAACAACAACAACAACAACAACAACAACAACAACAAGAAGAAGAACAGCAACAGCAACAGCATCATCATCATCATCATCATCATCATCATCATCATCATCATCATCATCACCATCATCACCATCATCATCATCATCATCATCATCACCATCCTCGTCATCACCATCATCATCATCATCATCATCATCATCATCATCATCATCATCATCATCATCATGCGTCTCATGTGCTTCCAAACCTCTGAAGGCATCTTAATGTGCATTCTCTTCCTCCCGCCTCAAGTCGGGAATGAATCACCATTCGCCACTACCACGAATTAGCTGGACGACATTGGGTTTTATCTTGTCATCCCTTCGGACATATCCCATCCAATGGATGTTTTGCGCTTTCGGGCAGATGGGTTTCGGAGAATGATGTTCTCTTGGCTCCTACCTGGTTAACCCAGTTGAAAACAGCGTTTTCACATCTTGCCCCGTCTCAGAGATTGGTTACGCCACGTTGCATTCTCCATCCGGCCATCAATGCGCTTTATTTGACAATATTTGACACGCATAGAGCTTCCGCCTGCAAAATACAATGTTCATCCATGGTCTCTTACTGGAACATGTTTCAAGATATTTCAAGCACACCTTTTTGATCCTTTTTGAATGAACTCGGACATGCGTTGATTTTATGATCTTAGTATAGATTAGTCTCTTAGAAAAGTCATATTCAAACATGACTCCATAACTGCAGCCATCATCATCATCATCATCATCATCATCATCATCATCATCATCATCACCAATCCACCATTGCCCTTCGCCAATCTCCCTCACTGGGCAGGTTGTTGGATGACGTCAGCGGAGGTGAGTCTATGTCCAGGAGCCGGTCAGATTCGAGCACCCTGGACCGTGCCACGACTTCCAAGACCATCGTGCGCAAGACATTTTTGGAACGAGGACGAGGGCCATCGGCCAATGAGGACTGGGACCAGCCAATGGGTACCACTTCAACATACTGCTGGTTGGTTGGTGGTTGCACTACCAGTGCAGCAGATCGACTCGTGTTATGTGACCTTGCCGGGCATCATTAATCTTGACTTGTGGTGGCGGGAGAGGCCGTTTGATTTTCAAAGAATCCACTTTCCAGCTGGTGGTGGCAGGCCAAACATGTGAGTATCCATCAAATCCTAATGTCACTGGGCAGGCAAATGTCCCAGCAAAGACAGTTCTGACTTCAGCAGTTCCTTTTTTTGAAGCACGTTCACAAAAAAGGAACGACGCGAATTCCTTCGCGAATGTGTCAATACACTTTCCATTGTCCCAGGATGCGCTCCAAAGCCCAGGTCATTCAGCGGCCGACCTTTGCTCACCCCACGATCTAACTTCAAAAAATGTTGAGGTTGAAATTATAGAATGATATAGAATACCTATACTATAGGCGCGACATTCAGCAGATTGGTGCCTTGTATGCAGCTCGCTTTTCAATATAATTCAATGCGTTTACAGATCCATAGGATGTATAAATCGGCGATCCATCAAAGGGAGGGTTCCTTTTGGGCATTTACTGCTTCGATGTGCCAGGAGAACCCGAAGCGACTTGAACGGTGATGTGAACACACATGTTGTATAGCATGTTGTACAGCCATGTCCAGCATTTGGACAAATGGATTGGTGGCGGAGGTAGTTCCCGCAACGGCAAACCCGCTTGTAGCTCGGAGTAGCTTGTTTGAAGCCGTCCCACCACAACAGCCATCGAACAGAGACCGCTAAGGCATTTGCGTCCTGCAAAGTTGCTGAAGGTCAACTCAATAGATGGGCAGTAGACTGAAGAAGGAGACCGCGATGGAGAGAGAGAGAGAGAGAGAGTAGACTGAAGATGTTGGGCTTCACCCCCCTGATTTGATCATACTTTGGGCATGTTTAGTTTGTTTTGCCTGCAACGAGGCCCAACACTTTGGCCATGTCTATCAATGTTTGGTCACATGATCTTCACCTGCGTAAGTGTTCATAGGTGATGGGCCGTGCATTCATTCTCATAGATGCGCCATGGCACTCATGTTTGTTGTCCAAGTGTGAGATTTCGATGTCAGTTCCTCGTTCAAGAGCACTATTCAGGAGGTAAGCATTGCAGGGTTTGAATGATTTTAAGTCTGCAATATGGACACCATCTTTTCTATCACAGCGATGCTCTGACCCAACATGACCCAACAATTTTTGACCGCATACATTTGCATACTGTCCATCTTGTGCAGAACTTGCATACCGCTGTTGGTCCAGTTTTTGTGTGACCGTTCTCTCACCCGCCCTGAGAAAAGGCTCACAACGGCAGCGGCATGGCATGGCTCCTGCCTAACTCATTCGTATCGAGCCTCAAGTTGCCAATGGTTATGAGGTTTCAAGGTTTTAACGTTTGCAACTAGATGTAAGTATGAAACAAGATGTAACATATGTCATGTAACATGATGCAGCTATATATACAATTATGTTATATTCTATAGGTGTGCATATATATATATATATATATGCAAGTGCGTGTGGATGTAACTAGTTATTTGAAGTTCTTCGTTTTCAACTCTTGTTTGTGTTTGCATGGTTTCATGCGTCTCAAGATGTCACTTAAATCTGGGTGCATACAGCACCGGCTTACGTGCATGCATGATCATGCATGCATGTTTACATATAGAGGTGGATATAGGTATAGATAGATATGTTTGCAGTGTTCCTTCTTCATTTTGTTGAGTGGCAGGTGCTGTGGTAGGGCCGATCCTCTGAGATGCCCTGGTAAAAAATGCCCACGAAGCCATGGTATACTGTGATGACAATCAACTGATTGGCATTGTGAGATGGGATGATGGGGGCACCCAGGGCAGCCTAGCCACCAATGATTGATATTGATATTTCTCCAAACCTTGAGCTTTGGCAGAGATCATTGACGACAAATCATTGGTGTACCTTACCTGATCATTGTTTTTGGCGGCTAACCATTGATCATTAAGCATTGGAGATCATTGTGAGAATGGTTCTGATTGAATCATCATCGGAATCCAGCGCGGGGAATGCCAAGGTTTCACAAATGACATCACCATCACAAGGTCATGTGGCACATTTCATTGTGACCAGCTTGCGGAACTTGCTCAAAATCAACGACCTGGCTCAAGTATATACAGGGCAGCATCCAACTCATTGGTCGGCCATGGAAGCACCACGTGACTCTTGCAATGCCTGGCTGGGTCTTGCAAGCAGCACCTTGATGGATTCGCCGGTGTTGACACCATTTGACACCTTCAAATGCAAAGGTCCTGGATGGTCCTGGAAATAGAGACAATTTCACCCGTATGGGAAGCTAGCCGCAGCTAGCAACAATTACCCACACAAACAGCACTACAAACCATGTACAAAGCTAATCCATCGTAGGGGTGGCAGGTTGGGCTTCAAGGTTTCTCTTTTGAACGGCCACGGCAGGGCTGGGCCTCACACTCAACATGGACCTGTAGGTGATACCTTCACATGTCCTATGTAAGTTCGTGCCAGCATGTGGCCGACCCTTTGCACTTTTGAGAAGATGGATGGCAAACGTATGTTTTTCAATGGCGCTTCAATGATGCTGCTTCTCACCAAGGAGTTAGAACACTGAAGTGATTTTTGTTCATGATGTGGCGACGGCATGGGGCTCCTGCCTAGGGGTCAGATTGAGTTCCCAGTTTCACATGCTTCCCTCGTAAGCCAAGAGGCTTCCTGGGTGACAAGAACAGCTGTGCTGTTGAGTGAATGGAGGTTTTATCATGTGTCATGGCATAGTATAGCTTTGTTTTGCCCCACATGCGCGGGATGTGAAAAATGACAAAGAATGATATGCATATATACGAATGGAGAATGGGCTGCTTCAATCAAAGCTTCGCAGGTTGGGGAACCGATGGAATTGCCAAGGGTGCACCCACAAATTGGGGTCCACGAGCAGCGCCAGGTTGTATGTCAGACTCGCTATGGGAGTTGATCGTGAAAAGTCCAGAGGCCACTCTATCGCATCGTGCATGTCCTTGGGGTGGTCACTTGGTGAAATGCGAGTGCAGGACGTGGGTGGCCGCGGGCCACTGGAAGGAAAGATGGCACCAGTCAGGCTAGTTGGCATTGAGAGCACATGATGCAAAAAGTGATTCAGACATGCTCTCAAGCATGTTTTTTCTACCAATATATTTGATGATTGTCACCCTGAATTTTGTGGAGCTGGGAAGCCTTGAACGGCATTGGCTGGTCGTTTTCGTATTTGTCGGCGGTACATGTGTGCATGCAGAATTAAACAAAAGCATACTTTTGTTTGTACTTTGCACAGGCACATAGATTGTGTACAATTTAGCACATGTTTTGCAATCATATTTAATTTCAATTTATTTGCATGTGTTCCAAAGCCATGACTATACAGGGCCCTTACAGATTTAAGCGTGCGTTTGAGGTTTGGTATTGCTTGCTTGCTCTTTGCGAAAAAAGAGGGGTAGACTTACTGTTTATGTATGACTCGTTGCGTTAATAATTCATGTTTACGTATTATGATTATATGTGTATAAACCCGTGGTGTCTCCTCATGAAAGTTCACTGATGGATCTCGCTTTCTGAGAGAAGGACAGAGAAAGAGTGATTATTGAAAAATTTAACCCCTGTGATTAGCCATTAAATGCCATTAAAGTATTAGCTATGGTTATCCAACCCACCCCATCCCCAACGCCCGCAGGAATGTCTTCATCCAAGCGGCCCCCAAAGACCCTGCGCACGTCTTGGTCCGGCCAGAAGTCCGCGACAATGGAACACAGGATTCCGAAATCCGGGTACGCTGTGAGCAGGTCTACGCACCAGGCGATGCCTTGTTGGAATCTGAGATCAAAAACAGCCGGTTTGTTCTTAGATTTCTTAAGTTTGATATATTCTGATTGAATTTGCCGCAATTTGATTTGTGTGGATTCAATATCATGTCAGAGATGTTTGTTGAGCAAAATGAAGGGCCACGTTTTTGTTGGATGAATCTCGGAGTGATATGAGGCGTCAGGACAAGGAACTGCCCATACTATGATGTCACTCACGTGTGTCTAACCCTTGAATCCCCCTGAACCCCTCAACGGGCTGAACCTGGTATGTTTGTTAAGCAAGCCAAATCCCAGGAGAGCAAATTACTGTAGTTGCCCTCATGGTTTTATGATATGCTGAAGCAACAACCCATCAGTGTACTGCAATGATGTTCGAACAACCCTGGCTCTGAGTTCGGTGATGGCGTCCAACTGCCTTTCGAATGCTCCTGGCCATTAACGGAATCTAAGGAACGCTGCACAGATATGTGGGTCATGCGCATGGGCAAGATTCTGTTTGGCCATTGCTGCTCTGATGAGGGTCAGGACGGCAGTGCGAACTTTTTCGACCTTGACACAACCCGCAAAACGCGACATCAGATACGGAGGAATTTCCCGGAACATGGAGATTGCAGCAACTCGGCCACAGCCAGTGCATTGATTTTTGCGTGGGAGGCAAAGTTTCCCCCTAGATGGCTCATCTTTTCTGATATTAGCAACCACCAATCATATATATATATATATATATATTTATTTATTTATTTATTTATATATATTTATTTATATACAGGTTTTTTGATGCTTAGTTGGCAGCTCCGAACCGGAGGGAGTCAAGAGCAAGAGCCCCAAGGGAAGGAAAAGGAGGCACGGAAGGGAGAAGGCTCAAGGAGGAAGGGAAGGAAAGCAACAATGTGAAAGGAAGAACTGGAAGAAAAGGGTCCCTGGCAGCCAACCGACAATGGTAAACGAGCAAAAGAGGTATTTTGAACATCTTTGAACCGTAGCTTACAAGTTTGCGAATTATAGTACGAACATGTTGCGTTTCATGCCTGTAATTTGAGTGGGTTCTTCTGCTGTGTCGCGTGACATGTACGGCAAAGAATAACGGGTGCCCAGGGTGCCTTCAGAAACTTTGGCCTCACTCAGGTTATGTGGGACAGGGGTGCCTTTGGATGTCCCGTCCAGAAGATGGTTTGGGCAACCGCTTCCGCGTGATTCTTGTCTTTCGGACACCCGACGAGAAGCGTTTTGCTCCCTGGGCATCTCTTCTCTTCTCCATGATCCTTGTCACACAGATGCATTTCTGTTTTGGGGGCACTGCCAAAGCCTATTTGTTTGCTGTGAGGCTGCCTGTTGTGGGACTTGCTATGTCAGCAGACAGAATGCGAGAATCCGTCGAGTTAGTGTGGCTGCTGATGCTGGCTATTTACAAAGGTGTGTTGCACATGTCAATATTACATATCGAATGGCGTACCCCTGCCAAAGTGAGGATAACAGATGCATTCCGCAAGGCTGGGAATCCTGGGTGGGCACCCGCCATGGTGGTGCCGTACCCTCCAGGAGTGGTTGGTTCCCCCATTTGCCCTCCCAAATCAAAATATCTCATCAGATATGTCTGCAAATTGACGAGTAGTGGTAGAGCAACGCCTCCCCAGTAGATAGGTACAGCATGGCACGGCATGGCACAGCTTTGTTTGGGAGTTTATTTGACAGGGTCATTCCATGCCCTGGCGAGGCCATGGACCGAGTGATGAACAGCATGGCATATCAGGAGATGCGGCGAATGGACGCCAGGTTCTACACGGTGCTGGCGCTGCGCAGCTTCAATCGCGGGCCGCCCATGCTCCCAGCATCAGGTGGGGCGACGATGGCATGTATGGGACTTTCATCAGGGCTACAGGGACCCAACGGCCACATACATGCTCATCGTTTCTTCCTGAAGGTTGGGGGGTTGGGGGTGTTTGAAACGGGTCGCCTGCACATGTATGTTACGTTCCAAGTCGTGGGCAATCCTTGTTCGGCATTGCCTAGCCCTTTCTGGTTTAGTGGCACATGATCGCGCAGGCGCAGGTATGCGTTTTACGGACTGGGGAGGATGGGAAGGGATTCTGCTGGTGAAATTAGGATCTCCAACATCAGGTGGCATCGAGCTGCATGAAACCGTAGGTTGGCTGTTTTCGGGGGCTCATGCCGCCTGATGGGTGGCAGAATTGCTTTGGAAAGTTTGAAGCTCAAGCATTTGGCAGCGACTAGTGGCAAGGCTTGCAGAACCCAAATGTTCAGGGGCTAACAGGCATCTTGCAACCAGGTTTTGAGTGGTTAAAGCATGTAGCTCATGTAATTGCAAAACGCGTTTGAAACCGAAAAGTCAAGTGCGGAAAACACTTGAAGCCTTCCTGTGTGATGGTTTTGGGTGCCAATGCTAGGCATCAAGATAACGTGCCCTTAGGCGAAGACGCAGAGGACTCCACGACTTTCATCGTGGCGGCCGGTCAGACGCTGGGAAGCGATGATCAACGCCCGCCCTAGGTGGTGACCAACTGGTTTAAGGCAGATGGCAATGACAAGCAATTACCACTGTATCAGGGCTGTTGAAGTTGGGATTTACTTCTCGGACTCAAGCCAACACAGCATGGACTGCCAGAGAGACCCTGCGCAATGCCTGACAAACAGGGACAACCGCAACCTCCTGGTCGCTAAATTGGTTATCCTTGTGGCATCCTGGGAGGTGCAGGATGAGGTGTTGTTTATCATGCATTAATCATTTGGATTCCAGAAGAGCCATGTGCAGGATCAAGCGCCATTATCCAACATCAGCTTATAACTCTTTTTTCTGTGGCTGACTTCTACTTGCTGTCATATTTTGTGTGTCACCATTATGCATTGCCCCCAACCTTGCGCACCCACAGTTCCTGTGCATTGCAATCTGTTCATAGTACTCAATCCACCTGAGCGGACGCTGTGAAACAGTTGGCGCGTCCCTTTGTCCCTGCTGAGGGCGCTTGGTTTGACTTCCTGGGTGCGATTTCCGCTGAGTTCTGGAAGGTTCTGCCTGGCTGAGTACTTGCGACTCTTCATGCAGCACCTCAGTCAGAGTACAGCTGTTGATGGAGGAAAATCTCCAGGACTTGGATTTGAGAGCAAATCCATTAGTGAAACTGATGGGCTTCGGCACTGGTAGGATCACATGGACATGTGGCGAGGCGGTACAAGCCTGGGCCCCCGAATAGTTTGGATCACCTTAGCCGGCGAATCACCTGGGTCCAGCCTTAAGTCTCAGGCGCTTGGGTCATGAGCTGACAACTTACGAGAGCCTGGACGGCCGCATGCTGGTGAGCTTCCAGTGCGTGGTGAAACCAAACGATTGGGAAAAGCTGAAGACGCCCTTTTGGGAAACTTGGTGCCGAGACAGGGGGGCTGGCACCATGCTGATCCATGCCCTGCTTTTATCTGCTTTTGTCTTTCAAAGCTTCTCTTGGGTTAATACCTATGATTCAGCTATGATACCTAGGTAATGATGGTCAATTTGATGGCTAATGATGGGTTAATGATCATTAATGATGGTTAATTTGGTGGTTCCCGTTGGTGGTTAATGATGGGCAAATGATGGTTAGGGCTTTTGCTGGGGCCCACTGTGGTCAGGAAGCCTTTCGCATCCAGAAGGCTGCCTACCGCTATGCGAATGGGGGGTCCACTGCACCCAGCCTGAGCCAAGATGCGCCTCCACGCATGCTCCTTGGATCGGTCGGGGTCCGGTGGTTCAAGTGCTTCAGGATGGTTGGGGTATGGTAGGGGGGTGGGCGGTCGATTGTTGGGGTGGCAATATCAACCGATAATCAGGGTCTATCAACCTGACCACGAGGAGATTCGCTAGTGGAAATCAGAGAGCCACAACTGCATGGCCAATGATCCAAATTCTGCATCTTAACTTTACCTGAGATGAGTGTGCCCATTGAAGTGAACTCGCAATCTTGGGGTCTCTCAAGAGTGTGTCCCAGAAATAGTCGGACGGAGGAGTGTCCCACTTTGGCGGCAGCCTTCCCATTAGAAGCTATGCTCACTCATTTCTTCATCCTTTTTCAAGGAGTTTGCAATTCCCGATGCCAATCACCCTGTTAGGGAAGGAAGGTTTGCTGTTGCAATCGTTATGCACATTGTCGTCATCATCATCAGCATCAACATTGTCGCAATCATCATCACCATCATGGTCATCATCATCATCATCATCATCATCATCATCATCATCATCATCATCATCATCATCATCATCGAAATCTGTGTGTGTCATTTGTTTTTAGAACTCCTAACGCCCATTCTCTCCCCAATCTCAAGGAAGTCGGTGCACGACCTATTACGAGATTAGGTTTTTCGAGTCATCTTAGGATATATCCCATGGATGCATGTGCGAAGCTTTCAAGCTAAATGGTTTCAGATATTTTGAAGAGGGTGTCTTCACATCCTGCCCGGTCTCAGACCATTGGTCTGTGACGTTGAGTTTTCAATCCGACTATCAACACAGCCTAGTTTGACACATATTCCACCTGCAAAGTGCCATGTTCCATTGTCTCTTTCTGGATTTGTTCAAGATGTTTCAAGCACATCGCTTTTAATGAACTTGGCCATGCGGTGATTTTATGATCTTTCTCTGAAAATTATATATATCTTAAAAAAGACTCGATAACTTCATCCAGATCATCATCACCCCGCCACCATCATCATCACCCACGATCCACCATCACCTACCATCGACTTGTAGACATCACCCTCGCCACTGGGCAGGTTGTTGGATGACGTCAGCGAAAGTGAGTCTATGTCCAGGAGCCGATCAGATTCATCGAGCACCCTGGAATGTGCCAAGACCATTGTGCGCAACACTTTTTTAGAGTTGGACGAGGACGGAGGCCATCGACCAATGAGGACTGCTGAGACCAATGGCAACTATTTCAACAGGGAAGCACTCCAGAGATTGGTATTCACTCGTTGGCTCATCTGCTTTGGCTGATTGGTTTGTTGTTGGTTGGTTGGTTGGTTGGTTGGTTGGTTGGTTGGTTGGTTGGTTGGTTGGTTGGTTGGTTGGTTGGTTGGTTGGTTGGTTGGTTGGTTGGTTGGTTGGTTGGTTGGTTGGTTGGTTGGTTGGTGGGCGTGCTGCCAGTGCCACAGATCGACTCGTATTATGTGACATTGCCCGGCATCATTAGTCTTGAAATGTGGTGGCGCAAGCCGCTGATTGATTCTAAAAGAACCCACTTTCCAGTGGGTAGCGGCAGGCCCATATGAGGATCAATCAAATCCTTGCGGTACTGGGTAGATCAACCTCCCAGCAAAGACTGTTCTGGTGAAATTCATCAATTATTTTGATTAGTTCCTTCGCTTGAAGTACGTTCACAAGAACAGGAAATACGCGCATCCCTTCGCAAATGCGCACCTTCCATTTTCCCAAGATGTGCTCGAAAAATGAACCCAGGTCATTGAGCAGCCGACCTTTGCTCACCCCAGAATCAAACTTCAAAAAACATTGAGGTGAGGGCACTGCACTTGCCAGAAAATGACTGACTATAGACCCGACATTCAGAAGCTTAGTGCCTGGTATCCAGCTGGCATTTCAACATAATTCAATCCGGCTACATGCGCGCAAGATGTAAAAATCAGCGAACCATCAAAGGCTAGGTTCCTATTGGGCATTTACTGCTTTGATGTGCCAGGAGAACCCGAAGCGACTTGAACGGAGATGTGAACACACATGTTGTATAGCATGTTGTATAGCCATGTCCAGCATTTGGATAAATGGATCGACAAGGCCTTTGCTGGCGGAGGTATTCCCGCAACGGCAATGGGCTTGCGAATTGCAACCTTGGGGTAGCTTGCTTGAAGCGTCCCCCACCACAACAGCCCTCGTACAGAGACCGGCATTCGCGTCCTGCGAAGCTGCTGTAGAAGGTCAACTAATTAAATTGGCAGTAGACTGAAGATGTTGGGTTTCATCCCCCCCTCAGTGTGGGGGTTCCCTTTGTTCCCTGCTCTCAACATGAGCGGGAACAACTCGATGCTGATATGACAACACTTCGGGCATGTTCAAACTGAATTGCTTGCAACGAGGTATAGCCCCTTGGCCATGTCTATGAATGTTGGCTCACATGATATTTATTTTCATAGGGGTTCATAGATAGTAATGGCCCGTAGATTTATTCTTGTAGATGCCAAATGGTACTCGTGTGTGTGGCGCAAGTGTGAGCTTTCGATATCAGTTCCCCGGTTAAAAGCATTATTGAGGGAACGCTTATTTGTTGCGTTTTTGATGAAGAAGAAGTGCAGCATAGTGCAGTGTTTTTTGTTTGTTGTCATGTGTTGTTTTTCCGTACACTGCAGGATTTGAATGTTGTTTAGTGATCAAAACGAACAAAACAAAATCATAGTGATGCTGTCCTTTCAGCACGACGTCTTGACCCAGCAATTTTCGACATACTGTCAGAACATGTACAGAAACATGTGCAGAACTTGAATTTGGCTGTTGGTCCAGTTTTTAGTGTGACCGTTCTCTCACTCAGACGCCCTGTAGAAAAGGAACAATGGCAGCGGCATGACAGTTCCAAACCTGCTTCACGTGTATTAAGCCACAAGCTGCCAATTGTTACCAGGTTTCAAGGTTGTAATGTTCTGTAACTAGATGTAACATGATGTAACTATGTAACAAGATATGACAAGATGTAAGATGATGTAGCTATATAGATGTGCCTAGCTAGATGTAACCAGTTCTTTGGAGTTCTTCGTATATGCTCCCCTTTGTTTTGGCGTGGTTTCATGCGTCTCAAGATGTCACATAAACCTGGGTGCGTGCAGCACAGGCTATCACGGGCTTACGTGCATGCATGATATTGGATTAGATTGGATTGTATTGGATTAGATTAGATTGGATTAGATGAGATAGATCAATAGATAGGTAGATCGATAGATGGATAGATAGATAGAAAGAGAGAGAGAGAGAATGACCGACAGACAGATAGATGGATAGATAGACGGATAGACTCATGGAAAGATAAAGAGGCAAATATGTGAAAATTGATGAATTTGCCGTGTCCCTTCTTTATTTTGTTGAGTTGCCTACTAAGCCATTTTATACCATGATGACAATCAACCGATAGGCACAGACTGTCAGAGATGGGATGGTTGGGGCACCCTAGTCACCGATAGTTGATATCGCTCCTAGTGGCATTGGCAGAGATCATTGACCACTACACTAGCCACTACTGTACATTTCACTAGTCAGAAAATTTTGCACCTTGACGATTATACTCCGCCGCTAGCCATTGGAGATCATTATGATCATGGTTATGTTTGAATCATCATCAACTGGCTGGTGGTTTTAAACATTTGTCATTTTCCGTAGCAATTATTCACAAATGGTTGGTGGCTCCGGGCGGGTGTCACGACGCGTACGAAATTGCATTGTACTGCCTGGCACGGCGAGTTCGTGTGCATTTCAAACAGCCTGCGCGCGGTTTCGTACCTATGGGTAGGGGTTGGGAGTGGGTGGGGCATGTTAACGTACGTTGCAACTTGCGTCATGAAGTGGGTGCTGCGTCATGAAGTTGAGCGGGCCCAAGGGCGTTCCTGGACATTCAGAAAGACAACAGCTGGCTGTGGACCTGAATGAAACAAGAAGATGCTATCAAAGTGCAATGGGTCCCAGGTCACTGGCTGGTGCATCAACTCTTAGCATGCCTGATTCATTAGATATACTTTTCTCCTTCAATCTTGGCTGATCACGTCTTGACGTTCTTCGGGGCGCGTCGTGACACCCGCCCGGAGCGTTGGTTGACTACTAATTTTCATGACGGGGTGGTTCAACCACCAACCAGTTAACCATTGGTGCGCCCTGTGGTGCATCTAGATGTGTTAGAACTTGTGATTGGGAGGTCCTCCGGGAGTAGTGGTGAGAAGCTCCAGGTGGCGCTCGCCAAAGAGAGGGAAAGATCACTGCCATGTGCCAAGGCGCAGGGCCTGGTGGGTTGATGGTGGGCAGTCCACAGTGGGAGGGACGCAACAAGGATCAACGTTGGAGGAAGACGGGCAAATATGTAGATACATCGGAGATCATTTGACTTAGCAACACGTCTTCATTTTTATTGGTCAACAACGATGGGTTCGGAAGGGCGAAGAGGGAGTGATGGACAACAAAAGCTGAAACTCACCGAAATATCCAGCAATAGGATCCAATAGTTGAGTGCCCAGATTCAGCTGCAGTCTTAACCCAATAGTTCAAAGCATATGTTTATGGCGTCTCGTGATGATAGCAACCTAGCCCAGACGGCTGCGGGTCAAAATGCATGCAAGCCTCTAGGTGCCAGAGGTGCTGTGTACCCATGTCAGGGTTTGTGTTTTTTCCGTACTTGTCAGGTGAGGGTGGTTAGGTTTTCTCAGGATACGAAGTTTCTTCTCCTCGTCCTCCTCCTCCTCGTCCTCGTCCGCCTTCGCAGTGGGCTCTGCTTGGCACCGCAAGCTCCCCGATCGCATTGGGCCCTACCGCACCGCAGAATGCCAGAGTTTTTGTCAGGTGCCGCAAAGAATGTCAGAAGAAATGCCAGATGGACTGTCACAAGAAATGCCAGATGAATGTCAGAAGATATATCAGATAGAACGCCAGTGTGTGTGTGTCAGATAGCATGCCAGAAAGATTGCCGGAAAATGATGGAAAATGTGTCAGACTATGTCAGACTGGTATGTGATGGTGGGGATCATTCGAACTAAGGTAAGTCTTGCACGCGGCACATGGGAACATGGGTATCAGAGACTTCCCTTGCTCGAGTGACCCAGAGTGATCCAGGTCAAAGTCGCCAAGGGCACCGCAGCAGTCGGAGAGGTACCACAGTTGCGGTGGTGGTGATGGTGGCGGCAGGTAGCGAGATATTGACTGGACCTGCTTGTAGCTGCTGCGGCAACTTCTGCATCGCCCGTATTCAGC
Source organism: Symbiodinium kawagutii (assembly GCA_009767595.1). NCBI lineage: Eukaryota > Dinophyceae > Suessiales > Symbiodiniaceae > Symbiodinium > Symbiodinium kawagutii. The sequence continues at coordinate 103,285 of VSDK01024428.1, forward strand.
GTAACATAATAACGATATCGACTGCGATCCTATGGACACAGTTGTGTTCCATTCATTGTTCCGCACCTGTCGCCAACAGATGATTATTAGTGTGGGGTGTCGCCCAATACTACTGACTGAAAACACAAAAAAGAAAATCGGACGGCAGAAATGGAAGCAAATCGTGCGCATTTATTTTTGGCTTCATTCTCATGGGGTGTGCTTTCAATATATTGATCCCTATAATCAGAACTGATGGACGGTATCCCATGTTGACATTCATCAGGACCATGGTTTTGAACAGCTTTCAGCATGTTTGCACCTGAGGCAAGCACCCCTGTAATTCACACAGTGCTCGTTGTTGGCCAACGTTGAGGCACAAAAGCTGGTATTGGCCCCTCCAATTTGGGAATGTCCATGGGCCGAGGTACCCCTGCCATACATTGCCATACCAGCCCAAGAATCATCACTTTTGAAGAGAAACCTTGAACTTGTTTTGTTCCCACAGGCAGAACGACCAAGAGCAGTTTTTCAGAAGTTACGGGAAATCCAGTGGCCGCCATGTGCTTGAGCGTCAGGTCAGATGTCGCTTGAGCCAATGGCCTTCGCGGCGGAACTCCGGCATTTGCCAAGTGGATTAAAAAGAGTCGCAGCTGCCGCGTGGAAAGAGCGATGCTGGTGACCTGATTCGTTGCCAACGGCTGCCTTCGACGAACAAGGACAAGGTACTCAACATGTGAGTAAGAACTTGCAAGAGATTTGACCTTGCATGGCGATGGTGAACATGTTGAACCTGAGTGTGTTGGTCAAAGACTTTTGATGGGGTCCTTGGCTTCAAAGAGAGAAGCAATGTTTTGTTTCGAAATAAGGCAGCTGTAAGACTCCTCCCATCCTTGGTCGGACGATGACAAGTTCGGGGTTCTGGATTCCAAGGCCTATACCGAAAACCTAGGATCCATGGATGCAGCAATGTCCATCGCAGAATGCACATGGCATATTATGATTTGGTCCAGCTACAACTCCCCCTTCCAAAGGATTACAACAATGTACACACAGCCAACTGACCGAATCTTCGAGAAAACAACGTGACAAACATTGACAAACTATATCAGATACAGTAGCTAGCAATAGTTGAGCTGGATATCAATGTTCGGTTCCACCAGCCCGATGTAGTGTACCTGGCACGCCCACCACCCATACACCTTCAGCATCCTCCAGTTCAGGATGTTTCCACCCAATTGCCCTTTGCCAACAGTGTTTGAGACGAAAATGGCATGACCAGGTTCCTGCAGCCGGTATGCAAGAAGGTACAATCAACTTTCCAGAAAGGGACATGCATGATTAGGTGGATCATGTTATCCTCGGCAAAACAGATACGCCACACCATCAGATGCGGCAACCCGATCGCAGCAGATCATTCCTCATGCTGAAGTTGCCCTGGATGCTGCTGATCTTACGGTGGCCGCCAGCGCTGATGATTTCTGGCTATTGGTTGGAAGGGAACGAAGGAACCACGGGTACCCACATACCACTTGAAACGGGAGCTAGCGAGCTAGCAGGATATCATCTCATAATTTGATATAGCTACCATTGAACAGCGAATTGACCAGCACCTAAAACGTAAAGGACGTATTTTTACTAACAAATCATTAGTGGCTCATATGGCTGATGAGACAAGTTGATCATCTAGTGATGATTGTGGGTTGTCACTTCTCGGATGTGTTCAGCTTAATCAGATGGTTACATGGCTAGCCTGGGAATGGTGGCGTCGGGAAAATTATGCGTGCAGTCTCGTTTCTTGAAAGTGATACTGGTCGAACAGTATAGACAGGGGATTCAGCGGCTCTCGCAAATGTACATGCAGACATAATGCCATTTTGAGATTTGATGTTTCCTTGAAGGGAAAGTGCAGCCAGTTTGTGCAAACTTTGTGCCTGTGCAACATTGCAACCCGCAAATTGCAGATGATTCACACTCACATGTGATGCGCATGGATGTACATCATAGATCATAATAGATGGTTTGCTCTACACATCCGCCTGCATTCGGAAGTAACGTATGTCAATCCAGGGACCATTGGGCAAGGTTCCAACTTCACGCTGGGCAGGTGGACGATGGATGGTTAGATCCTTTGGTCACCTGGAAGCACTGAGAGTGGTTCATGCAGTAAGATTCCGAGTTTTTCAGCCTAAGTGCATGCATGGGAAAGTGCGTACTTGCATGTTAGGAGCAGGTCCAGGGAGCAAAAGAGCGACCAAAATAGGGCGAGGCAAAAAAATCACAGGTTTGGATTTGGGACATCTCGGAATCTCCGATTCTTTGGGTTGGAGAGGCTTCCACTTCCGCCGAGGCTGACTTCTTCTCCCAAGCACGCACGGATGCCCCAGTTGCAGTTAGTTGCCGCGAGGTCCAACATGAATGGATCTTCACGAGCAATCAGATGTCCATGTTGGGGTTCCAATTGGCACAAAACATAACACCAATCTCCTTAAAAGGCCCAAACCATCTCAATCTAAATGCATCTAAATGCTAGAGCCATAGATCATAGATCATCATAGATCCATCAACCACCGCCAGACCATAAACAGCTGGTGATACCTGGTGAGCTACCATGGAAAAATGGGACAAGTTCACCTCCGAGCTGGATCTCCCATGTTCCACGGATGACGTTCAGCTGTGAGGTCTCCCTGCATCCAGTGAGCACCGACACACCTTGGGCTCCGTGCTGCGTCAGCAATCCTCAGCCTGCGACGGGCGCGGAGGTGATTGGTTGGGTGTTGGACTTGGTGCGGGAGATGCCCACATTGATCCAATTGAACATATTTTTCCATGCTTATCATTTTTTTGCTATTGTTCTGTGATATTGTTTGACCTTATTTTTACAACACATGCCATTTTTGCCAGATTTTATCATATGTTGCCATACTTTGCCTGTGCTTACTTTCTCTTAAGGACCAAAGGGTAAGAATGTTCATGAGTTTGTTCCCTTCAACCCGTAGGATGACCAGACGCACAGAATTTTTGTGCATCATTCTGTTTGATCAGTCAGCTTGGTCATTTGAAAGTTTAAGCATGGTTAATGATGGTTGGTTCATGGTTGATGCTGGTGGGTAACCCTGCCAGCTTCTAGTCCTTATTTTATGCTCAAATGATTTGCAATACTGTATGTGTTTGTCAATGTTTTTTACTAGTACTTATATGGTATATACACTGTTTGAAAGTGTTGTTAATGCCGGTTAGTTGATACATAGTGAAACCAGAACAAAAAAAGGGAACACAGGGGCCTTGCCGTGGTCACCTCTGCAATGATGTTGTTTCGTTTTTGGCTTCGCTGGAGTGGACTGGTTAAGGAAACAGTGGGAAATTTGGGGAAGTTGAACATGTTGAACTAACAGCTAACAATCATGACAACCGATCATAGATCCAGCTGTCAATTAACATCCACCAGTTTAAGTATACGTAGCTGAGAGATCAATAACCATCACTAAGCCACGCAGCATCATGATCCATCATCAAGCCTCGGGTCTCACCACTATTCGGTACTACCTGTGGTTCATAAACCACTGTTCATCACCACTGTTCATCATGATCCATCACTAGAAACCATGGGGTAGTTTAGAACAACCATAGTTCCACCATGGTTTCACCATGGTTTACTACCATAGTTTACTACCATAGTTTCAAACCACCACTATTGAGCTTGCTAGGAACCATTTGGGGATAGAAACTGTGGTGCCTCCAGGTATGGCGGGAAGGCCCATCGTGGAAGGCTATGTCGCCCCTCGCCTCGGTTGTTGGTGCGGGGAGGACCGCGGTCCTCCTAGTGATGTTACCAGCGTTGGGCATGGTGATGCGACATGATGCAACTGAGATGATATAAATTGATTAATATTATGACTCTATATGATTACTATTGTTGATTTTTGAATACAGTTGCTACTGTGATGCTACCGATGCATCAATGAACGGAATGAAGGTGCCGTTTGGGAGCTGTGCTGGAGATCCTTGGAACGACCGTCCATTTGTCCATCGCCATTCCGAATCAACTGGCCATGAGCAGTAGCTCGGTAGGGACACCAAGCCTTCTCTCCACTGAGGCTCCCAAATGTCCTCGCATCGTGCGCTTTCTTGGCTGGGGTGAAAAACAGCGCTGGTCCTTGGCCCTAGCCCTGAATTCTGGCGTCCCAATGGGACAGCCCCTTGGACCATGTCAAGATGAGCTGCCGGGGTGGTTAATGATGGTTGCTGTAGGTTGCTGTAATCAAGGGTTGGCCAATGGTTCATGGCAAATGTTTCCACTCTTCCGGAGGTACAGCTGGATGCACTTCACGTCTCCTCCATCCGTTTGGTGGCCTGCACCCCAGCCGCCTCCCATGTGCAGCCAATCAATTCAGGGCCGCAGTCGCAACCCATGGCGGCTATGGTATACTTGGGCATACTTGGAGACTGAAGACGTTGAAATGGTTCTTCGTGTGATGCGACAATTTGATAGAATGTTTCGGAGGTCCAGATTGGGTGTAGCAATTTGCCGATCCTGGAAAAGAATTCCCTACCCCAGGAAAATCTTGTGCGCTGGCAGAAAGCTATTGCAAGCGCACCAGGGGGTACTTATTTTCGATCCCTATCATTTTTGCCTTCCCACTCAGCACTGCCAAATGCACTGGATCTTTTTTGGCTTTGAGAACGGTCGACATTCTTCTATTATTCTTACTCGGAACCATTAATGAACTCTCAATTATCATCAATTATCCAATAAGTAACCATTGACCACCATGAAACACCATTTGCCAATATTTGCCATTAATTAGGCACTATTAGGCACTATATCAATCTATATCAATTAATGATTGCTGATTGATCTTGCTTGTGGTTCTCATCATGACCACCTGTCACCACCTGTCGCGCCAGGTTTGGTGTTCCATGCGGCTGCAGAATGTCGGGCGCTGAGATGTTCCCTGGAATGCCTCCCATGCGGCTGAAGCCCAGCAGCCGAGGTACGCTTCCTGCCCAGCTATGTTCGGCACCCAGCTGAGAAAATGTGGATGGTGATGTATGGATCTGTATGGTGACCTCGGGGCATCTCGGGGCCGCCCTTGATAAGGGCGACCATGTCCGGTCATGAAATCTTGGAGTTACATGGAGGATGGTTCTGAGCACATGCAAAACCTCGATCCACGTTGGAGGTATACGTCGAAATTCGATACGGCTCATGCTGTTTCATTTTTCAAGCATGCTTCACGAAATAAATGGATGAAATAGGTTGAAACGGTATGGAATATGATCATTGACCATGTGGCAGTGGGTCATTAATCATTGTTTTCCTTGTGATTGCTGTTTTTCATCCCCTACTATTGGTTGGTCATATAATATATACTCATAGCCACCACTACTACTATTAACCATGGCGTATCCATCATTGATTGGGTATAGTCTATCAACATCTATTAACCATGGGTTGGTTGATGTATCAATATAGGCATGGTTAATAGTAGTAGTGGCTAATAGTCTCCACCAATCCTTTGCTACAGTCTTCATCAACAGCTGATTGGTTGATCGCACTCTCGAGGTTCGAGCTGCCATTCGCCTCGTAAGCTTGAGCGGTCGATTCACCTTGGCCCAGTCCTGAGCACCAGGCTTTTGGTGAAAGACTTAAGGGCTGGTGGTTTGACACAAAATGTGATATAAATGTGGTTTGAATTAAAAAGTCTGAGGTTAAATGTGATTCCGTACGTGGCTGGTGGCTTGAAACGTTTGATTCACTCTATAGATGGAATGGCTGGGTGATTCACTAATAACAGATAGTTTTCGTAACGGTTGAAGCCACCAACCAGGAATTGCGCATATGATCTGCAAAATTTCTAGTAGGTTGAGTATGATGGAATTTCTGTTGAGAGATGCGAAAAATATAGGACAAAATCTTGTAGGCTTCGGGATGTTGATTGAAAATCCTTTCAGCTCTCTTCCGCTTTCTGGTGAAATCAATCTGGGTTGAATTCCACTTCGAGGGCAGCCTTCTATGGGCAGTTTGCAAATTGAAAGTAAGGCGATGTTGGAGGTTACAGGGCCTTGCTATGCCACACTATGAAAATACAAAACGCAACAAGAGGTAGCACAGAGGGCAGGGCGATCTAACGGCGGGGAGATCCTTCATCCCCAAAGAATCACGTGGGATTTGTTGCTTTCTCGAGGGTACCCCCACTTTTAAACCAGGATCTTGGTCATATGTGTTGCTTGTTATCCCAGAATGATTCGTGGCTAATGGATGATAATAGTGGATAAGAATCAACAATAGGGAATATACCAAATACATGAACCATATAGGATGGTTTCTGAAGCCATCGATTGGGGAGCCCAAAATGCTTGGTTTTGCGTTTTAAACAGTCAACAAGCTGGATGATAATTGGGGGTACGCCATGGCACGCCTATCTTGAGAAACTACCACATATCAGTTAGACGAGTGTCAAGAGGATGAAGAGGATTGATGATTAGAGTGTCCAACGTTCTAAGTCTTTGCTAAAAAACACTTTTGAAACGTACTCTGGCTCAACCAACCAAATGCTTGAGACTCCTAAGTCAACAATCCTGGCGTGCATGGATTGAATGGAACAGGCCTCATCTGTTCACGCGAGATATTCCTCATTTGCGCACCTGTGCGCGCGGAACCTCGTATATGTTGCATTACGTTGTAGAACTTTGAAGTACCTCGTGGTACCTTGTAGTACGTTGTAGTACCTTGCGGTGCCTTGTAGTACATTTAGTATGTTGTAGTACCTTGTCGTACGTTTAGTATGTTGTAGTACCTGGTAGCTTCTTTCCAGTACATTGTAGTACCTTGTGTCCACCCCATGTGCCTTTGTTCACCCCCAACCCTTCCCATCCCATGTGTTTCTGTGTGATGTTGCAGTCAAAACGAATGTCATCAGCCCCACTCACCCACCCCACCCGTCCCATCCCATCTGTCTCTGTGTGATGTTCTAGTCAAAACGAATGTCATCAGCCCCACCCACCCACCCCACCATTACCATCCCATGTGTTTCTGTTTGATGCTGCAGTCAAAACGAACGTCATAAGCCCCACCCACCCCTCCCCACCCCACCAGTCCCATCCCATGTGTCTCTGTGTGATGCTGTGGTCAACACGAACGTCATCAGCCCCACCCACCCACCCCATCCCACCCCACCCATCCCATGTGTTAATACTTGTGTGCGCGGATGAGATACGCGAGGATGAGATAACGTCAATGTTTGTGTGGGCGGATGAGAGCTCTGTGTGCGCGGATAAAATCAAGTTGCAGTCAGCACGAACGTCATCAGCCCCACCCACCCCACTCCACCCTGCCCATGTGTTCAGTCTTGTGTGCGCAGATGAGATAAATCGGTGTGCGCGGATGAGATAAATCTGCGTGCACCGTGCGCAGATGAAGCCTCTACTGATTCAATTGATAGATGATATTAGACAATTTGATATTTGGGACATGCTGGGACCACCTCCCACCTACCAGCTTGATCATTGGTGGCTATTGATGGAAAGAAATATTGGCTATCAGCCATGATAGACCATGATAATCAGAATAGTATCACATAGTTCCATCATCGTCAAATATTATATATATATATGTGTGTGTTTTTCATATTTCATAATAGCAGATTTTACGATTATCTTAGTTGAGAACTGCAGGCGTTTCCGCCTGGGCCTAGAACTGGCCAAGATTTTTCATGTGCCAGGGCCAGTGGTTCCAGAGAATTTCGCCATTGTCAACAGTCATTTCGGCCCAAATTCAATTCAAGTTTCCTCCAAGTACGTCGATGTGTTGAGCGCAATTGCCTTGACAGAAAATGATCCAAGTCCACGTGACTTTGCCGAGTGGTCGGAGCGAAGCCCTTTCACTTCCGCTGTCCTCTACTGAAGGGGACTTGAAGATTCAGGCGCAGCAGATTTTAGGACAAAGGTTTCTGAAACTTATTTCTGCAGACGGACATATCCTGGCCGATCCTGAGAAGACTCTGCAAGCTGCAGGCCTTGAAGATGGACACCATGTCACTGTCGTGCTGCTGCAACCGAAGGTCGCAGCAACAAGCCGTGCCTTTGCGCTGTGGTGCAACGGGGATGACGAGGTGATAGCATGGGGCAATCCAGACTCTGGCGGCGATAGCTCTCAAGTCCAAGATCAGCTCCGGAGTGTGCAGCAGATTCAGTCCGCATATCATGCATTTGCTGCCATACTTGCAGACGGGTCAGTTGTTACCTGGGGCGATCCAGATAGTGGCGGCGACTGCTCCCAAGTCCAAGATCAGCTCCATGGTGTGCAGCAGATTCAGTCCACATATCATGCATTTGCCGCCATTCTTGCAGACGGGTCAGTTGTTACTTGGGGCGATCCAGATAGTGGCGGCGACAGCTCGCAAGTCCAAGATGAGCTCCATAGTGCGCAGCAGGTTCAATCCATGTGCGGTGCATTTGCTGCCGTCCTTGCAGACGGGTCAGTTGTTACTTGGGGCGATCCGGATGCTGGCGGTAACAACTCCGAAGTCCAAGATCAGCTCCGGAATGTGCATCAGATTCAGGCCACCCTCACTGCATTTGCTGCCGTCCTTGCAGACGGGTCGGTTGTTACTTGGGGCAATCCATATTCTGGCGGGGACAGCTCTCAAGTCCAAGATCAGCTCCGGAGTGTGCAGCAGATTCAAGCCACGGAATCTGCATTTGCTGCCATTCTTGCAGACGGGTCGGTTGTCACTTGGGGCGATCCGCGTTATGGCGGCGACAGCTCCGAAGTCCAAGATCAGCTCCGGAATGTGCATCAGATTCAAGCCACCCACACTGCATTTGCTGCCGTCCTTGCAGACGGGTCGGTTGTTACTTGGGGCAATCCATATTCTGGCGGGGACAGCTCTCAAGTCCAAGATCAGCTCCGGAGTGTGCAGCAGATTCAAGCCACGGAATCTGCATTTGCTGCCGTCCTTGCTGACGGGTCAGTTATTACTTGGGGCAGATCAGATTGTGGCGGCGACGGCTCGCAAGTCCAAGATCAGCTCCATGGTGTGCAGCAGATTCAAGCCACGCACTTTGCATTTGCTGCCATTCTTGCAGACGGGTCAGTTGTTACCTGGGGCAATCCAGATAGTGGCGGGGGGGGCATCCAGATAGTGGCGGCGACAGCTCCGAAGTCCAAGATCAGCTCGGGATTGTGCAGCGCAATTAAGCCAGCAGTACTGGGGCATTGTCTTCGATCTTGGCGGCCGTGCCGTTTGTTGGGGCAATCCACGTTTTGTATTTTTTTGGTGGCCGACAGGTCTCAAAGTAGATTATATACATCGCAAGTACGTGGCAAAAAGGTATCGCTGCGTGGGTTTCTTTGATGTTGTTTGTGCATTCTCTTTGAGGAGGTGTTCCTGGTTGATCCAGTGTCATTTTTGTTGATCATCCTAAGTTGGGAAGAACATATAACTTGTGGGAAACAACTGGCCAGTTTCGGTAGATGTGAGAATCACCACGGCCGGAGGTACACAATCAAGGCTGGATGGAAACCCGCACATGACTGCAGAGGTGTGAAGTCAGCCAGCCTACTTTTCGGGGGAGTTCAATCGCCAACCAGACAGTAGTCATATCAACCAACAAGATTAATCTATGCTAATGGCCTAAGCTCAATGAACCAGCAGCAACATTGGTCATGTCAACAAGAGTTGGCACTACTTGTCAAAAGTACAATCCGCACGGTGAATCATTATTACTTGCTTGTTGACTTGTTCATTGCTACTCCCCATTGTTAGACAGTATCCGTGGTGATTGTTGAGTTCCTGTCAGCCATTGCATTACCACTTGCATGGTAACTTGCTCGGGGTACAAAGGCAGCCCTGGCAAGAGTTCCGCCATCTTCACCACCAGCAAGCAAGAGTAGTTTTTCTAGCCGCGAGGCTTCCCAAGAATAGATGCTGAGAATCAGTCTGTAGGAGAACAAAACCTGTCACATATAGAGAGGTGTTCGTGCAGAATAGGTTGATCATGGTTTGCTCGCTATTCATGTGACGGTTGATCGTCGCTATTGACCTGAGCCAACAATAAGTGATGTAACAATTTTGTTTTGGCCGTCAGAACCAGGGTAGCTTGCCTCAAATGGCTTTGACATAGAGCAAACATCTCCCTTGAGACAGATCAACCCCCCACAGTCCTACAGGCGTGCCCACAAGAATCAGCATGAATCAGGTGGCTATCGATGTTGCAACTACCCAGCGCTGCCCTGTTCAACTACAGAACTACAAATGTATGTTTTATGTGGGTGCCACATTTGTTTGGAGGTGCTCACAGGAGTGCCGTTGCAGCGCTGCTGCAAGTACTTCAGGAAGGCAAGGTACGTAGGATGAAAACTGTTGATCTTCGTCCGATGCCGACCCAGGACGGGGCTTCTTTGACTTTGCCACGGCGATCCTTGTGCGCTCCTTGGGGTTGGGGGGTGGTGGGTCAAGGTACTGTATGGGGCTGCCCGCAAATTGTATGCTATAAATACCTATGGCATCTAGACACCATCAGCTGGTTCAGGAGGGGCAGTGATAGATGTGTACGGGTATTCATCGTGCTTTCCTACAGTTTCCACTTGGGTGATACGCAATGATCTCGGTGGCAGTTTTGCTGGTGCCTTTGCTGGTGCCTCCGTTAAGCAGAGAGCCTCATTTTTGCCAGCACAAAAGCTCTCAAAAAAGTTACTGGGTCAGCATCAGACTACTCTGTCCTGTTCATTGTTAGGGATGTGAACACAGAGGTATGGACTGGCAACGCGGAGGGAATTGTTGGAATAGAGAATAGGGCGTAGTAAAGCTACCTACAGTAGCAATTTGGCTTGCATTGTGTCCGGCCAAAAATTGCCAGCCGGTACAGCATTGCTTTTGCGCCCAATGTCCGACTCAAGTACCATAGTGCTGGCGCAACACCTTTGGTCCGGCCCTCCGTCTGGGGTACCTCCACTAAATATCAAATTCATAGATGCAGAGATACATGCGTGTGTCTCACTGTATTCCAAACTGTTGGACCCAACCATTGCTATCCCCACTGAAGATGTACATGCTGTGTTGTCACTCGTATTGCACATTTTTGCATACACACAGAGATATAAAACATATGCTTGCATCTGTATGTATATTAAAAATACTTATTCATTTATTGATTTATTTATTCATTGATTCATTTGCATACACACATCTTTGCATGCGTCCTTAATGACCACAGGAAGTTGATGACCAACCTACGTTGTCGATGGGATACCTGGAGCTGTTTCCGTTGCTCAAAAATCAGGGTGTGGGATCAGACCTCACGCGAGGCCCGTGTCCTACCGGGGTTCCTTGCAAGACCTGGCGCAGAGCCTGGTGGCAGAGTACACCGCCAGGGCCCCCAATGCCGGGATCCTGCACAGGTAAGGAGGGCAAGCAGGAGAATGTCCAAATTTAGGAAGAGATTCCGGTTCAGTGGATGGACGTTTGAGCATTCTGCACGTACAATCAAATGCATGCATGCCTAACTTGCATACCCACAAACACATGCATATTGATTTATACCAGGATATACCTTTGCCCGCGAGTGCTTGGGAAAACATGCAGGAGATTGACAGGTGATTGAGAGTCGACTGTAACATAAAGAAGTAAAACGGCGGGAGATGCGCGAAACCAATGATGCATTATGTTGCACAGAATGGGGGGTGAACAGGGATGTACCAACAATGGTACCGAGAGCTTCTTCTGCATCTATACCTGCACAGTTATTCCCGACTCTAATTGTTTTCTTTGGTTTACACTTGTCCTTCCAAGTCTACAGACTGGTTTTCTTGGCTGCAAGTCTACCGACGCTTGGGAGGTGAACCTTGGAAGCATGTCTCGCCAGTGGACAGCTGCTTTGTGGTTTTAAAACCGCTTTATCTTCCCGAGTATTTGGCATTCTTGGTTGGCTGATGATTTTTGGGATAACTTACAACATGGCTTGTTGTTGATTGTACACTACCGCGTTATGGTGGCAGTATGCTGCTGGATTTGCGACGACGCAATGTGTATTCAATCAAATGCAGGGCAAGAACTCCGATCCAAAAGTGATGCAGATCAATGTTTCACCCTGAGAAGGGGGTGGAAATTCCCTCAGGTCCTTGCAGGCTGCTGGTGTCAGGTGAACCTGTTGCGGAATGTGGGCACAGTCCTTGGAAAGAGCTCGGTGCTGAAGCTGCGGGGGCCTTGGGGGTCCTTGCGGCTGCCTTTCATGACCAGCTGTGCCCATGGATATCCCGAGGCCATCTACCCGAATCTTTGATCAAAAGTTCGTCTCGGCATCCTCCCTTGAACTGCAGTCCCTATCGACCTTCACCGACCTTCACCACTTTTAGAAACGAAAATCCAATGCCTGAGGCCGCGGGCTCCCTTGAAGTTGGCAACGACAGCAATGTCTTTGGTGCGGGGGCTGGCAGGGTCACTTGGGACCTGGGCTCCTTAAAGGGACACTGATGGACCGTGGTTTCTTGTTACCCATCAACTGAGGTTTGGACATGTTTGAACCACTGGACGACTATGCCCCTGACATTCTATGGCGATGTTTTTTCCTTTGAATGATTGGGGTTGTTGGTTTGCTAAGGCACCGGTGGCATCTTGCAACTTCACGTTGACAATGGATGCTCCAAATTTCATGATGTTGGCACTTTTTTTCAGATCAAATTTGAAGGCTCGCAGATCATCTCAAACAGGAATTTGGCGTGCGGGCTTGTCACTCCTACAAATGTCAGAAGACCAAATACAACGAAATGCTTGGGCCAAACTCTGTCTCGTTTACAATCTCCTGATCATCCACTCTTGAAGCGCTAAAACCATTGGATCCCAGGCTGCAGTTGCCAACGAACTGAAGCGGTAGTAATGTTGCCTAGGTTCGGTGATGGTTCAGTGTGACTCGGAGAGCTCTCAACAACACTGGTCCAAACCATCTCATGGGTGATCATTGATGGGATCCCCAGCGAAGAAATCGCTAGGGGGTTACTTCGGTGGATCCCCCATAGCCACTATGAAGGGATAGCGTTGTCAGACGCAAGCCGCCCACAGGTGACTGATGGTGTTGGCAAGGACCTGAGCGTTTTTGAGTGCTGGTGAGCCATGGGGGTGCCGTGCCTCATTGACCAACCAGCATTCGACCTACTGAATAACGATGTTGACTTCACCCATTGGTACCTTGAAGGTGCCTTAATGCGGGTATTGGTACAGTGCTATTCTCAAAATAGTGCTAATTTCATTGTCCAATATTGTACATATTACCCAACAAAAGAATAGATTAATGCTGGTCAACAATGATTGGTGTATTTGCTTGAATCATCAACCACCATTGACCAAGAGCAAGCCATTGGCTTAGCATCTCAGTGAAGCCTCGCTGACCACGATGGATATACCACGACTTATCCCACCAAATAGTTGTGGCACGGCGTGCGAGCTGTAGCACGCCCAACTCTAGATCAGAACAATTGATCATAAATGAAGAGCTATTGTATGTGATTAATTTAAATGTGTTTAAGTTACAATGTTTATATTCCTTTAAAGGTGTTTATTCAGTCATTTAAATGTGTTAAGCTTGTGTGTTTATATTTCTTGTCTCAAACAAGTTTAGTTCTCGTGTGCGGGATGTTGGGCATGAGGCCTCGCCGCGGGCGAAGCGGCAGCACTGCTCAACGAGCTCACCTTCGACGAGGATTAGGGTTTGAGAAATGCCACCGGGGGAAGCTGAAAAATGCGTGTCATGGATTAGCTGATCAAGTTGATCATGTGAGTTGTTGTTCTTATTGTTGATGCTGTACTTTAGCTGATCATGTTTGTGTCATGAATTAGCTGATTGTGCTTTTTTGTTGTTCTTATTGTTGATGATTTACTATGTTGAACTTGTTCTTGTTGTTCGTGATCAAGAGCTGAGTGATAGTTGACAAACTTTGATGATATGTTTTGATGATAAGAAACTATGGTTGTGATTGTCAACTGTTCTCAGTCATCATTCCATGTGATCGGTAGTTATTCATCATTATTGCTAATAATGAGCCATGATATCAACCAAAATTAGTAAGCACAAAACATGTTGTCTCAGTTGGTAGTTGGTAATTGGTTGATCGTGGTGTTTTGAATTCTCAATGGTGATTGCTAGTTAGTTGATAGCTTCCATGGCAGGAACTCTTTGATGGTTTGATGGGATGTCTACATGTTGGGGTTATTTTCAGTAAGTGCTAGATGGATCTTTGCCAATGATGGACCGCGTTCGATTACCAATCATACCCTCGTTTGCCGCGAAGAATATGTAGAGAGAATGGGCTTCCTCAATGATAAATGAAACTTCAACATTTGGCAGGGTTTTTGAAACAGTTTCCTGGAGAGTACCTTTCCAGAGTTGGTTTCCGATATTAGGGTTCGCACTTGACATCATGAGCATGATGGGTAAGTTTTATCGTTGTGAGTGTGTGTGGATTGCTTCGGTCTCCAATGTTTATTAGCATACATACACATACAAATTTGTTGCTGGCATGTTACTTCCATGATCTGGGTTGCTCCGATCGTTCCGTTCGTTTGTTCTTGCATTTGACATCATCCATGAATCCAGGAAAGCGTCCTATCCAGCTGGTGGTTTCAAGCATGTACTGGCAATTAGAAATGACCCGATTTTAGAAGGATTTGTTCAAACCATTCAAATTCAAACCATCAAGAAGCATTTGTACACTTTGAGCCAAGAAGCGAGGAATATCAAATCAAAGAGAGATGTTAACAGTATCAACCGTTGACTTCTTTGGGTTTAACCCTTAGTCCCAGCTGGATTGACACTGCCAACCATGTCAAGCCACAAAGCGCAACCCCAGCCAGTGCGATGACTCCTAGGAGTTCGTGGCACGGCAGAGGCAGCAACAGGGGGTCAAACAGATCCGAGGGCCAGTGCCTCAGTTGGGCTTCAAGGTACCCAGCTGGTTGATGAAGGGCGAAGCTGGTACCATCCAGCTGCATTTTTCGGGGTGGTCACAACATGTCACCACCCCCCATCATCCACCATTGGGAATACCTATGAGTGGCATATGCCGAATAGAACCCCTTGCACCGATGAGTCGCAGCTTTGGAGCAGGTCGCCAAGAGCGAGATCAGTGCAATTTGCCATTGACCGAAGTTGAGTTCAACTATGTTGAGTTCAACTATTTTTGTCCTTGAATCAAATTATGCCCGCCCGTTTTTTGTCAGCTGTTGTGCCGTTGTTTTTGTATATTTACTACAGAGTTTGAACCCAGCGGTTCGTCGTAAAAAAAGTGACTTCCGATGCTGCCACAGTCCGATTCAAGGATCGGTGATGGCGTGGTAGAGGCCGGAAAGTCCATTGCGCAGGGTGTGCCTTGGCTCCAGCTGCTTTGCCCGGCCTCAACAGCAGCATAGTCAGGGCATATCTTTCGACTTTCGATTTCTCGTTTGTTCCCCTGTTTGAACGCAGAAGCTCGCGGAAACTCCAACCTGGGGAAGGGTCGTCCGTTCGTAAGGGCCCAAATGATTCGCAGCAGAATTCAGTATACTATGATCGTGCACCACCCATCACCACCCAGCCTCCCAGCAGCAGCAGCCTCCACCTAGGTCGAAGGATTGCTGGATGTGGTCTGGTCTTCAGCAGCTGTTGGGCGGATCACGTGACCTGTGGCCTTAGCACCATTTCAAGTAGAGACAAGCGAAGAGGGGAACAAAAGATGTGTTTGAGGACTTTCAAAGCAATCAAATGTGCCTACCAGGCGCTGGCGGTTTCCAAATTCCAACAAAGACATTTTTTTCGGATCTTGGCGATCTGGTGCGCGTGCAAAATATATTGATGCCCATTTGGATGCAAATGGCAATGACATTTACAAATTACAAAGTTGCAATGCATAATCTGTACGTAGGAGTTGGGGCATCATCTGCCCTCTCCACTTAGGTCAAAAAACCGGTGCAGGGCGTTCGGCCCCGAGCACCGTGCTGTGGAAACCCTGCGGTCAACAGACATATTGCCATTTCGCAATTGCAGAGTGATGAAAACCATTGTTCCCGGATTAGAAGGCTGTTTCAGACACGGATTTTGCTATATACACGTTCGAGAGGGGGTTGCCAACCTGCTAATCAAAGTCCAGCACTCCTCAATCCTCAAACAGAAAGTGATAGACACTCACAGCCTATGGCTGCTACATGCTACTACTGTAGCTGCAGCTTTCTTGCCGGAAAAAGGATTATGCTACATACTGCCTTCTGTGTAGGAAATCCCTGACATGACAAGGGAATCCCCATTGAGTGCATTGGGGCTGTTCTTTAACTACCAGGGGATGCTAATGTTTGGCCTGTTAAGCCATTATGGGAAAATTTGCTTCATTGACCCATCAGGGGCAATGTCGGAACGCTTTGCTTATTTGGGAATGTGATGCTTAGTAGGGAGTTGCCGCAAGTGACTTGGAGAAATCCGCCCTTCTTAATTCTTGTTGGATATTCCATGGGACCCTTCGATGTTCACCGCCATCTTCAGCACAAAGCAGAGCACCCAAAGATGCTCCTTCATCGCACATGTCGTGTGCACATGGGTTTGGTTAATCATATGAGTGCTTGATGATCAGTTAACAACATTTCCAAAAAGTCGTTCCTGTGGATGATGGGACTATAGAACTACTGTATATATGGCTATTACTACTCACTAGTGGTTGATGATCATGGTGATGGTGTCAATCGCTGCTGATACAGGGCTTAGCAAATCATTCACGAAGCCATGATTTTTGTTAGCAGGGCGGCATCCCGAGGCCCGCAGCAGCGGCCTGGGCGGTTTCTTTGCAGGAGCTCGGTTTGCCCAGGGAAGGTTCTGTGTGGGTGGTACTGTAGTTCTTCCCTAGAAGCGACCATCAGCAGTGGTGAAATATTTGACAACAATTGGTAAGGAGAAGGAAGATTATATATATATATATAACCCTGGATTCGCCAGTTGCCACCAGGTGGTGAACGAACTGGAGACCACGGCTGCCAATCAGGAAAGATATCCCATCGTTTCTTTCAATGATTGCTCTCGGGGGGACTTGCGTAGCTTGGCGAGTGGTACGGCTCAGCCATCATCGAAGCAAAGAGATGCACCACCCAAGACCACAACCAATCACTCCTGTCCAACCAGTTGGATGGCCCACAACTCCAAGGAAGACCAGCTGTTGGTGGATCATTTTGAATTGAAGTTGAACCCACCAGCTGCAGTCCTAGGTCATGAGACTGGGAACGAGTTCTGGGTGGTTTTCCATAGTCATAGTGCGTTAGCTAGTCAAATGAAGCCCGCATAATCCATCATACGCTCTAGATCGGTTCTTATCGCTCTCATCTAGATCTAGACCATTCTAGACCTTGCTTGACCCGAATCTGATGTTTTTCATATTTTCCAGTTTAATCCAATCCAGTGATGCTTGCGTCAATTCGCACCTATACTTGTCCTTACTTGTGCATTTAGATATATACTGGTTGGTGGTTCCAAACATTTTTTTGTTTTCCCTAGTATTTATTTACAAATGCTTGGTTGACATATATTTTTCATAGGGGTGGTTCAACTACCAACCAGTATAGAATCACGGGGAACGGTTTCGAGACAAGTCATGTGGGTCATACTGAGGTGGGTTTGGGTGTCGCTGGCAGCCTGGTGAAGCCCGTGTCCAGACTGGGTCAGGCGAGACTGCAAGCACAAGCAGCTGAGGTCTTCGTAAAGTAGGGGAACCATGGGGAACCTGAAGGTGGATATGAAGGATGATTTGGGGGTCCTGAACCCGGTTTCTTACCATAGATGGTGGATATAATGGATGATTTGGGGGTCCTGAACCCGGTCTCTTGCCATAAATGGTGGATATAATATAATGGATGATTTGGGGGTCCTGAACCCGGTTTCTTACCATAAATGGTGGATATAAAGGATGATTTGGGGGTCCTGAACCCCGTTTCTTACCATAAATGGTGGATATAAAGGCAAAAAAAAGGATGATTTGGGGGTCCCTATTTTGAGAAACACCCGTGTATGTGTAGATTTATAATTTGGGAGAATAAAGAGCACAAGTAATCACCTGCTGAGCTGGCAATAGAGAAATCACAACTAATCACCTTGACGGAATATTTAAGAAGCAGTAGCCAACGACCAACAAGTGTTCAGTCTCGACATTCGGATACACACATTCCGTCCTGGTTTGGCTCAAGGGGTGGCGTTAGCCACAATTGACCCGAAGAGTACGAGCCTGCCGTGGAGACATGTATAAACATGCGTAAAGCTCGGAAAGTTCCAGTCCCATGTCACCAATCTACCCGCATCCACCGGGTCACACGGGGGCGGTCTATTCTTCATGCCTCATTTGGTTGGTTTCCTTTGTAGCCAGCAACTGCAAGTGGTAAAAAGTGATGAAAGCATCGAATGCATGATAAACTGGCCTACAGGGTAGTCAGCCGCTTGGTTGTGTAGCCCTGTTTTGTTGTCCCACATTCTTGGAGAAATGATATGAGAGCGCCATGATCAGTGAACGAATTTAGAGAAGCAGCACCGTTTGGAATCCTGCTATGGTGGCCCGTGCCTTGGCCCTCGGTGCTCTCTGTGGCTACCCCTGCAGTCTGGTACCACGCAGGGTCACCAGGAGTGCTGTCTCGCCAGATCAGCTGACCTTGAATTCCCTGGTGCTGGTGTCTTATGACGGCTCCTTTAGCAAAGGATCCTGCTACAATCGTAGCTCGTCATGCTGCTGAAGGACAGTTCTTAAGCGCTTGTAAGCCAAACATTGCAGCCCTGAGGATTGGTAAACACCGTAGATTTTTTTTGGGGGTGAGGAGGCAGGGGATCTCAACCGGCAGGTGCTAATCATAATGTACAATTATTCATATTGTGACTTACCCGTGGGTAAACAAAATCAATTGGGACAACATGTGGTTGATGATCATTACTAATGAACTGGTTGGTGATTTTCACCATTTTCATTTTTCCCAGGTATTTGGAACAGTGAATGGTGGGTTGACTTATATTCATCATGCGGGTTGCAACCACCTTGCGGTTAGGCATTTTCAATGTAAGGCAACGATCCGCAGCAATCCGGGCAGCCAAATGCGACAGTGGAGGGCCTTCTGGAGGTTGCACTGAGGGCAGTGTCCTTTGACGAAGCTTACGTTTGCTTGGCCAGTCGCACAGACAAGGGCGTCAGCGCAAACATGAACTACGGTGTGGGAGTTTTGGCGGAAACACTGGGGACATGGGATGCGCTTGGTTTATGCTTGGGCAGCTATTTGAGTAGGGAGTTGTGGCAGAATTGCTTGCCAACTGCTCCAACAAATGGGTCGTCACACACACAAATGTATGATAATGTATGCATGAATATATTAGGTCAATATGTCTTACCGGTATATGCATCAAAACATTGTTTGCAAGGCCAGCTCCCTGACACCCTTGTCCAAGCTTGGGGCGGAAGAGAGCCCATCCCAGGAGTCATTGAGGCCATGCCAGCTGAGAGTTCTGGAAGATGCAAGCTGACGAATGATACCAACGTATGGCTGAGGGAGAATGGATCCTTGGAGAATCACGTGGTGCTGTTCAAGTTTTCTGCAAAAGCGGGGGTTACACTGTCTGGGCATGTTGAACCAATTCTTCGCTGTGTTTTGTTTCAAGGATTCATGGCACCATGTTGGCCCAATTCTGTTGACCGAATTGTCACTTGGAGTCGGATGTCGAAAACTCCCTGGGCCCAGCTGGATCTCCATGGGCTCAGGATTTGGGCTTCGCCTCCGGGACCTCCGTCTGTTGCCCGAGGCCTTTCGGGTTCCCTGGGCGTCCAAGGGCATGGTGTGCGATGCCATGGCTGAAACTCGGCGCTGCCAAGGTGGGACATGATGGCTGGGCCTGAAACCACTCGACCTTGCTGACCTTGCTGTGCTCCTGGATGTTTCATGATGTATCCTTCGATTTTTTTCCTTAGATGTGTCTCCTTATTGGTCGAGCAGGGTGGGAGATTCCCAATGAAAGCATCAACCAGCAAAGTATTGTTCTCTCTTGCCCAAATTTTGGCCCAGCATCTCATATCCAAAGCGACGCGCAGGAAGCCAAGGGAGAAGGTAGAAGGGTACCGTCATAGATTCGTTGGGTGGATCCAGCCTCGATTACCATCTGAGTCTGTCAATGCTACTCGTAAGTATCCCACGCCAACCAAAAAGTCAACACTTGCGGGATAGCAGCTTAGCATTATATTTGAAGGTACATCTATGAACACCCCCAAGTTGTAGCTAAAAGCGTGCTGTTTTACAGTGGAAATATCCAGACAAGGCCATACAGCATCACACCTCTTCGCTCAGGAGCGAAAACGCTACAAGTACTTCATTACACATGGCCCTGCGACCAACATCACGCTGGTCGGTGCTGAAGGTTGCCAGCCTTGGCACTTCAAGGAAATGCTCAATGTGACTGCCATGGGAGATTCAGCTGGAGCATTTCTTGGTGAACACGACTTTCACGCCTTTACAAGCCAGCATGGCGTTTTGGCATGTTTTGGCCAGGTTTGAAGGTTGCTTTGTTTTCTTCTTTGGTGAGGACCTCAAGATCCTAGCACTAAAAAGTTTGGTTGGCGATTGGGACCACGTACTCAGCAAAGGTTGCCCACCACTAGGTGAATCTATCAGATGCTTAGCATCCAGTCAAGCGGAAAATGATGCTCTCCTTCCACTTAGGTTTGCAACGGAATGCGACCAGAAGGATTTTGCACATCGGCGTGGAGAGACTCGTGGCCGGAACCAATACGTCACCGGAATTGCTGTGTATCAGCGTCTTGGGAGAGAGCTTCCTGTACCGCATGGTACGATACATAGTTACTTGCCTTTGCTTCAGAACATATGCGTTTTGTGTTTGGGGTGTCTGGTGGTTACTCTCTCCTTTCCTTGTTTGGGGCACCTTGGACAGGAAACTTAAAATCGGCAAAGAAGAGGGAGAATCCAGTGTCCATCCAGCATACTGCTTCCATGTGGTTTTCTTCAAGTTTTTGCGCTCAGCCCTCCAAAGTTCGATCGCAACTCCAAAGAAAGGTAATTACATTTAATTACATCTTACGACTCCAAAGATCACTCAGTGGGCTTCCCGGCTTCCCCCCAGGATCTTCCCCCAATGATCCCCCACCTTTTGGAGGTTTTTGCGCTTGTTTTGGCTGGGCGTCATCGTGCCACTGCCCAGTCCTTCAGTCAGTTGTTGGCAGAGCCGAAGCAGCGGAAGCGGAGGAAGCGCACGCTGGGTCTGCGACCTGCCCCGGCGCATGGCCTGCAATTGGCCGAGGTTCACTTGACTGAAGTCATGAAGCCAAAGGTTGCTTCAAAAAGGTGGCCATGGCGGTTTCCAACCCCGAAGATCCAAGTTGGATGTTGAAGAGTAAGGATTTAAGCAAGAGCCTTCATGTATGTTTTACATCATGAGGGTGTGATGAATATGGATCTCCTGTCAGAGTAAGCGTGCATTATGCATGGTAGCAAGGGACTTTGGGTTACAAGCTGGCCTCAATAAGGACAGGTGGGCGCTGTGATGTTGCCATGTTCCTGCCACACCTGCAGACTTCCCAATCCCTCCCTGATGTTTGTCCCGGCCTTGACGCTATCATGACACCTGATATATAGAAAAACCTTGGGGGTGAGGAGCAGCAATGACTTTGAAACCAAGAGACCTACACTAATCCATAGCGATACTGCTCATATTTCAATGTTTTAGCGTAGTTGACAGTACCCAGTGTTGAATCCTCCCTGCCCCATTGCGAACACGTCGAAGATTCCCTGCTGAGCCCGGGGTTTCTGGGGCCAGGCCATTTCAGACGTTGGCGTGGGCCTTGCAGCTGAAGTTTCGCCGGACCGGGGTTGGTTTCGGTTGGTTGGTTTGTTGATGTTTGGAGCTTGATCTAAAAGATATGCATGTGTCAAGCCGGCTGATGTTTGCTGATGTTTGGAGCTGATCGTTGATCTAAAAGATTTGGACATGTTTTTTGATCTAAAGGTTTGGACATGAAAATGTCAGGCTTCAAATAGCTTCGATACAGCTTCGATGATGGGAAGGCATCCATTGGTTGGTGGTTTCAAACATTTTTTATTTCCCCTAGTAGTTGTTAACAAATGGTTGGTTGACTAATATTTTTCATGGGGGTTGAAACCACCAACCAGATTAGTATCCCATGCGTGGTGATTTGTGTCAGTTCCGTGCGTTGATCACTGCAGGATGCCACCCGGAGCCGCGCCAGAGCCAGGCAGGTCAGGGCAATGCTGCGGCTGGGAAGCCACGACAACCACCTAGCTGTGGCTCCCCCCACAACGATTAGATGAGTTGATGATGGGGTGAAGATCATGGATAATGCAAACCCTGAATCAATAAACCCCTGGTTTAGGGGGTATCCCCCCAAAAGCCTTGGTTCCTTATTAGAATTGTACCCCTCCACACAATTATCCACATTTGATAATCCTGGGGTTTTATGAATCCAGGGTGACCATGACTCTAATGCTTTGGGAAATGAGGTGATGCACTGCCCCTGGGCCTCTTTGGCTTAAACATGCCCAACTGGGGTCCATGCATCAAGCGTATGTCATGGCACACTCTTCGCAGGTGCTGCATGGATTGCATGATACCCAGTAGGGCAATCATCTAAAGACTGAATTCGGTTCAAAGATACTGCCTATTTCAGGCTACTATTATGTAGAGTAGTAATTTTCCTCAAGATCCCAAGATGAAAGCGATCGTGGCTTGCTCTCAACCACTGATTTCAGGGTGTGCACTTCACTCCTTTGAGGGCAGGAACTCCTGTGAATAAATGAACCCCTCGGATAGCTTTGTCCCTCACTTGTTTCGCAAAAAAATGCCAACATGTGCTTCAATGCCCATCTCATGGAAAGTCTCATGTTGAATTTTGTGTTGATGATGAATTGCAAGTACCTGTACTGATTTTATATTTTTATGGCGGAAAGAGAGGCCACTGCCCCAAAGACCCAACCGAGCGCACCAGAGGCGTCGACATCCGCGATGCATTTTCACTGTGATGGCCGGTTGCTCAGGTTACTCCGGCAATCTTTGGTGCTCAAAGGTTGGTGCTGTGGTTCGCAGCTCTTTGCGCATACAGTTCCCGAGCCTTCAGGTCTGCTAGATGTCTTCCCGCAAAGATGTGCAAAGCACAAGTCTGCGTGGTATGATAAACAAACAACCCACAAATGGATAGAGCATTTCATCAACTGGCTTATTCCATTCATGTGGGAGGTGTTCAACTGGATAGCATGTGGAAGTTGACCCACGTCCATACAAGGCTGTGTCAACAAACCAGCTGGGATCAAGCACTTATATGAATTTGCATCCATAGTTGTATCGATTCCTCATTTCATCTCATTTCGTTCGTTTGTTGGGCAACTCGATTGAAAACACCCCCTGGTAACCCGGGGAAACCGAGTCCACCACTGGAGCTGATCATCCTGCACACTGCCGAGGCTGGAGCCACTGGAGGCTCCCCGCGGTGATGAGTTGCCCACAATATGGGCTTGTTGGGCCTCTCTTGGATGGTGAAGCTGTCATTGCTTCGAGAATTGATGCATTTTTCGGTTGCTGAAAATGTTGGACACCTCGGTGACTACGCAGGGACGACATTTTGCCTCGAGAGAATCCTTCGGATGTCCACAACTACCTACTTGTGACATAGTACCTTGTGCTGCAATGACGCGTCTCATGGAGGAAAGCAGCCGCCGCACATCCGATTGTGGTCCAATCTGGAGGTGGGATCAGGGCACGCGAAAAAAAGTTCACAAACGCTGGTTTCAACATCCAATACAGCGGATGTGATGGATCATTCATCGGACCTTTCACAAGCAACATCGTTGGTGACATGGCATGTGTTCCCTTTTCCATCCACCTCGGCTGTTTTTCGGTCACAAGCTGAAGGAGCAAAGGTTCAATGGTTTTCAGTTTCTCGCAGATGGGCCAACAGACTGATGCGTCAAGAAAGGTATGCCATGGCCCCCGATCTGAGGGCTTACCCAGGGCTAGTGAGGCTAGTGGTGGTCGGGGGCGCAGGCAGAAGTTCTTCACCAACTTGGTCTCGAGCGATGGGTCCTCAGTCTTGAGATGCCAAATCTGGGGGCACCTAGGGAGCCAGTCTTTCAGGGGGCCCAGGTCTTGCTAAACCGCAGTCAACAGTTACTAACCATGCTACTGTGGTGAATAATTGTCATGTGATTGTCATTTGATGATTGATTGATTATTGAGTCTTGATTATTGATTGACCCTAGCAAAAAGTTATTTAAAGCAAAAGGTTTCCCGATCGTTCAGCAATGACGGGACAGCCTCCAGCGCCAGGCCTCCGCGGACTCCAAGAAGCCCGGAAACCCAGGGAGCGCCTCCAGGTGTGCACCATGGTGGCTTCGCCAAGGGGTCAATGGCCAGCTGGGTCAAGCCACCACCCACGAACATAGCAGTTCACATGGCAGCAAAGGTACATAAAGGTACCATAAGGCACCTAGTTTGAGCATTTTTTGGATGTGAACAGTGAGTACCCGGTTTTGACCCCTCATGTGTGGAGGCTTGATGTTTTGATCCAGGCTATCATATCGGTGGCATGCGGGCAGCCGTCAGCACCTGTTTGTCGTACCATTTTGCCCAACAGCGGCTAGATATCCCCAGGATGAAAAACTTTCATGTTTTCCCAACTGCCCCCTCCCCAAAGAATAAAACACCATGTGCATTCTTGAAAGTTTGGGCGAAGAATCAGGTGTAAGTTAGCAAAGCAATTCCCTCCAAAACAACCCGCCAAGATGGCACTGGGGGGGGGTGTTTGGCTGCGTGGCTCACAGCTGGTTGCCTTAAATGGCAGGATAGCCATGCAGTGCTATGGCAAGACTTAGATGAAGGTGGTGAATTGTGCGAATCTGACCCCAGATTCCATCATTGACAATAGTTCACCATCATTGGCAGGAAGTGATGGATGATATTCATTGGATAAGATGCATCTTAACTTGATTGTTTTTCAGCTCCTGGCTTGGGGGTATTCATCCCGAACAAGCCATACAAAGTCTTCACAAAGGGCTGGTGCGCGCAGCAAAGGCCCAGGCCGATGTACGTGTGGTCTTTGGCAGTGATTAACTTGAGCTAATTTCCACCCCAGCAGAAGCAAAAATGAGTTTCCATTCCTTGCCCTCTCTGGTATCACATGGTAGAAAACATACGCAATTCAAAAACGCCTTGCACTTCACGGAGATAAAGCCGTTTCGGGCTTTGAATGAATTCATCATCTCGCACGAGCGCTTTTCTCATGCCATGGGATGCAGCCGCTTGCTGCTGACCCTGGTTTGGGACTCAGAAGGGCAGCTGTGTTTTACGCAACGCCTGTTACTTACGGTGAACAGAACCTTGTTTAAGCCGCAGCTGGTAACAGCGAAAGGCTTTGGCCGCCTGGCCCATTTGCAAGATGAGCTGAGGTTCCTTGGGATGATGTTCACCCAACATCAAAGAAAAGTTCAACAGAAATCGCTTACTGTGATCTTACTGTATTTATTCAGCGGAGTTCGGCAGCCAGAGCTTGACTGAGGTTTTCCCGCGCTGAACACGTGGAAGGCCTTGGATGGGTCGCCTTTTTTTGACACCTGTGACCGCAAGCTTCGCCAGGATGGACCTGGAGATGCTGAACTCTCAAGGCGCCTGGCTCTACTGGGGTTCTTCCAGGTACGCGGCTTTAAGCTTACATGGATGTTTCTCAAAATTGCTAATGAACCAACAGTTTTGAAGGTCCCTATTAAGAAACCACCACATTTCACAAGCATCCAGCTGTGACTACGTCCCAAACTGTATAACTTTTACACTTCTACGCGCAGTCCCCGTTGTTGCCCGCTCACTGCTGGGCGGTGCACTGCATAGCTCCGCTGAGTCAAGAGATGGACGACGCTGTGAATGAATGCATCCTGACACAGGATAGGTTCCACAGGATCCTTCAATAGCAGATTGTTTCTGTGACTTATTCATGCGATTCTGGATTCATCCTGGTAAAAATTTCGTGGGTAAGTGGCTATTCTGGTAAGACTTCACGGGATTCATTTGGTGGTTCTCCAACTAGGGTACCCCCGAATCAATCATTTATAATTTATAATAGTAATAAACCATCCATTTTGGGATGTCCCCTACAGCTTGAGAAACCACCGCATCAACCATCAAACAACCATCAACCAACCATCCATTAGCCACCATGCACCATCAATATCCATCAATTCCCCAAGATTCATATGGATTCTTCTGGATCTATCGTTGCGTATTTATCTCCTATCACTAACCTATTTATAACCCCTTTGAGAGAAAAAAAAACAACACCAGAAACCACATCACTTACATAACCATTGTAAGCTACATCACTTACACAACCATTTTACATAAAAACCATAGCTGAAGCCACACACAAACCCCATGAATTCCCGGGTCACCGGTTGTTCCCCTGGCGATTGCTCTTCAGCGCCCAGGCTCCTGGCGAATACGCAACACCTGCGCACAGAGCTGGCGAATGTTAAGAGCACCGTGGAGTTGGCGCAGCAACGCCTGCAGGAGAGCTGGGTCAGTGGCAACCAGCGCTACGTGGTGAGAAACGGTAGCGGTTGGGCATAGGGCTAAGGGAGTGGATGATGGGTGATGGATGATGATGGAAGTTGAGAATGGTGATAGTGGAGTTAGTGGTGGTTTGTGGCACTTGAATTGGTGAAGTTGAGAATGGTTCTAGTGGATGATGGAAATTGATGATGGGTATATTGTTTCCAAACCATCAGAACCAAGCTCAAACCAACAAAGGTCGAACCAACAAGATTCCGCTAATTCAGCTGGCTAAGCTTTGAAGCTTGAGTAGTGGTTAATGATGAGAGAATGAGGATTGATCTTCAATACTGGTTGATCATTTTGAATGTGGTTCGATCAAATGCTTTCAGGCGCTTTCTCGGGGATGATGTTCTGAATCTTCCAAGTATGGCACCCCAATTTTGGAAGCAGCTGGATTTAGGGAAAAAAATGCTCGAACATATGAGCCACTGACCAGTCCAACCTTGGTTATGGGCTTGGTGGTTCTTTCCCGGCAATTGTCAGGATAGATCAAGTAACAAATGCAGAGCTCGCTCGCCCTGTCCAACTCTAAGACTTCTCGTAGCTCCCTAACTGGACATTTGAGATCCCACAATGGCATTCTATGTGAACTAAATTCCACACGAACCAATCATGGCTATGTTTCTATATTTTTCTTATTTGCAGTATGGCATGCGGCCGCGCGCCGTGTGATTCCATGAAGCCTGAACTAATGTAAAAAGACAGGCTGGAGTGTGCGAATGGCTACTTTTCATGCACTGCATAGTCCAAAAAGGAGGTTGCCAAAACTTAGATAAGTGTCGAAAAGGCTGGCCACGATGCATGGATTTTTGAACAGATTTTGATTTGCTCATTATCCCCTATGGTTGCTTATCAGTCATCTCAACCACTCTTGGTGGGTTCATTCTGAACGATTCAGATGATTGGTAGCGCTATCGCGTCAGGAGAAAGGGCTTGGGCTTCTCCATGCAGTTGAAGAATTCCAGCGTTGGGACCCTCAGAGCAGTGTCTGAGGATCAGGTTGTTGAAGGTTTTTGTGCACATGCAGTAGGTGGATGAACCCAATGACCTGATATATCTCGAATGATCGAAAACATGGCATTTGCCGTTGTGTATGTTGAATGGGGCCCTGAGGGGGGCACTCCTTGTTATTTCAGTGGACTTGTTCCAAGGCGCAGCAATTGAGGAGAAAGAGGCAAGGTGCGGCCATTGTTTCCAGGACATTATTTTTCACTTGAGCAAATGGCATCCCACAGTGGGGTGTAAAAGAGGGTTTCTTTTCCTTGCACAGTGGGGATGAAGAGATAAATTCAAGAGATAAATTGACAAGCGACTGCTGATTGAAGAGAATAGCGACGATAGCAACGTGATGACAACTGCTAGTGAATTGTGCCAGCCACTGTTGTGTATTCCTGATAGTGATTGGAAACAGGCACAAAGAAAGGTGGAGAAGTGGAGACGACAGGAGCGGCAGATATGGAGTTTGCTACAATCTTGCGCCTGTTGCGATTTCGTTGGTTCCCACTTAATTCTCCTGCACCCCTTCTTGCCCGCAATGAAGAATGTTTGTGTGTTTGTGTGGTGCTTCTTGTATTTGATGGGTGTTGGCTGCGCTTGAGCACTGATAATATACGATAGTAATGGATAACATTCGTGTACTGCCATTGCGTGAATCTAGCCAATGGTCAAGGCCACTGGTTTGGCTCGGTTCCAACTGGACCAAGGTTTGAAGAAGATCGTTTATCATAAAGCACCCCTGGTACCATTTTTGAAGTGTGGATGTGATTGATGAATTTTGATGCAAAGATAGTTGAAGCAGTTCACACCAATGCAGGAGCCACAGTTGCAAACCTTTGGAGGGAGAGGTTGATAGAGCACTTGCCATTTTTGTTAAAGATGATGGCAGTCCATTAGTGGTTGCGTCTCCAAGTACTATCTGTGTTGCCTTGTTATCATCCTGTTAAAAACCATCCTCATCCGCCATCAGCCATGATCAAGCATCAAAAACCATAATCCAACATGATCATCCATGACTAGACAGTATCAACTCTTGTCAACGCTGGTGATTGAGTCCCAATACGTCTCCAGCATTTCATCAGCCAATGTCCCAGCGAATCTCCAGGACGCCGACGCTATGGCTGCAGTCGAGGCATTAACGGGAGAGCCCTTACAGGAGAGCTTGAGCGTTGCCAGCATGCCATGTTTAGCATTGGTCGACGATGGTCAATGAATGTGAGTAATAAACTAGAATATATACATATATAGATAGACAGTTGACCTCTATATGAATAATAGTCAAAATCCCATATATTACTGAGTCCGTGATGAAGTAATTGTCAATTGATAGTCCACAAGTGTGAACCACGGTTGATGAATTGATAGCCCACCATGAGGGATGAAATGGTGAATTGACGGTGACGGAATGATTGCATGAGGAAATTCAGAGTGAGTGGTAGGGCGAACCCATGGTGATGCCCCGGCCAAAAAATGTCTGCATGGCAGAATGCAAAGCAACCATATAATATTCAGATATATATAGATATCATGAATTGCCGACAGAATAAGGTGAACATGATTGTGGTTCATACCACCATGCCACCAACCATCACCTTTACACTGGGGAAATCACCGCTTCTGGCGGAACATGGCAATGCGCCGAGATGCAAGGGATGGTTCATCTCCTTCATGGAGCATGCAGCATGCCCACATGTATCTACCAAGTTGCAGCGGGACGGGGTTGTGGCAGGGGTATGCTTGAAATCGCGCCAATGGACGGCAATCGGTATTGACAGACAAGGATAGCACCGTTCAAAATAAACGACTGATCGTAAACAATGCACAGGTTTTTAGTAGACATGACCACTACTAGCCACTTGTTGAGGCCAATGCTTTTTGTAGCCCCATAGGCCCATATGGCCAGGCCGATGCTGCAGTGGTATTCCCCCAGTTCCCTGCTACTGAAAGCTTTCCTGTCTGGGGCCATGCTGAAGCCTTCAGGAGGAAAAGTGCTACGAATGGCTGCGGATGCTTCAGGAGGACAAAGCCATCCACGCGAGCATCATCGCAGTTGAGGCGCGAGGGTCAAGCTGTCAACTTGAATGAAGCTGGGGATTGGCTGGCTTTCGTGTGGAAAACCGTTCGTTGGGTGGCAGAAAACACCAAAGTAGAGCGAGTTACCATAGCTGGTAGAATCTGGGCGCACCAATCTGGGCTCACTTGTCGGCAATTTGTTGGCACGGCTTCGGCTGCTCCCCGGCCCACAGCAGGCTGCCATCACCTGAGCCAGAAGACGTCCCCTTTTGGCCGCTTCATACTGGATTCGATCAGCGTACCTAGCATGTGGTGATCCATTTGAGCCATAACATCGGGGAACCCGCCTCGTATTCAAGCGTTGTTGGATGATTTTTTTGTGAAGTATCAGCATGTTGGTTAGGAAACAGCAGCAGGAGGAGGAGGAGGAGCAGCAGCAATGTTCTCATAGTTTCCATTTTTTACAAGCATCCGAGTTTTCAATACAAAGATCAAGAACTTGATGATTGAAGTGATGCTGCACCGGCAAGGCATATGTCCTTTTCATCCCTCACCTATGCAGGGGCGGAAAACCCTGGTGAACAGACGCGGCTAAACTATAAAACATCAACCGTCATGAGCCATCATCAACCATCATGAACCAACATGAAAAAAAGAACCAACCATCCAACCAACATAAACCATCATCAGGCAGCATGAACCAACCATCAAACCAATATCAATTAACCTCAACCAGCTTCAACCAACATCAACTTCAACTAATCTCCAGAGTGGATTTGCCCCTGAACCAACAGGCCGAGTGTGACTACTGGGAGTCTCAGCTCCAAGACCATCTGGCAGCTGCTTTGCCACGCTGGAAGACCAGCCGCGAGGGCGTGCAACGTTTGGATGCGGAACTTCAGGTGGTCGGGTCAGTGGTTGGGTCAACTGGCGGGTTCCTGTTTGCCACGTGTGCGGTGGCCGGTGGGAGATGCATATGAGCACATATGAGCCATAAAGCCACCTATATTTTTGATGGTGAAACACAAGCTATTTCAAACACAAGCTATTTAGGTGTTTTTTTCTTGGGGGTGGTTGTTTTTGACTGTAGCACGGATCTAACATTATTGCTGAGAAGCTAATTCAACAAAAGAATGATCCACAGTTCTTGGTGAATTGGGTGAATTACCGGATGCCCATCACCAGTGAGTGCAACCGCAGGACCTTACCTTGGAGGAGAGGGGCTCCTTTGGCTGCTTGGTCAGGTCAAAAGCGGCCCTCCCTACTCCGCCAGCATATCCACCTAGGTATTTTGATGGTGGATCAAACTTCGAATTTTGCTGGGCTTGGGATATCATAGAATAGCTGATGAAGTTTGGTTGCTTCGTGACCAAGCATTGCAGCATCAATGTCGAGTGGCCAGCTGCTTCAATTGAAAGCCATCCAAGATTCATGTGCAAGTGTTGATCCCCGCTTGCACGTATACACGATGATCGAATGTGATTGATATGGGCACACTGTGGACAGTGCCCAATTGCACGATCCTTTAGCAACACCTGATGGTGCCTGTTGATTCGCAGATACCCCAAGGTTGCGACAGATCTCTGGAACTTTTGGACCGCGATCATCCGCGACTTCCCTTCTGCAGCTCGGCGACGCGACTTGTGATGGTCTGCAGTCTTTGCTGCTTCAAGCCCTGCAAAGTGTTTGGAAAAGATCCATGATTATGTTGAAAAAAATATGTTGAACAAGAAATCTGGAATAATTAATCTGGCACAATTAATCGTGATGATTGAAAACCTGAGTTGCGCCCTTCGAATGATCAGCCTTTTCAGTACTAAGATAAGATAGTACCTGCTGACTGTATTGACCCACCCAGAAATGTGTAAGCTTTGACTTTGAAAAATGTGCGTTGCTTTCTGTATTGTCGCAATGTCATCCTCAGAAGTACCAAGTTCCCAAGGGTGAACGAAACTGGATGAAACTGGACTCTTGCCTATCCTTCAACTCAATGGATTGGGCTTGGCAACTAGGCATGAGCATCCACCATAAGACTTGTGCCACTAAGCCTCCCACATCATGGGCACATTTGGACCTCGGGGCTGGTGCCCACCACCGGTGGCTGTCCATGGCTGTGCCCTGGCTCCCCTGGAGGTCACCTGCGCCTGGCCTACGCGGCCCTGGAGGAGCTCCGCGCGGAGACGGACGCACAGCTGGCGCTGCAGAGCGGCCAGCGCTGGGAGCGCCTCACCCAGGCGCCGTGGATGGGGTTGGGATGGGATGGGGTTGGGGTTGGGATGGCTTCACCATCATGAAATATCATGAATCTATGGGTTAAAGAAGATGCTGATGAGGATAGCTTGGGGATGGTGATGAGTTGGTAGAGTTGAGGATGATTAATGATGGTTGATGGGTTGATGGCGGTGAATGATGGTGAGTCAATGCTTTTTTTCCGCCGGTGATGAGGTGAGGATGCTCAGTCTTACTGTAATGATGTTAGAGGATGACTACTGAGAAATGAATGGTTAAGACTGAGCATATAACAGTTCATGATTAGCATGATGAACGGTTAATTAATGTTGATTATATGAGCGTATGGTTCATGATGGTTGGGAATGGTGATGTTAACAGTGCTGGATGACTTCTATGATTAGTGATTGTCAATGTTGATGAGTTGAGAGCTGTTATATTCACAGCATCCATGGTCTCAGCTGTTTCATTGCTGTTTTCATTCAAAAAGGCTTGGCAATGGATGATGTGCTAGGCAATAGGGTGGCAATGGTCAATAGCGGTTCTATAAACAGCGATCGTCAATTAGCAATAGTGATTAGATGCCACCATTTTTGCCCCAAAAAGAACGACTATCAGAAGTGATTGAGTTGACTGGCTGATATTGGTTGCTGATGGGTTCATATTGCTGATACATGGGAGGACATCTCCACATGAGTCAGGCCCCTTGGACGGTCCTCCAGGCGCCGGAGAGCCCTGTCTCGAGAAGCCCCGGTCAGGTCCGGCAGGCGGCCGTGAAACCCCGCTGGCTCCGGTCAGCATGGATGCGGTCATGGATGCCATCATAGCCACCCAAACCTTGATGGTTAACCAATGGTTATGGCTAACAACAATGGCTGGCTACGGCCAAACCTTGGTGGCTAATGGTATGGTAAGAAATGATCTAGATTTTGGTTAGTTAGATTGGTAGGGGATGGTAAACCAAAGGTTATGGATGATCATGGCTAACAAATGGCTGGCTATGGCTGGCTAACCATCCCAAACCTTCCATTGTGGCTGGCTATGGCTAACAAATGGTTGATGATTGATAGATGATACCCACCCAGTGCTACACGAACTTCAGTGGTTTTTGGGATTTGGATGTGGCTCAGGCAGAGGAAAGATATTTGCCTCCTGGTCCCAAATTCTTCTCCGTGGTGGAACTACTTCAGCCGGAGGAGAGAGGTCGTGGGACATGTGGGAAAAGAACCATTCCGGAGCATGGAATCCCCGGAATTCCAGACATTTCCGGAATGTTTTATGTCCCAAGTTGCATCGAAGACAGCTGAGAAAAAATACATGCTAGGATCACGCAAAACGGATGGTCACTCTAATTCACTCTACACTGCAGAAGCGGTTCTTTCTTTGGCATTTTCGGAGCCAATCTAATCGGGAATTTGACGTGCCTCCCGGTGCTTTGCGGGAGCTCAAGCAGCCCAAAGACCAGTCATACCAAGAGGATGACATAAATCCCTGAGCAGCGCTGTATGTTTTGCCACCCTGGGCCAACAATCAAAAATGATTTGTGTAAGGGAAAAGATGCATTCATGAAACAAATGATCAAGAATAAAAATCAAAATTCTCAAATTTGCTTGGATCATTTGGATGACCAACCCCATTCGCATGAGTCCAAGCGACCAACAGTAGCAAGCGATGGACAATTTTCCCCAGTCGAACTGGATGGTCATGCCTCCCGCGGGTTGGTTTGCAACCTTCCCCCAATGCTAAACCCTTGCCTGGCACCTCGTAAAATGCATAGACTCCCAGCAGAGTGAAGGCGAATCACTGCTAGCCAGTAAAAACCCAAGTATTTGCAAATATTTGCCAGACGTTTAGCGATTAGCAAGACATGTGTTAACCAATGTTACCCGGATTTTTAATCAGTAATAGTAATAGTCAATGATCGAATCTTTCACCACCATTTTTAACCGCTCAGGGGAGAGGGGACGTTCAACACAGGAGCCGCCGGCTCCACCTGCGGTGCCGAGAATGCCCAAGGCTGTGGTCTCGCGGAGCGAATGGCGACTTGGAAGATGAAACAAACAGTTGGGGGGTTGGACCAGAGGATGCCATTTGTATACCCATGAAAAGCATGGGGGTTTCATGGGGGTTCAATGATGGCATAGTGGTTGCTAAATGATGGTAAATGATTGGCATAGCGATGGGCAGGTGAGCAGATACATGACGGTTAATGGCTGAAAACATGGTTCAAGGAGGCGCGAATGCTTCAAAATCAACCATCATTGGACTGGTTGGTGGGAAAATCTAGAGGGACAGTTTTCTAAATGGCCTATCATGATTTCCAGTTATGGCTTCCCATGAATGAACCATTGTTTGGAGTCAAAAGAAATAAAGAAGTTCTTCTGATGCAGAAGTTACCAGATCAGAGAAATTGAGGAACCTCTAGTCATTACTTGTATATCGGTTTCTTATCATGTTGGTTCTATCCCCTATGGCTCACCAGCCGTAAGCCGATCATGGGTATGGCATGGACAGCTCCGAGGTTTTCTCCATGGAATCCGCAGGTGGGGCGGGGTTTGCTTGTTGATTTGGTTGCGCACGACCCTTAGGGTTGCTGGTAATCCAAAGCTGCCGAGGGGCTAGCCGTTGAGGTACCAAATAACCCTTGGGAAGGAAGCCTTGTGCCGTGTTGGGATCCCATGATTTCAACAATGTTAATGATGGATCATGATGGATCCATTTGGTAATAAACCACCCCTACCAGTTTATCTCAAATAACTGGTGATTTATCCCAATATAGATGGTTTATTAATATGGATTTGCCATCAGTCCATGACAAACCAATCTTAGGACATGATAGCTTGGATTGGGAAACCATTCAATTTGTTCAGCAGATATGACTTGGGGTACCGCATTTGCTAAAGATCTACCCCTGTTCTCGTGGAACATGCTTTGATGGAGATCCGGACCTTTGTTTGAACCTGCAGGTTGCAGATGGCCGCAGTCAAAGCATGTTTTGGTCTCATGGCATGAGCTTCACGGGCACAACTAGGCACAAAATGTGTTGAAAAACGTTGATGCTCCTGGCGGGAAGCTAAGAGCCATGATTTTTGAGGGCCAAATCTCAACTTCATCATCGAGATACATTTCGAATTGGTACCTTGACATAGCCGTCACGCAGCGGTCACGGCAGTGCCTCCGATGTCCTGGTTCTCAACTCGCCAGGCGGACAATGGAAGCTCCTTCCTGCCCAGTCTGTAGCTCGGCAGCACCCCACCGGAAAGTTCACGTGAGCATCCCGGTGATGCCCCGGCCCATGACGTTGCAGCATGAGTTCTTAGCAAGTGCATATGAATCACTGGTATCCACTGTTTGATTGGACAAGTCCATAGATTCCCCCAAGTGCGATCCCTGAATGGCAGTCACATTTGACAAGACCTGAATTGCGCGAGTTTGCCATACAATACCTTTCCATGGCTGATGCCAAGCCTTTTCAACTTTTTATTCATCCAAAGCTTGTTTGAATCACTGCTATGTAATCTACAATGAATGGTTATGAATGGTTGATCATGCTTAATCAAGGTCATCATTCGCGCAAAACATGGCGATTGCCCATGGGTTTTTACCAAGGATCAGTAGCCGGCGGCTTCAGCCCAGCGAGACTGGGTCCCTGAGCTGGGGTCGACCTGGCACTTACTGTTTTGAGCCATCGATTTTCTCTTCAGGAGCAAGGGGGGTTCTCGTGCTTAGAATCCACCTTATGATCATGAAAAGGGAGATCAGGCCAATTGCGCTACAGATTAAGTACAGTATACTTTATGGATATTTGTGGATATCTATGGGCATGCTTTGATGTGGCATAGTAGTTGTTAGCGACCGAAACGAGGTCCGAACGACACACCAGATGCCAATACTTGTACTATGGGTTACCTGCCAACTTTGACCTGAAAGGGTGCTACTCTTGCGGTGATGACGATGGGGACCGCACTGATGCTGATGATGATGATGATGATGATGATGATGATGAGGAGGAGGATGAGGAGGATGAGGAGGATGAGGATGATGAGGATGAGGATGAGGATGAGGAGGATGATGATGATGACGACGACGACGATGACGATGACGATGACGATGACGATGACGATGGCGATGGGGATGGGGATGGGGATGGCGATGACGATGACGATGACGATGACGATGACGATGACGATGACGATGACGATGACGATGACGATGACGATGACGATGACGATGACGATGACGATGACGAGGATGAGGATGAGGATGATAATGATGATGATGATGATGATGATGATGATGATGAGGATGACGATG